>LR754627.1:0-33715 GCA_902729485.2 Mus minutoides
TTTAAAACTTTTCATGTCTAATAGTTTATGAAAGTATTTTAAATTTAATTGAACATACATTTAAATACTATAATTTAAATAACAGGGCTTTTATGTTTGTACTCAGTCTCTGTCATTTTGTCTTAGAGGCAGTTAATGCTATGAATTAGCCTTTGCAAAGAGCTTTGGTCACGCTGTTAACAGCTCTGAGTAGACTTCACTACTGCAATGCCAAGTCACATGTTCAGCGGGCAGGAGAGGAGAAGTTGGCAGATGCAAACAGTGGCTGTGAAGTGACAGCTTGCAATGCTGGCCGCCACAGCCTGGGGAGTAGGCCTCTGCTCACACTCACTGTATGACCCCTACCTGCTGAGGTGTACCCACCAGCCACTCAGTAACCTTACCTTTGGTCACTAGGGGACGCCATGCCACGCGAGGGAACAGCAGTAGGCTCACCGAGGGAAGACATTCTAGTCTGAGACTCTTAGAGAACAGAGTTTCCCTTCTGTTTAAATCATTATTGTGTGTTGTGTGTGAGAGTGTGTGTGTGTATGTGTATGTGTATGTGTATGTACACAAAGAGATTCCCTCTTTTAGGGAATCAGGGTACTGAACCAGGTTACCAGGCTGTGTAGCAGCGCTGACATGTGCTAAGGCACGTTTCTGGCCAGAGAACTGGGTTTTTGTTTCTGGCCAGAGAACTGGGTTTTTTTTTCCTAGACACACCAGTACCTGTGTATTATCAATAACTACGTTCATACCACTGGGCCACTGTTTTCTAAATGACACAATCATGAAACCACAACCCTTTATTTCTATAGAGCTTTCAAAGAACAGAATCCTGTAGTTAAGAAGAACGTTTACAAGTGGAGGGAGGGAGATGGCAAACACCTTCTATCCCAGCACTTGGGAGTCTGAGGCAGGGCAATGGCTATGAGTTCAGGGCCTGACTGGTCTACAGACAAGTTCCAGGACAGACAGAACTACATACTCTGTCTGTCTCTATTTTTTTTATATGCTCACTGGCACCACCTGGACACTGTACTATGTACCAATACATGACCCTAGCAATGTTCTCAGGAACCTGACATTGAAACAAAAGAATATTGATCAACAGGAGTGGTGGCCCATGCGGTTATTGCCACAACTGATGGAAACATTGTTCACGCAGGAATGTGCGTTGAGTGACAGAGGTCTTATAGATCAACATCCAAATTTATTATAAAAATCCTCACAGGTCAGCCCGGTAGTGGTGGTGCACACCTTTAATCTAAGCACTTGGGAGGCAGAGGCAGAGGCAGAGGCAGAGGCAGAGGCAGAGGCAGAGGCAGAGGCAGAGGCAGAGGCAGAGGCAGAGGCAGAGGCAGAGGCAGAGGCAGAGGCAGAGGCAGAGGCAGAGGCAGAGGCAGGCAGATTTCTGAGTTCGAGGCCAGCCTGGTCTACAAAGTGAGTTCCAGGACAGCCAGGACTATACAGAGAAACTCTGTCTCACCCCCCCTCAAAAAACAAAACAAAACAAAACAAACAAACAAAAAAGCTCACAGGTCATTTCATAAAGATAAGACCTATATTTGCCCCTAAAATACACACACACACACACACACACACACACACACACACACACACACTAAAGTATGAAAATGGGATTATATAAGGGATAATATCTACTTGCTATCATATGTGGGCCTATCAAAGTGGTCATGTGTTCCTGCCTTCAGAATTCATGGAAGGGAGAAACATCACGCGAAATAACTGTAATTCTATAAATTCTTCAAGGAGATCAAATAATACTAAAACTCTTTACAGCATTCTAAACAGTTCAAGTGGGGGATACCAGCCACACATCTCTCTGGGAGTTCCAATCTCTTCTAATCAGCTGGACCAATGATTAAACTGCAGATTGCAGACTTCTGATGCACACATAAATTGGTACATCCTTGGTTCCTTTTCACCAAATAACTATGATCCTGAGATGAAGGTAACTTTATTTAAATTATGCATACGGAGCCTCATTCCTTTGTTGGCGACTAAGGCTCTCTGCTGGTTTGTTGTTGTTGTTTAAAGAAAGGAAGCATAAGAATCAAGGCTGGGGCAGTAGACACTTCCGAGTTGCCAGCTTTTGTATTTGAGAGCCCTGGATTGAGTCAAAGGACAAAAAGATGTGGGCATTATTGCTAGCTACTAGCAAATGGCCGGTAACAGGTCTTGTGGAACGTGATGGCCCTCTACACATTCCTGAGACCTGAGAAAGTCAGACTACCAGCAGGAGCTTGCTTGCATGGGAAGCACCCCTTAACAGGGTGCACCTTTATCTTCTGCAGGGCAGGACGCCTCGGGTTGCCTGACAAGAGGGTGGGATGGCAGCAGTGCGCCACGGAGTCCACGAAAGAGCTGAACAGTGAGCAGTGAGCGCAGAGAAGCTCTGTGCTATGGGAAGCAGCGGTGTGGCCCGGAGCCAATGTTTACAATCCCCTGGGTGGGGACGCAGGCTCGAAAAGCCTTTGCTCTTGCCGGCAGTGACCTTCGGTTGCTTTCAAAGCGGCTCTCCGGTTAACCCCTTGGTTTCTGTGTGCACTGGAGCTGCACAAAGGAAATACCTTTGAAGGACACCTCGCAGAAACATTGGTGTCTGATTTCAGCAGGAGCGACACAGAAACGGTGGATTAGGCAGAATGCGTGTATTCATTCACTCTGCCGTCAAACCAAACCCACGGGCATGTCAGGGACCCCTGGATCTGGATTTCCATGTGTGCCGTCTACAAAGTGACAGTTTCCAGGGTGGAGCAATGGATTCAAGCTTACAAACCAGGGGATTGAGAAACATGAGCATATTTGGTCTCCAGGGGAGAAGGAAGCATCCAATTTATGCAGAAATGCCCTTTCCCCGGTTAGCCAATGGGAAGCCAGGCTAAGGCACCGGGGCTTCCTATTGGGATCTGACTAGAAGAATAGTCCTTAAAATTAAAGACAGGCTAAATTGTTAACAGCCCCGACTTAAAAAGCAGCCGAAGAGAAAACGTCAATTGTCGAAAAGGAAAAGCAGTTTTCCAGCTAAGCAAAGCTAACTACATCTGGCTTATTATAGTTGTTATTATTTCTATGGTACTAATTTTTATTCCTAATGCTAAGAAGCAAAGATACTGTGAGAACATACATTTTCCTAGCCTCTAATACATTATTTTAAAGATGTTATAAAGGTATTATATGAAGACAAGATAACACGGATATCATTTAAGGGCTTAAAATGTTCCCAGGAGTTAAGATTTACTTTGGGAAAATAAAAAGTTGATCTGGTATCTGAGCGTCATTCTTATTAATCCACGTACTTTGTTTTGGATAAGGAATTTTTTGAATTTAAAGATGTTTGGAACCTACACACTTATCATCAATACAGCCACACCTTTATTGAGGACCAAAAAGGAACACAGTAGAAAATGTTACTGGCCGTTAAAGGAGTCCCCTGGAAACTTGCCCGATCACAGATGAGACCATGATGGATGGGGTGACACCCGACATCTGCCCCTAAAATTAGCTATACTCCATAGCTGGAACTCTAGCTCTCTGCTACTTGAAAGGCACCGTTCCGCAGATTCTTCTGAAGAGAGTTGTTAGGGCTGGAGAGATGGATCAGCGGGTAAAAGTGCTGGACACTAAGCCTCATGGCCAAGCTCGATCGTCAAGATCCACATGGTGGAATGAGAGAGCAGACTCCCAAAGGTTGTCCTCTCAGCATATGCTTGCTCATGGCACCTCAATCGATCAATCGATCAATCAATCAATCAACCAATCAATCTTAAAATTGTAGTTTCAAGGAATGTTTAACTGTAACAACAATAACAACTCCTACAACAACAATGTTCTGGGCTATCATTACAGACCACATAATCTTTCTTTTGCTTTCTGCTTTGGAATTCCAACGATGAATAACTAAGCATATTCAACTCTAATGCAGACAGACTAGAATGATCTGAGAAGCTCAAAGATACCCCAGAGCTTCTTCACAAGAGCTCTGGACCTATTTCATGCCATTTATATAACATCGGCCCTTCTGAGACAGGGCTGGATACTTTGCCCATATCCTGGCATGCACAAAACACCTTAGCAACCAGAGCAAAATCTAAGCTAGCTACATATCAGAGTCAGATTCACAGGCCACGAGCTGGCCACCAGGCACTCAGATGGACCTCTACTGCTGCCACCAAAGTTCCTGGGAAGGCCACACATTGTCTTTCACGTTGACACACATGACATCACTGCTGTTAGAGAGAGGGCTCCAGACTTACCAACCTTTGAAGAAAGGATCAATGTTACCCTGGGACTTTCCCCTGCCCGATTGAATCAAAACAAAATCACAAAGCTGCCTGTGCTCACAATCCCAGAACTTGGGAGGTTGAGGAGGAAAGGCTGTGTGTGGCGACTCTGATACCAGCCTGACCTGCACAAACGAGATCTTGTTTTAAACAACACGATCCCCAAGTTCCAACACCATATCTTTGCAAGTGGCTATTTATGTACTTTTAAAACCAAGTCCCAAAGTAGCTAGCTGGTGGGACGGTCTCTAT
This sequence comes from Mus minutoides, assembly GCA_902729485.2. NCBI lineage: Eukaryota > Metazoa > Chordata > Mammalia > Rodentia > Muridae > Mus > Mus minutoides. The sequence continues at coordinate 4,542 of LR754627.1, forward strand.
CACAGACGTTCACAGAACGAATTAGTTAAAGACATTTATTTATAGGCTAAGAATGTGCATTATAATCACTCTCAGACTGGACTCTCCAGTAGTATCTGAAACTTTTAAGACACCATCTCTTGCTTGTATAAACGATTAGGATGCCTTAAAAAAAAACTGTAGAGAAATCGAAGAAAATAATTATGGGCACCCTTTACAGTAACAGTGTTCCCCTTAATAAACAGTTCAGCTTACGGTTAGTTTGTGAAGCCAATTCTATGCAGCTAACAACACAGTTGTTCATGAGCTTTAATTATTGCCATAGAGTATTAGGCCCAACCAGCTGGAACTGAGTTTCTCCACACAGTAAGAAAGTTAGTGCTGTACAAATGAAGACAAAATATGCACAGCTAAAAAGAATGTTACGGAGGGCCTCTCTCAGCGAACAAAGCAAGCTCAGTCTGGCTGCGTTTCCCTCGCACTACCACATCCGCACATCGTTAGCTGGAAAATTCCTGATATATGCTGTAATTTTTGTGCCCCCTCCCTCCCCCCAGTACACTCAGAGCTTTAATGCCCAGATGCCATTTTCGCCATTTTATCCCATATCTGTCCGTGTTTGGGGCTCTGCCAGCCACGGTCAACAATTAATACAGCCAAATTAAAAAATACAGTACGTTCCCTGGCAACTGGTATAGCCTCGCAGGAAATACCAAATAAAAACTTGATTATGTATTGTTTAACCATTTTGTCTGCCCGTGGGCCACCCGGTCGTTGTCGGTGTAATTCAGAAGAGCATGCTTCATCTGACGATCTGTGCGCAGAACCATTGTTCCTGAAGTCTGTCACGCACAATCACCGGCTTCAGCCGTGGCCCTCTAAGTGAAAGATTCGTGGCAGCCTTCCAGCCTACATTCCTTTTAATTAGTCAACTTGTGGCCCAGTGTTATAATAGATAAGTAACCTCTTAATATTCACATCATTAATTAATTTTTTTCTTTATTCATTTCTAAGCTTTTGCATGGGGCGGGAGAAAAATGTTTTGTTTTTGTTTTTTTCTTCTTTCCTAGATGGGCTTTGGTTTATGAAATTAAGCATGCTCCTATTGCAAAGGACATCAGAGACTGTGTCTCAGGGATTCTCTGCAAGAGCTCCAGAGACTAAAGGATGCCTACACCTATTTTTGAAGCATTCCATTTTTGCATTTAAATAGCAACTGGAATCTTTCTTTTGTATACAGATGAGAGATGAATGGCTGTCATGCCAGCTTCAGCAAGGCTGGGAAACCTGCTTCTTTCTGAACACTGTACCAGCTCAGAGACACAGAACTTTCACCGTCCTTTGGAGTCCATGTCAGCATGAAAAGCAGGTGGCAGGCAGTTCTCAGAGCACAAGGGAGTGTGTCTGCCCCACGCACGGATCAAGTCAATGGCTGGACTGCAAAATCATTAGTTGTTACAACATGTAATTCAAAGATAAGCCGATTAAAATGATAAATTGATTTTTATAAAAATTTGTACTGTCATAGATCAGGAATAAGAACGGCACTTAAGCTCAGGGCTTAAATTCTCTCAGATATGATTCTCCAACAGCTCGGTTTTTCTCAGGGCAGCAATGACACTCTTACAGCCTCTGTGTCCTCACACACAATGCACAAGAAGGATGAGATACAGACATGCTTGTACTACATGTAATTGCTGCTCATGTAACTATTTTCGATGATAACTCCAACCATTCATTTGTATACCAGGGTTTGTCAGTGTAGGACAAGCATCAGGTCTGCGTTGTGAGGATGACCGGAGATGCCCTATCTGCTCCCCAAAGCTCAGCTGGGTGATAGAGGCAGACATCAGACTACTGACAACTGGCTCAGTATCATGTACAGGTTCACCATTTAGGAACCTGGGTTCAAACCCTGACTCCCTTTTCTAAATGGGCTGCAATCACCTCCACAAAATGTACTAACTTCTCTATGTCTTTGTTTCTGTCCACATCTGCAAAATGGAAAGCCATTACAGCTATATTATAGGATATGTATTCTGCAATTCTGCATGTGATTCCAGCAACTACAGAGGCTAGAACTGAAGGTGGTCCAGGAGGCTGGGAGCTCAATCAAAAGGCTGGACCGACCCAGAGAAAAAAACGGAGACAACCTAAAGAAACTATTGGGGGGCTGTGAGTAAAGGGGAGGAGAGGGGAGGCAGGATAAATAGCAGATTTAGCAGTCAGGAAGAAGGGGGAAAATATCTAAGATGAATTCCATGTTTCTGATCTGGGCAATGAGCTGGTTAGCAGGAAACGTCAGGTTAGCAGGCCTGTAGCTTAAGAGGAAGGATAGCTGAGATTGAGCTGCAAGTGAGTGGAGCTTCAGGGCTGCAGGGTCACCTCCTGGAGGAGGCTGCTAGCTGAGAGAGCACACGTAGACAAAGCAAAGCGACTGGCCAGATAGGAAGAGCATCCACGAAACAGGAGCGAACCGGGTAGTAGGGAGCAAAAGCAGGGCACCACGGCACCACAGAAGCCACGCTGGGCATTTGTAAGAAATCAAAGGAGGAACAGACAGTCACCAGAAGACACCGAGCTAGATGAAGGCCACAAGCTGGAATCTCAGGGTTGAAGGCATCCTGAGTGAGCAATCTTCCTCAGTGAGTGTTACCCCATCTTTACTACCTGCTCTCTGTAGAAGACAGGAGACACAGCAGAGAGATGATATAGACAAGATTTAGAGGGAATCAGAACAGCCAGCCTCACGCTCCTACATAGGGGGGTTAGGAGATCCCCGTGTCTGAGGACACAGACAGGGGCATGAGCCTGAGCACAGATAAACAAATTAACTGTAAGTATATGTTGTGGAAATATAATTTGAGGTAGCTTTATAGGTTTATGAACTTGGTATAAATACGAGCTGGTACTACCATGACCAGGAGCAGGTACTTGGTTTCTTAAGCTTAAAGTTTAAGATACATACTTTAAACATATTATACATACTCTAAGATACATACTTTAAACATAATTATCTAACTCTACAAACACCACAAAATGCAGAAATAATGTGTTGTCTTTTGGGCGGGGAGGGGCGAGCTATATCTTATATGCCTTCTGTATAACAAGTTCTGAAGTATTCTTATAGAGTGAGCAGAAAGGTAATATGATCACAAGTATTTGCATTGAGAAATGTGATGCACAAACATGCTATTTCACATGTGAATCTGAATTTGTGCTTCAGGTTTGCTGTGTGTGTGTGTGTGTGTGTGTGTGTGTGTGTGGTCCTTGAGGGTTGAATCCAGGGCTTTAAACATGTTAAGTGTACTACTGAGATAACACTCCAGTTCTTGGATTATTTTAAAAAATTATGTATGTAGGCATGCTGGTGTGGACACATGTGTATGTGTGCATGCTGGTGTGGACACATGTGTTCCACTGCATGGATGTGGAGGGCAGAGGCCAACTTTTGGGAATCATTTCTTCTCCTTCTGAGGAGCCTAGGATCAAACTCAGATGGTCAGGCAAGTGCAGAAAGCACGTTATGGGTTGGACCAACTCACTGACCCTCTTCAATTATTTTTACAAGATGTGCCTCACGAATAGACAAAAAAACAAGGCTTTTAAAAATGGTGCCGGGCGTGGTGGTGCACGCCTTTAATCCCAGCACTCGGGAGGCAGAGGCAGGCGAATTTTTGAGTTTGAGGCCAGCCTGGTCTACAGAGTGAGTTCCAGGACAGCCAGGGCTATACAGAGAAACCCTGTCTCAAAAAACAAACAAACAAAAAAAATGGCTAAGTATGTTAATATGAACTAGTAATTATGAAAGAGCTTCCATTCTGGCTAGGATCTGGTGAGAATCCTTTGCCTGTAACTCACATATACACATTTACCACCTCATAGATTTTCCCTTGGACTGGCTGGAGACCAGGTATGTTTCAAACCTTGTTTCTCCTCTACCACCCACAGACTTCTGCTGCCAGATACCATGGGCCACACTCACAGTGAGAGACGCTCTCTGACCCCAGGTGATCCAGCACAGGATAGTGGGAGGAAATTCCTGGAAGCCATCCCTATGAAGGGGTCAGGGACTAGTCATACTCGTTTTAAGGGTTTTCTCAATCTGGGCACTTTGGGTATCTACAGCTAGATAGCTGTCAGTCTAAGGTCTGTTCTGTGCACTGTATGATATTTAACAGTATACAGTCTGCCACCCACTAGATCCCAATTCCCCCCACCCCACTGTGACAACCCAAAATGATTCCAGACCAGTTCCATCTGTAAAACCATAAAATAATAATGAACCACTTCCTGAGGTTTATATGAACCCATAGCTAGTCAATCTTCCTCTGGCCAATCTCAAAAATGCCACTGGTCAGCCCTGTGGCAGCCCAGAGAAGGAATGAGTTACGGTGGTTTAGAGTTTTACCAGCTGCACCTGCAACAGCTTACTTCTAATCATCATCTCGTTAACGCCTCTCCCAGAGCTTCAGTGTACGCTATGAGTAAGGAGCTCTAAAGCTTAAGTCATCAGGCTCTGTAAGTCCACTCTGGGCATGATAATGGGTGTGCGTGTGTTTCATTTTCATAAGCATTGGAAACATGGAAAAGATTCCTTTTATTCTGAATAATAACAACAACGCTACAACTCATTTTACACACACTGCACAATTCAGGACGGGTGAAAAAACATGTCAAATCATCACCACCACCATCATCATCATCATCAAGTAATGAATGCGCAGAGCAAATATTCTCATGTATGGATAAAAACGTCATACTTTTTGACAAGAAATACGTCATTAAAAGTATGTGTATACTAATGATGGCCCCTTGGATTGAAATCAGCTCTCTAGGTTTGATAGAAAGTGTCTCTCTCTTCTGAGTATCTCAGTGGCCTTAGAATTTATATCTATTGATGTATTATTTACTACTATAGGAATAAATCTCAGGTATTAGAAAACCAAAAAAAAAGTATGTGTATAGAAAGGGGGTGGAGGTAGAGGGAGAGAGGGGAGACTTAGGTAATATCTAACATCCCTTTTATCTGATAAGACCAAGATTTGGTTATAACTGACTTTCCAACATTATGTTTTACTCCTCTAACTCTGACAACATGACCTAATTTTTTATTATTTTATTCTGCTCTCAGTTCGGTTTTTCTTTGCTATCTGTGTTCTCTAGCTTCTTTCCCAGTTTCTGCTTCGATTACGGGCCACAATGTATTGTCAAAACCACCTGAAGGACTACCTTCATATTTCCGATCTCCTGGGGCAGACTGGACATTCCACACCTCTGCCCTCGGCCATAACAGTTTCCCTCTCCTTTGCTCTGCCCCAGCCACAATCCGAGTCTCCTGCTTTTCCTGGATTGGCCAAGCGCAGCCTTGCTTTGAGACTCCTAAATTCCCCATTCCTTCTGCCAGGCTGCTCTTTCCTGAACCTTCCCTTCTTGACAAGATGTCCCCTCCCTAAGTTACCTGCTTAGGTGATAGAACAGACTAGCTGGCCAGCTCCCACGGATCTTAGCAATACAATACAGGTACCTGTTAACTGGCTTATCATATATTTTTATAAGAACAAGGAGAGATTTTTATCTATCTCACCAACATCTTCACATTCAGTCCAGTGCTTCGGTAGCAAATACCATATAGAAAAACCTTCAAAAATTGTAGAAAAAAATAAGTATCTGTCTCAAAAAGAGTCCAAAGAGGCAGGTGTAAGGACTTAATGGTGGTGTCGCTACCTGGGCCCACGAATCCACTCTGTTTTCTTCTTTTTACCCATCATGATTCCCTTATCTCTTTATCTTTTCTTTTTACGTCTCATTTATCTGCTTTAATAACATTAGATCTGTCATATAATAAATATAAACAATGCTCGTCTGTATCACTTCATAAGTATAAGAAAATGATTTGTATCATTTCCTCTCTATTGTTTCTAACATTTGTGCATATTATTGCTTATTGTTAAGAGTTTATTCGTTTCAATTCTCACTTCTGTTGAACTCCCTGCGATGTTAACCAAAGTCCATTTCAGCATTTGGTAGGTGAACCTTTGGGCTATTTGTGGCTGTTGCAAACAGTGCTGCTGTTACTGTTTCTAATATGAATCCTAGTGCACACCTGCAGTAACTTTTCTGAAGCACGTAACCAGACATGGAAAGGCAGGGTTTCCATAGGACATGTATGACATGTATGTTAAATAGCATGGGTTAATGCCCAAAACCCGAAGAACAGCCTGATTTTATATCTTCCATCAGCAGAGGATCAGTTTCAAGAAAATGTACAGAGATAGTTTTCAGTAATGCTTTTCGAGTCTAATCTCATATCCTCTGTTTTTTAAATGGTGATATTTTCCATTTTATTTATTGTGATTAATGAACTATTTAGACATTTATCCAATTATGTACCCATAACTCTTTCTTGTGTCTCAGATGTTCCTTTTAGAATTGTTTCTTTCTTTTTGAAGTATTCCTAATAGTAAAAAGTCTTGGCTATAAATTCCCTTGGCTTCTCTTTATATGAAAACTTCATTATTTCATGAGTATATTCTGTTATATCCACAGATAACAAACACAGTCATTAGACCTTCTGACTAGCAGCGATGTTTCGTCTATGATATCCTGTAGCACTAAGAGAAGGAGAGTAAGGGTTGCTGTGAACAACAAGTTACTAGCTATTTAACAGGCTTTGACTTCACAAGTGTCGGGCAGGCTTAGCAACACAGGCCAGAGCACTCCCAATCTCAAAGAACTTTGGGCAACATTAAAAACAAAGTTACATGAAATTTAACTTGAGACCTAATGCTGCATGAGGGCCCCTAAAAGGTACTTGGGAGTTCAGAGTAGGAAGTGTCCAAAGAAAGCGGGACCCTGGTCAGTTTACATTGTATAAGCTCCTGAATTACATTTCTATACAGCACAGCTCATGTGGCCAAACCACACCTCCATCCTGATTCTAAGAAAAGCCAGAGAGCATGGCTTTGTTTCCAAAGATGGTGCTTTAACAGAAGCACAAACCTGGGTACTAGGTAGGTAAGAGTAACACGGAGATAACGCTGCCAAAGACTGAATGAGAGCATGCAATTGTATGAAATGCCACACACACACAGCTTTAGAACAGCAGAGCAAATGGGAGGTGTTGGTTTAGGTACCAACCTCTTTGTAGATGGGGCATTCCTGAGAGACTTAGTAAAGCTCAACAAGACAGTGCAGGTTATGTAAAGGCTGGGCTGAGAGCCTCAGGAATTTCTTTCAGTGATATCCTTTGCAGGTCTAGTAACTGGGAGAGTTCTTATGCGACACATCTTAAGAAATCTATGCTATTTGTGACATTAACTCTTAAGCCATGGTTTAGTGAGTCATTTATGTACCAGAGAAGACTCTAATCTATTTGGGAAACACACTTTTCTCAATATTAACTACCACTTATTTCCAAGAGAATGTCATCTCTAGAACACAAGACGATTGATTGCACACAGAAGACTAAAATGCTCATTTGGATTGCAGAAAGGAAACCTTTTACCTGCATGTGTGTATGTATGTGCAGTGTGTTTGCAGGTATGTTTTGTGTTTGTATTTATGTGTGTGTGTGTGTTTAGACCTGATTTTTGACTTTGGGTGTCTTCCTAGATGGCTTTCCATTTTTGTTACTGAGGCAGGGTACTTTCATAAGCAGTGTGTACACAATGCCCACTTTCCTCCCTCGTACCACAGAACAACTGGAAGCCTAGTCTATGACGGGACAGGCACTCTACCCCAGAGCCATGTTCCCAAACCAAGACGGGGAGTTTTAAACTTGTTCCTTTAAGGTTCAGTGAGGGAAGCAGGTAAAAGCAGAAGATAACTTCAAGCCAAGATACCGCTTATAAAATGCTGAAAAAGAACCAGTCCCTTTCTTTATCTGGTCAGCCTTTCAGATACTACTTTGAACTCCAGACTTTGAGCATTAAAAGCAATTCTAGGGCACTAGTAAAAAATCGAATGGAAGGGGCTATAGAGATAATAGCTAAGAGCACTGACTGCTCTTCCAAAGGTCCTGAGTTCAATTCCCAGCCACCACATGCTGGCTGACATCCACCTGTAATGGGACCTGATGTCCTCTTCTGATGTGTCTAAAGACAGTGATAGTATACTTACATATACATCGTAATAAACACATCTCAAAACAAACAAACAAACAAACAAACACCGAATGGATGAGCTGAACCAACAAACATGGACTGTGGTAAACCAAGGCCACAGAAACATGCCCACAGTGAGTACATGCTACTTGTATGATGGCTCCAAACACCTGAGAAGTACAACCTCACCACCAATTGTGACTTGGTGAGCCTAAAGCATGGGATGTCCCAGCTCTTCCCTCAAGGAGCCTGTTGTCTCCTGAAGAGTAAATTGTGGTCTTTTGTGCCTGTTTAGATTGTACTCACTCATTAGGGGTTAGTCCTATAATGACCACATGTGAAGTATATAATTTGTCAACTTTAGCAAAAACTGGATTATGGGGATTAAAAAGAGAGAGAAACAGCAAGGTATCTAATTAAACGCAACATAGTCATGTTACTTTAGGCCCAATAAATTAAAGTAACAGTTATTTAAGTCTTCAAGCAGGGGAGGGATAGATTGTGAAAAAGAGCGCTGAGGCCCTTTCCCTGAGATGGCTCAGTAGGTAGAGTACCTGCTGTTAAGCCCAAAGACCTCACTTTGACTTCTACGATGCACACGGTGGAAACTAAAAATGGCACTTCTTTAAGTTGTCCTCTGACCTCTGGAAGTCCCACCCCAACACTAAATAATTATTTTAAAAAATTAAGATTTTGTTTGCAAATGCAAAACTAATTTTTTTGGTAGTCCCTTTAATAGAACAATTCTGAAGTGTGCAACTAGTGAGAGACATTATACAGATTCTTGACCATAAAATAGCATTTCCTTTTCAACGGGAATGCTGATTTATCAGGAGAAATTACGATGCTAGTGAAAACAGCAAAGATCACATTTGTCTACTTGGTTTCCAGAAATAGCATGATTTAAAGAGAGTTAGGACCAAAGATGCTTACCTAAGTTAAAAGGATATTTTTCATTTCCTCCCTCCCGAGCCCCTCTTTATTTTACTTCTAACTATATCCAGTTTCTCTCTCTCTCTCTCTCTCTCTCTCTCTCTCTCTCTCTCTCTCCACCCCACCATTTAACAAAAATGTGTCTTATAACAGTTTTCACACAGGGTATAGCAGCAGCACCTGCCTTTAATTCCAGCACTTGGGAGGGAGGGAGGAAGTGAGGGAGGGAGGAACAGGCAGATCTCTGTGAATTTCAGGGCAATGTGGCCTATATATTGAGTTCCAGGCAGGCCAGGGCTACAGTCATAGATGAAACCTTGTCTCAGAACAAAAACAATAGCGGAAAACAACAAACAAAACCAATGTTCATGCAAATCTCTCTGCCAGCAATTAAAGAAAACCCTTATTCTTTGAGAATTCCATACACCACATACATATAGCATGAGATATGATCAGATCACTTCCATTTCACCGGTTGCCTCCAGATCTCCAGCAGTTTCTTCACACACACAAACTCTCCCTACTACCCCATTCATCACAGTGCACTGGAGTTTGGAAATGACAACATAAACATGTGGTTTTGATCATGCTCTCCTGGGCTCATCAACCTGTGCACCCATGTTTTGTGTGCATGCTTTGTGCTTAGAACACAGCCTTATCCCTGCTTTGGCATCCAATCTCCTCCTCCTCCTTGAAGTCAGGGCTCAGAAATTAGCCTCCCCCCCGCCCCCCCTGTGAAGCCTTCCTGCACTTTCTAAGATGAAACGGTACTTGCTTCTAGATGCACATGGATTTACTTGGTTGGGTAAGATACGCAGACATATATGTGCATGCTAATCATGCATGCAATTCATATCAATTGAAGGAATTGACTCAACAATATAAGTTGCATGACTAGTAATAAAATTGCTTATTTTAAAAGAGTAATTCGGGGGCTGGTGAGATGGCTCAGCGGGTAAGAGCACCCGACTGCTCTTCCGAAGGTGATAAGTTCAAATCCCAGCAACCACATGGTGGCTCACAACCATCCCTAACAAGATCTGGCACCCTCTTCTGGAGTGTCTGAAGACAGCTACAGTGTACTTACATATAATAAATAAAATAAATCTTTAAAAAAAAAGAGTAATTCACAGAATCAAAAAGCCTCCTGCCTTTTAAAAACCCAGCCTTCCACTGGGGAAAAATTCCTGAACAAAACAGCAAAGGCTTGTGCTGTAAGATCAAGAATTGACAAATGGGACCTCATAAAGTTGCAAAGCTTCTGTAAGACAAAAGATACTGTCAACAGGACAAAAGGGCCACCAATGGATTGGGAAAGGATCTTTACCAATCCTAAATCAGATAGGGGACTGATATCCAATATATATAAANGCCCCGCCCCCTACTGTTTCAGATCCTGGTTAGAGCTCTGTAGTACTGAAATACAGCAGCCATGGAGAGGCTATGAGGAAAGACATAATCAATGCACTGAGCAATTAAGAAGGCTTCGTTTTCATCAGTATTTTATTATAATATCCCAGGTGACACCACTGACCCAGTTACACCAGCTGTAGAATTACCTGTCTCCAGACTTCTTTGCTATATTGAGAAATTAATGCCCACTAATTAGGAAACATTGTATTTATTATTCTGTACCTGTAACCATACATATGCTATTGCAAACAATATCTTTAAAAAATCTGAGCATCTCAGGCTTGGTGATCACCAGTAACGGTGTCCAAGAAGGGAGAGAGCATGGGGATTAGGCAGTGAGAGTAGTCACCCGGTGAGCTGGTGATGCTTCTGTTGCCAAGCATCAATGGGCAGAGATCTGAGGGAGTAAGTGGGAATGAGGGCTGAGAGGCTCACAGGGGATCCTGGGACAAGACAGAAGATATGGATGCCTCTGCAGACAATTGACAGCCACGGCCATAGATACCAGACTGACTGTTGTCAGAATATTTTGGATGCTTGGTAAGTGGGCAGACACAAAGGAGGTGCCCAGAGATACCTGGAAGAGATGAAGCAGAGAGCTCACAGGCATTCTGTGAAGGGAGGTTAGAGGTGCGAAGCTCGATCTGCTTGGAGAACACCGAATTCTCAAATGGGTCCCAGCTTCATCCAATCTTGGTAATACTATTATTTTTATGGCTTCACCAAAATAGTGAGGTGAGAGAACAAGGTCAAAGGAGTTTGCAGAGAGAGAGAGAGAGAGAGAGAGAACACGCCTTCAAATGCTCATCCCAGGAAACTAGGTAGCAGCGTTACAAACATTTGCAAAGTGAAGGTAAGACAATGAAGAAATAGACTGGATTCGAGGTGTGGAAAGTAGAAATGCTAAAGAAGCAAGCAAGTGGCCTATATCATAAATTCTCCCCTAGCCCTAGCCCTAACCCCTCCTATTTTAGCTTTGTCTGAACAGAAAAAGGAATGGAAGTATATTCATCACACTGACAGTGACCCACCTGGAACACTGAACCCTCAAAAGAACTCTACTGATTAAAAAAGAACGCAGGTTAAAAATACCGATTAAAGGAACACAATGGTTTTAAAGCAGGATATGACCCAAGCACAGCTCAGTGACGTAAGGCACTTGTCACCAAGCCTAAGGACCTGTCTGAGCCCTCAGCATACAGACTGTCCTGACTCAACACAAGGGCCATGTAAGTTATAATCAGAGGCTTAAGAAAATGTGTCTCAGTTTGTTAAATTATATTTTAAATGTATTTTCTCTTTATTTTTCATTCTATGTGTATGGATGTTTTGCCTGCGTGTATGCCATTGCCCATAGAGACCTGAAGAGGGTATAAGATTCCCTGGAACCTGAGATGCAGACAGATGTAGGTGCTGGGAATTGATCCCTGATCCTCCAGAAGAGTAGCTTTTGCTCCTCAAACTGCTAAACCATTTGTCCAGCCCTTAAATTTTAGTTATTTTGAAAAAAAAAATTTCCAGAAGCCTACTGGTAAAATACTGAATTTAAAGTTAAGTGTTTCCGGGGTGTGTGTGCTGGGTAGAATACTTGTCAAGTGTGAAATCTGAGTTCTATCTCTAGCACTGGTATGAGTATGTTTGTGTGTGTGTGTGTGTGTGTGAGTGTGTGTGCATGCACACATGCGCACACATGTGCGCACGCATCCACATGGCCTCACAATTTTAAAGTTTATATTTACATTAAAACACAAGATAAGATTTGATCTTGACTCTAACTCCATTAAAAACTCTCCCAACTTAAAACAATACTGAATAATTTTTCATTTTCAGTGATTATGATTAGAAGTAGTTCACCAAGATCTAAGTATGGTCTGTGACAATCCAACCAGACATTGTATCTGGGTAATCAAAGAAAATTTTAATTTTCTGTGACACGGCTTAAATCTAAATACTAGATTTTAGCAACAAGCATTAAGGCAGCACGCTGAGATCCTGATGCTACAGGTAAGGTGTAGGAGTGCCTTTCAGGGAGGCGAGGGTGTCCTGGAAGGTCTTTCCAAACCTCAGCCTCTTCCATCTGCTCGACACACAAACCTCTTATTTCATCACAGGCGTTCTACAAACGTTCACTGAGCAACTGCCATGGGCTTGGGCAGTGTGCTGAGCACTGAAACGTATTTCACAATGCTAACAAATGGGGGTGGGGGACAAAGGCCAAACAGATGGACTCATACATACAGAAAAATCAAAAGCAGGTAGGAGAGACCACACCCAGTGGTCCTGAATCAGGCCCACTTCTGAAAGGTGAGGAACAGTCTTCAAGACCAGTTCACTAGGCTGAGGATGGGAGAGCAATCTGCTGGAGGTGGGGGGGGGGTGTCTAGTGGCTTGGGGACACAAATGTCACAGTGTTGGGATGGGCAGGCCACAAGGTGTGTGAATGTGTTTGGGGAGAACTCAGAGGGCACGGACTTGTGGGTACTTCGGAGGCACTGGCAATTTGAGCTCGCTGCTTTCCCACAATGCTCCACACTGCATGTCCGCTCCCACGGTTTCCCTTCTGTAAGCCAGTCCTGTCTTTCCAGGAAAAAGAAAACCTGCTTTTCTGGCCAACCAAGGTCCGTTTATAGCCAGGTAAAGACATTCTCAGGAGTGAAAGTGAGGACCGTCAGCTTAGAATTTCACTTGACATTCTTGATAGCAACTTCTTTCCTTTACAAAGGTTCCAGTTGTGTTGTTCCCCCACTGATCTGCTTTCTCTAAAACTAGTAAAAGCTAGTTTTCTGGAACTAGATTACAGACAGACTTTGGCCCATTTAACAAGGTCAGACTGTTTATTCTTGACAGGATTCTTTCCCACTGCAAAAAGGTACTTTTAAATGCCACATTCCAGACCCAGTGCCAGTAAGCCACTGAAGCATGTTTTCCCACAAGAACAGATACCCATGTGCAGTCCCTACCTCACTGAAATCACCCAGCCTTCACAAGGTGCAGACAGTATTTAATGCCACCGTGAACTGGACCAACTCAAGTATATCCACCAAGTACTTGAAAAAAAAACAAAAACCACGTCCTCACATTGCAGAGCACGAGTAACCTTTATGATGCAATTAATCATAAAACAGAGGTGGGGGAAAAAACAAGGAGTTTTAAAAATGAAAAAAAAAATCAAATGGCAGAAGATAAATCTGGAATTTTATGCTGCTATCCAAACCTAGAAGCCATAGAGATCCTTATTCCTTATTTTGGGATTTTTTATGGTTGAGCTGTTAAATTTACAGCCCCATTTTTAGACTCTGCCAAGCCTTTAGAATAAACACATGAGCAGTACTAAAGTAAATTCGCCTACACTTTCCCCTTCTTTCATTTTCCCAAGATGAGAAGGCAGGCTATTCCTCCATAGCCAACTGTCAAGTCTAACCTTCATAGTTACTTGAGATTTAAAAACCATCAGCACCCTGGTAGACAGACACTAGGTCCAGGTCCAGTACCACTAACCCACCTTGTTAAACCCTAAAGAAAGGAGAGCTAAGACCTGGGGTAAATAAGAGGGTGGGCTCAGCCAAGGACAGCACTGAGAAATGGGCTCAAGAAACTAGTGGTCTGGTCAGCGGCCAGCTGGAAATCCAGTGTCACAGCATCATCATTTAGAAAATGGGCCTTGATTTTTGGAGAGACCTGTAGAGATAGAAACAATACCTCTGACTTTGTCGAGTGCCCTCATGGGTCAGGAAAAGTGACCCACGATAAAGGAGGTATCATCAACCTTTTCTTGAGATATCATGGTTTCACCGGAGGTCTTGAGAAATCTTAATCTTTAAATAAAGTCGCAGCATACCGGAAGCGTTAAGTGTCCAAGTTGGGGGTGGGGGTGGGGGGAGGGAGGGTTTGTGATCATGAACAAAATCTGAAGGTTACAGGACACCCAGACAGACATTCCTAATAGAAACGTTCCTCTGCTGGGGCTCAAGAGGCTCAAGTTATGGTCAGAAGGGACAAAGGACAGTGAGATGGTTTGACAAAACCGAGACCATGGTGCAGCTGTGCAGGGGAAGGGGCTGGAAATGTACCCATCGATTTATTGTGAAAATGGGGAGTTGGGAAGCAAGCTCAAAGCACAATGAAACATTTAGTGGTGTTAGATAATTAGTCGCATAAACTGATGTCTATGGCTGGCGATGAGGAGAGAGTAGTAGGTAGGGGGCCGCCCTGTAAACAAACGTACAAACAAACCCAGAGCTGGGATTCATTATTTAGACTCTGGTGAATCTGGCCTCACGGACTTACTCACTCTGTGTAAAACAGGAACCGAATGACTCAGAAGAGTTAAGCCAAATGCTACAAAATTTCATTAACACATCTTGACTTATATACTATGAGATTTCTAAAGCGCAGACAAAATGAAGGTACGGCTACCTCCCCCTGACTCACACAGTGGCTGTGACAGCTGCAAACAAAAAGTTCACATAGCGGAAGAATTAATCCTAGATATAGAAACACTGATTTACATTATAGTCTAAGGACCATACCTCACAGTCTGGGTATGGGAATAACACCTTTCGGTGAGGCAAGCTTGCGAAGAGGAAGCTGTCCTATGACATAAAGTTTCGGATCGTTTCCTGACATGGCACTGAAGTGTATTCCCATAGGAATGTTAAAGGTAAGAGACAGAGGATTCTGTCATCTTCTGGAGCCCCAAGGAACCACGGCTTACAAGGCTTCACTAAACACCTGGTCTCTCTCCACAACTTTAACACGTGCTGTCTTTACATTTGAGTCTGATCTCAGGCTTCTGAGATCTAGTGACACCATATACCATGTTTACGACAAGACATAAAAAGCCAGGAGACAAGCAGTCTCTATGTACACCATACCTATGGGGTATGGGGTATGCTGGCCAAACTTGTACAGAGGGCTTGAAAGGAAGCCAATCCTTTCTCTTGAGTAAAATATTCCCCAGGCAGAAGCATTACAGCTCACCTATTTTTGTTTGAACTAATTCATAACAGTCACCACTTATGAAGGATCTGGCCTTAGGTGGGCAAATGAACGCCTATCTTCTATGGACAAGGAGAACAGTCATGGATTCCCCTCGCCAGCAGGGCTGGTGTAACAGGCACAGTCACTTACAGCCGTTTTCTGTACAGTGCAGAACTCATTCTCTTTTGTACATGGGAGAAACTCATACAGTGGCCATCAATGGCCACCGTGACTGTGAGCAGAGTCAGCCTATCAGACCGAGTCAGCCGTGTTTTATTACCACCGTGAATGAGCAACAGAGGGATCTGGACAAGGTCTCGTGTTTGTTTTGGCCCTGGCATTTTCCACGTACGCAGCCCTGGGAATCCTAAAGAAAACGTGTCCTGTTCCCAGCTCTGCACCGCTCCCATTGTGCTCCACATCCCTCACTGGTCAAAGTGAAAACGAAACCCACACAAACACCCCATTGTTAGCTATGAAAAATGTACTGGCAACTGCGAGTACTAACAAAATAGTCCTGCTTGTGTCATGGCGAGATGTTGAGACCGGAGGGCATTTCCAGGAGCCTTTCCTGCTTCAGAGGTGTGTCCTGAACTTTCGCTGAGGTGCTGAGGCGACAAGACTTTGGGGTTTTTCCATGACACTCATGTAATGCTGGATTTGATTCATTCAGTATGCACTGGCAGCCTCCGTAGGCTTCTGTGGGAGCTACTCAGCTGCCGGGGCTGAGGCTCAATCCCTGCCAGGTCTCCATTGTAAACACAACATGCACAGGGAGGAAAACAAGCATAAAGAATTTATTTTCTCGTGTAAAAGATGACATTGTTCTTCAACTTCTGGTCCTACTTCACTTTGTCACTTGAGCGTGCCAACTGGGTGTCAAGCAAGGATTTCATTCCAAGCACACACACAGAAAACAAGTGCAGATGGCTTGATGCACACATCCAGTGGAGCTGAATGCAGACAGGTTCTGGAAGGACGACGCTATGACCCTCTGCAGACATCCCACATCCTGGCACAGGTGACCAGTGCGGGCTTCTCTAGCTCCAGCCCCGGTAGATCCATGGGTCATGGGACTCCACAGAACGGGGAAATTCTTCCTCGGTTGTATTTTGCTCTGTTTCTAAAGGTACATTGCTTCCCGTGACTGTTGTGCTCAGATCTACTTCCCAATTCTGCTTGTAAGCTCTGAGAGCAGACGCCCTGTCCACTTGAGTTCAGCATCACCTCTAAGGTGGTGGACAGAGCCTGGCACAGAGGAGGTGACTGGGAATTGTTGACTGAAAGCCAGAACTTCATTTCCTTTCCTCCCCTAAGCATATAAAAGTTATTGTCTGAAATTGAATAGTTACTTCACTGTTTACCAAGTGCTAACAACACAGAGACAGGGACATATGCACATACATGCACGCACACACTTGTGTGCACCCCCCCCCCATCTCTATTGCCCTGGCTCGTGGCAGTGTAGGCAGTTTAAAGTGTCAGACTGGCAGTACTAAATCTTCAGAATCTTAATATTGCCATTAAAAATCCCCTTAATTTTTTGTACTATTTTATGTCTCTAACAACAGCCTTACAAGGTTTACAATTGTCTTTGGTGATTTTAATATGGGAAAATGTTTTCAGGACTGTATGACCGTTAGATATGGATGGACTCAGAGAAAGGGCTTTGGAGGAAAGTCACATGTAAAAACCTGTAAAGCTTTTTACAAAGCTCTAAGAGTACAAGCTACTGTTAAAGCAAAACAAACAAACAAACAAACAAACAAACAAAAGCAGTCACACAGAGACAGGTAAAAAAATAGTAAAAGCTATCTAATAATTCTCCTATTCCTTTATTTGGAAGATGTTAATTATCTTAAAAGAATATAAAACCTCTTCTAAAGCTTGCTAATATCAAAATACAATGAGTTAGAAATAATGTCCCTTAGTAAGGAGAGGTACAATATTCCTATATGTCCCTCAGCTCTCTGTTTAGGACAAAAAACATTTGATTCAGCCAGGTGACTAGTTCAGCAAAGAAGATTGCTGTAGATGCAAGACCCGAGTTCAAACCATCTTTCAGTTCTCACATAAGACCAAACTATGGCATGTAACTTTCACGATTTTTGCTCAGAGATTCCAGCCAAGGGCTCAGTCAACACAACTGGCAATACAGAGTGAGCTTGGACATTTGAAGGTTTGGCTTTAATACCAGCGAGTAGCGATGTGGAATACTGAAACCATTAAATGTATAAGCAATTCTTTCCTGATTTTTCTAATGACTCAAACGCTTGTGTCTACATGTTGGCATGCCTTAACTTATTCATTAAAAAGTATTTCTTAAATGCCCAGGAGAACATCCAGGTGGAGCAAGGCTGAGTATCTCACTTCAAATGACTCACCACTGCTTTATAAATAAAAGCCCCAAATAACTACCAACAAGATAGGAAATATTTTTAAAGCTCTTTCTCCAGGGGCTAGAACAACAATGTCTTAGAGATTAACAATGATTACTGAGCAACCATAAAGACTGGAGTTTGGACCTCTAGTCCCCACATAACAAGCCAGGCATCCCACAAATAACTCTAATTCTGAGGGAACTGAATGACTCTACTGGCCTCCTCATGCACCCTGTACATGTCCATGAGTGCACGTGTGTGTGTGCGCGCGCGCGCACACACACACACACACACACACATGCAAGCATGCACACACATGCGTGTGTGCACACACACAATCAATTCTTTTGTTGTTGTTGTTTTTTGTTTTTGTTTTTTTGTTGTTTTGTTTTTTGAGACAGGGTTTCTCTGTTAAGCCCTGGCTGTCCTGGCACTCACTTTGTAAACCAGGCTGGCCTCGAACTTAGAAATCCACCTGCCTCTGCCTCCCAAGTAAAGGATTAAAGGTGTGTGCCACCACACCCGACAATCAATCCCTTAAAAAAAAGATATTATGTTAGTAACACCAAGGAAAGAACAGTCAGTTTCTGAAGGGGTCTGCAGGAAAGACTGTATAGATCAAGCCTTGGCAATGAGCAATATACACGCTTTTCACAGCAGTTAAGATGGTGGTCTCAGGTCAGTTAACTTGCAAATCTCTTGCCAGTCTGCAAATTACGTGGCTTTCCATTTCCTTGTGTGACATAACCTAGTGTAAAATGGGTATTTCTAGGCAGTGGAGTGCAACCTATTAAAAAAATACTAAAAATAATTTATCAGTTCATTCTGAAAGACAGTGATTCTGTCTTTATACATGTATGTAAAAATAAAAACCGAAGCATTATTTTATCAGGTGGATTTTTCCTGTAAGCAGAAAAAAATACAAACAGTGAGGAATGTTTAAAATGCAGTACCCTAAAGAAAACATACCTCTTAATGTTACCACTAAATTCCAACCATCGCTCTTTGGAATGAAGTCTTTCCCTTTTATTATGTCACTATGGTAAATACAAAATAGACAATACAAACTAGACATCAATATATCTAGCAATAGATATATGTTTGCCCTTGTCCTTCTCTTGGGATATGAAATCATTAGTCTGTATTTTCCTGCTTAAACATGCCAACTTTCAGCAAGAATGGGGTGTCAGCTGATGTTACTCACAAGCTGGGTTATCATCCTTTAAATTTAACAAGGAGAAAAAAAAATTAACCAAAACTCAACTGGGCTTCCCATTTTTATTTATAGTTATTGTGGTCAATTTAGGGGGATGAAGATGACTCATCCTCTTCCCCCCAATTAATATGCCCAGGGATTAGAGGGAAGTAGACGAGGGTCTACTAGGAGAATTAGTGTTTCGGATAAGTTCGAAGAGGGGTCCCGGGGGAGCAGGTTTTGTCCGTGTCATTGAAGGATCCCTTCGTGTTTCGGATGGAGTGGGAAGGGTGACCCCTTCGTGTCAGACTGAAGCCCTTTCTGGTGTAGTTATGTAAAAGTCTGAGGGCTTGCCTCACTCCAGCCGAAGCAGAGGCCTGTTCTTTAAATATCCACTTGGGCCTTGTCTTCTCTGAGGCACTGACAAACACTGAACAAAGCAAAGATTTATCTTTCAAGAGCACACTGTATTTCAGAGGATGCTCCCGAGGTTAAGTATCCAGTGCCAGGAATGGAGGGTTTGGAGGCTGTGGGATTTCTGAGCTTGGCACACAGAGGACAAGAGGAGGGGCCACAAGTTTTGTAAGTTGAACGTTCTTCCTGACCAAGTGACTCTTCTCCTGGACTTCACCTTCCCGGCTGACACTGCAGGACCCCGGAAAGCAGTTTTTGTTGTCTTTCTGTGTAGAATGTCAGCCTTTTTGCTGCACATGTGCCAAGAACAGAAGCAGCCATCTCATTCCCTCACTACAATGGCCAACGGTACCACCTCACATTTCCCAACAATGGCTCTCATCCGGGCCCAAGTCTGGGTTCCAGAGCCTCTTTGAGGCTGAAGATGGATTTTTTTTCTCTCCTAAGTTTTAACTTGCTATGTCTGTGGGCAGCTTTCCTTCACTTCTAGCTACTCACAAATTTACTACATACAGAGCAGGTTATAAGAAAAGAATTATTAGCCAGGTGTGGTGGCGCATGCCTTTAATCCCAGCACTCGGGAGGCAGAGGCAGGTGGATTTTTGAGTTCGAGGCCAGCCTGGTCTACAGAGTGAGTTCCAGGACAGCCAGGGGAATACAGAGAAACCCTGTCTCGAAAAACCAAAAAAACAAAACAAAACCAAAAAAAAAAAGTAAAGAACTATTAATGCCGACTACCAGGGTACTCCTCTTAGATTCTGTAGACTGCAGCCAGATGGGCTATAGAGAGAAACTGGAGTTAATTATGAGACAAAGAACAGGAGGACTTAAGTTCTCTGCCAAAACAGGGCCTCAGGTCCTCTCTACTCTGGCCCTTGATGCTTCCATCGGGCTGGGAAGTGGTCATTCAGGTTCACTGTCAAGTTAATTTTTCTAGTCCCTGAAGCATCACAGCTTCCGAAGAGTGTGTTATCTATCCTGCCTGGGCTGGTGGTGTGGCTGTTTCTCAAGTTACACCACTGAACACAGGTGGCACTCCTCCTGCCTGCCCTACCCTTACCCAAGCTGTGCCTTCCACATTATCTATGCAACTTAAAAAACACAGGTTATAGCAAAACTCATTTAGAAATGTGTAACCGACTCCTCCTTAGTGGCAACAAGGTGCCAACAAGCTATTTCTGTGATCAGNAAATTTACTACATACAGAGCAGGTTATAAGAAAAGAATTATTAGCCAGGTGTGGTGGCGCACGCCTTTAATCCCAGCACTCAGGAGGCAGAGGCAGGTAGATTTCTGAGTTCGAGGCCAGCCTGGTCTATAGAGTGAGTTCCAGGACAGCCAGGGGAATACAGAGAAACCCTGTCTCGAAAAACCAAAAAAACAAAACAAACCCCCCCCAAAAAAGTAAAGAACTATTAATGCCGACTACCAGGGTACTCCTCTTAGATTCTGTAGACTGCAGCCAGATGGGCTATAGAGAGAAACTGGAGTTAATTATGAGACAAAGAACAGGAGGACTTAAGTTCTCTGCCAAAACAGGGCCTCAGGTCCTCTCTACTCTGGCCCTTGATGCTTCCATCGGGCTGGGAAGTGGTCATTCAGGTTCACTGTCAAGTTAATTTTTCTAGTCCCTGAAGCATCACAGCTACCGAAGAGTGTGTTATCTATCCTTCCTGGGCTGGTGGTGTGGCTGTTTCTCAAGTTACACCACTGAACACAGGTGGCACTCCTCCTGCCTGCCCTACTCTTACCCAAGCTGTGCCTTCCACATTATCTATGCAACTTAAAAAACACAGGTTATAGCAAAACTCATTTAGAAATGTGTAACCGACTCCTCCTTAGTGGCAAAAAGGTGCCAACAAGCTATTTCTGTGATCAGTTCCCATCCATAACAAAACCAGTCAGATGCATCTGAGGTCATAGTAAACAAAGCCCTTGCTTTCCTCTTAGCCATAGCTAGCAAAAAAAGCACACAGACATTCTGTTCACAGACTAAGTGTGGGCAGAAACAGCAGGAGGAGCATGAAGCAGGCAGTTTGTCAATTAAAACAGGAAGAGTATGTTTAATGCCAGGACAACATAGAGTGAATGGTGCCTCCATTCCCGGTAGACTTTTGATATCTACGCCCGTTCCGGTTTCAGTCGGTCGAAATAGACAGGTGACGACCAGTGGTCTTACAAGACGTCAAAGTCTAGCACTACGTGATGAGATACTCTTACTTCTTTCAGGTCTGGAGCCTCTTCGACTTTGTAGTATAGGACATCCTTTGTTGTTTGCAACAACAGTCAGCAGATGCTCAAAGCAGTGTGCTCGAGTCACTGACTTCCCAGCAGTCGTCTGAAATGATTCCAGTCTCCCCTCTTCTCATGCTCCCACAGGACACGGTCGAACACAACTCCCCGAGTGTATTTTATTAGGAAAGGACAGCTTAAGAATAGTTTTCCCTGGTGTAGGAAATGTTCCAAAAGGCCAAACCTCAAACAAGCACTGTTGGTTAGTGCTGGGGTGGGGTTGGGGGAACAGGATAAGGACTGAGCGAACTTAGGGCGCTGAATTCTACTTCACATACTTTTATTCATTAAGTAATTTCAACTGTCAGTAAACAGCAGATAAAATAATTTAAGTATTTTCAAAATGGTTATTTTTATAGTGCTTATATCTAAGTGTCACTTCTCTTAAAGTTTTCTGTTTAGCAACTTATTTAGTCTAAACCACAACACTGAGATAAGTCACCCTATTTTCATAGGTCAAGAAACTAACATACCGAAGTAAGCTAGATATTGGGTGAGGGTCACAACACCAGGGTACTGATTTAGTGAAGAGTGTAAAACTAAAACAAAATACAAAACAATTTAA
Source organism: Mus minutoides (assembly GCA_902729485.2). NCBI lineage: Eukaryota > Metazoa > Chordata > Mammalia > Rodentia > Muridae > Mus > Mus minutoides. The sequence goes on from LR754627.1 coordinate 26,799, forward strand.
ATCTCTTAACACAGTCCTTTATTAGTTAAACAGGGAAGAAAAACAGAAAGTAAGGCAAGCTATTTAAAGTCCCTGACTCAGTGTTTTCACTATGACTGTTTCTCCTGCCATCTCTACCCTGAACTTGACTTCCCCTGATATATGGTAAGTGCCTGAGCTGTGAGCCAAAATAAAACTCTTCTCTCTCAAGTAGCTTCCGGTCAGATACCACAGCACAGCCACATAACAGTTACTGATACAGACGTGGTACGGGAAGACAGATCGTTGCTGTGATAAACCTGACCACATGGCTCACACATGATTAGAAGTGGTCTGCAGGAAGCATGCAGGAGGAGTCCTAGGATGCTGTAAGCAGAACTTACAGGAACTTTCCAGTGGGAGCGTGCAAGGCCAGAGTGCCAAATGTGGACAGCAGACTGCAATCATGAGCTTTCAGAGGAAACAAGAATTCAACCAGGAACTGGACTGCAGATAACTGACAAGGGAAGTAAATGTGACTGAGTGCTGCTGTACCCTGAAAGGCTGAGTGAGACTACATTTAAACCTAATGGGATTGTTAGGCAGAAGATACTTTAAGATGACAGAGTGTCCACGCTGAGGTGTGGTCACTGTTCACTGCATTTAGACAGGTTTATAGTAGGATTTCAAAACCAAAAATGGAACAAGATAGTGAAAAGATAAATGAAAAATCTGCAATTTGAGAGCACAGAGTGCCTTAGAGCCGCGGACAGGGCTGAGGACATGAGGTGATAGCAGTTTCAGCTGTAAAGGAGATTAATGAGTGCCAAGAAAGAGAAGCCACACTCTCCATGAAGGTGCCTCTGTGGTCCAACTCATAGAATAGGTCAGAGTATAAAATGTAAGCTCATTTTAAAATCTGGCACCTGAAAAGAGAATCCCAGATTTAAAAGCAATAAGCCTGAACAAAGAATAGCACCACATAGATCGCCGATTTCAAAGGGCTGCACAGGAAACCATTTCCCCTGGTTTGCTTGCGGGCGCTTGGACACCACTGCAGCCATACTTGTAGACGGTGGCGTTACATCTCAAGCTGGCATCAGAACTTATCACCGGCATAGTGCTGTTGCCAGGTAATGGATGCTCACCTCAAGGTTCCAGAAAAAAAAAGAAACAATGTGTAGCAGGGAGAGAGAAGTTGGTTAGAAGAAATAAGAAGCTGATGTGTCCAGCTGTGGAAGGGAAGAAGCCTGTATTTCCATGGAGACTACACACTATTGGAGATGCTAGGAATGCATTTCAGTCATGCTTTCATTGCTATCCTCCTGTTCTTCCCTTTTGCAATCAATGGGAGTGTTTACTCCTCGTTTTCACTCTTTACAGGGGCTCACAGCTAAGAGTCCCCCCTGAATCTCAGGAGACTTTGGACTTTTTAACGGTATTCCACTTACTGACTCTGGGGATTCTTGAAGCTAGACTGAATAAAGTTTGTATTAATTATGAAGTGGCCACGAGCCTATGAGGGCCAGGAATGGGGTGCTGTGGTTTGAAGGTGAAATACTCCTCATAGGTCCTCTGTTTTTTGGCTGTCTCATACTTTAGCTGCTATAGCTGTGACCTGCTGCCGCCACTGTGCCTGCCTGTGACAGGCTAGTCTAAACCGTGAGCCCAAACTAATCTCTCTCCAACTGAGTTGCTTCTGTTCGGTATTTGATTAGGGCAGCAGAGAAATAACTAAGAGCACCGCCGCTAAATCAGTTTACTGAGAACAACACCGGTTTGGGGGTCATTTTCTAGAGTTTAGAATTCAGTCTTCTGAAAATCAAATCCTTCGCTCATCCACCTGTCACATGAAGAAAACAGCATTTACTTTTCAAATCAACCAACATAATGTAACATTTGAGGAGAGTTCCAGGCACACAGTAAGCATTTAGCAGATGGGAATTATTGGGAGGGGGNAAAAAACAACAATACCAAAGTCTGGACAGTGTTTAGCTCTCCTCTGGCACAGAAATCAAGACTTGAGTAATAAAGACAACCTTTACACAAGTGCACAAGATTGCCTCAACAAAAGGGCCTCAGCATTAGGAAGGTTGAGAATCACCGATTTAAAGGTTAATGTGACTTGCTAAAATCACACCTAACATGGATTAAGTAGTATGGATCCACATAACCTCTCTCAGTCAGCCCATGCTAATGACACCTGGGAATGGTTATTCTATGTAAGAATTTATTACTCGGAGCTGGGTGTGGTGGTGCACGCCTTTAATCCCGGCAGTTGAGAGGCAAAGGCATGCAGACCACCAAGTTTGAGGCCAGCCTAGTCTACAGAGAAAGTTCCAGGACAGTCAGGGACACACAGAGAAACCTTGTCTGGAGGGCACCAGGACACTCCAAACTTGGGCCCCAAATTAAGACACAGTTCCAACTTCACAGAACAGAAATAACGAATGAGCTCCACTATCATTCAAGAATCTGCTTCAGTCACAAGAAGTTTTTTTTTAAATAAAGAATTCAAAAGGTTATCTTCGTGCTTTATCTCACATTACAGTGTTATAAGCCATACCGTCAAACAGCTCAAGATTTTAATATAAATTATTCAGTCCTATACAAGTCCCAAATACCCCTCAGTAGCTCAACTGAGGCAGTGCAATGAGAGATCCATGAACCCCGAGGTACTCCCAACTTGACTCTTTAAGGTAAACACACCTTCAGATGATCCCCCTAAAATCCACTGAGCGTAGTTTTGGTACAAATGGCCTGACCATCTAGTTAGTCATGTGCTGAGCTGTCACGTGGGGGGTGGGGAGGCAACTCTCTTTTCCTAAGCCATGTGACAGGAAGCACATTGCCACAGTATTCTAGGGCAGAGAGAGGCTGACTCTGGGTGACAGTGGCTTCGAGGGGGGTCAGCCCTCTGCTGCTCCCTCAGAGACTCCAGACATCCCAGAAATCTCCAAGACTTGCTAGTGTTGCTTTCAGGGGCTCTAGAGCTTGAATCTGCTTATTGCTTTAAATAAAAAAATAAGCAAACTAAAAATGACCCAAGGTTTATATAGTGGTTAAAAGCTTTGTGATAGGGTCCTATTTTCCATCTACAGAGGCACAGGCTAATTTTCCAATGATAGTGAAATAGCCAACATAGGCCATCTGACAAGTCTCAGAAATGGCAGTTTTAAAATGAAAATAACTAGTAAAATGAATGAATGTATGTGTGTGTGTATATATATATATATATATATATATATATATATATATATATATATATATATAATGTTGTAATATATATACATATGTATATGTATATATTTGAGCTATTTGCTCATGTTCTCAAGGTTTATTCCTAAAAAATGTACAAATGTTTACTTGTCCAAAAATTAAAAATAAGACACATAACAACGTAGGCAGTACCACTTATTTTTCCTCTTTTAATGCACAAGCCATGTACTTCGCAAAGATGTCATTACAGTTTCTTCAGAGCTGGGTGCTGTGGCATCTACCTGTAATCTGAACACTCAGGACCCGGAGCTTGAGGCCAGCTTGGATTGCACAGCAAGAATTGGCCCTTCCAATAAAGCCCCAACCTTACATATGCATAATATCTTGTTCCCAAAGAGTGTCTGCGGTTGAAGATGTCACATGTAAAGCAGGACTTGTCCAGCCAACCTGGTGGCAGCAGATTGAACGAAGGCGAGCCTTATGGGTACAGGAGGTGTGGTACAGGCTATCTAAACCAGCCCACAGGAAGTGATGATGGTTAAGTCAGAGGGAGAGCAGCAGTGAGGGCCAGTAGTCCAGAAACAATTTTTTTCTTATTACTAATATTGATACACACATTGTTAATTGTAGTACAGGAAAGCGCTGACTTCCTACTTTGGACTATTTTAACTTAACGCTCAGTACTAAGCTTGTGAGCCAATGTTACTACCTGGGAGCCAATCTGTATGACCGCTTCATCTCACAAAACTTGAAACTCTGTAGATTCCACCACAACTCCTCCTTTCCTCTCCTCTTACCCCTCACTCCTTAACTACCTTTCCTCTGATTTCCCTCTGGAAGCCTCCTGTGTGGAATCACCGTGTATCATTTGGGAATTGCCCATTTACTTCGAGTAAGTCTATGTAGCAGCTTGTCCTTTTCAAGGCTGTATAGTATTTAAACACGTTAATTCCCACCCATTCATCCAGGGATGAACTCAGACTGCCCCTGAGTGTTGGCTTCTCTGGAAATAGGCTGCTTGGAACATAGGTGTGCAATTATCTCCTCTTTCAAGTCTTTTGGATACATAACTCAGAGGGGTTTGCTGGATCTACTCCTAGCACCTTAAAAAAAAAATCTCAGTTCTTCCACAAAATGGTGCAATATTGTTAAATATAGGACTAAACAGAGACTAGCACTGTCATGCTAAGGTCTTGTTCAGGGTATCGGGTGGGTTCACTCACCCCTTGGGAGATTGTGCCCACATCTTTCTATACTCTGGGCACACCACATGAAGCTTACACTTTTGACTTATGTCAAAGCTCCAAAGGTCCCTGCTCCGATTGCATTCTCTGATCAATTTCTAATGGTCATGACAATCTTTAGGGACTTCTATACACAGTCCCATATGAATAAGACTGACTTCTCACATCGATTCACAAGAGAATGTTGCCCTCAAAACCCACAAAGAGTGGGTGGGTAGGGGAGTAGGGCAGGGGAAGGGTATAGGGTATTTTCGGGATAGCATTTGAAATGTAAATAAAAAAAAATCTAAAAAAAAAAAAGATAAAAAACCAAAAACCCACAAAGAGCAATATGCTTAAGGTAGATTCTTTAAAACACTCAGCTCTGTGAATGGTGAATTTAAAGTGGGCAATTAACCAAAGCTTGGAGACAGGCGCCAAGAATCATACATGAACTCCGTTCCAAAGAAGAGTATGGTTAGCCTGTGCTACATTGGCTTCCTCTTTACTTTGTGCCTGTCACTGGGCGTGAGGAAAATGGAACAGCCTAGCAAGGTGGCAAGCCACCTCACAGTGTCTCACAGAGAAACAAAGGCCCAAGACCTCAGAAGTGCCGGCTCTCCACTGCCTCAGTCAAATGGATAAAAGCATGGCCTACGTGGCTGTATTTATTTATTTATTTATCTATCTATCTATCTATCTATCTATCTATTTATTTAGTGTGTATAAATTTAATTCACCAAGTGGCAGTTTAAGGAGTCTATATTATTATTAATTATTATTATTCCCTAGAGGCAGTGAAAATGCTGAGACAGCAAAGACTCTGCCTCTACCCAAGATACAATTTACACTTGATCTTAGCCAAAAGGCCGAGAAGCGATAAGATACAATTTACTAAACACATGAAACTCAAGAAGAATGAAGATCAAAATGTGGACACTTCGCCTCTTCCTATAATTAAGAACAAAGCACACATTGAAGGAGTTACAGAGATCATGTGTGAAGCTGAATCAAAAGGATGGACCAACCAGTGACTGTGGCTGCCAGGGATCCATCCCATAATCAGCCACCAAACATAGACACTATTGCATATGCTAGCAAGATAGTGCTGAAAGGGCCCTGATATAGCTGTCTCGTGGGAGACTATACTAGTGCCTGGCAAACACAGAAGTGGATGCTCACAGTTAGCTATTAGATGGAACACAGGACTCCCAAGGAAGGAGCTAGAGAAAGTACCCAAGGAGCTGAAGGGGTCTCCAACCCTATAGGCGGGAGAATAACATGAACTAACCAGTACCCCCTGCGCTCATGTCTCTAGCTGCATATATAGCAGAAGATGGCCTAGTTGGCCATCATTGGAAAGAGAGGCCCCTTGGTCATGCAGACTTTATATGTCCCAGTACAGGGGAACAACAGGGCCAAGATATGGGAGTGGGTGGGTAGGGGAGCAGGGCGGGGATGGGGGAGGGTCTAGGGAACTTACTGGATAACACTTGAAATGTAAATGTAGAAAATATCTAATAAAAATTGGAAAAAAAAAACTCTGCCTCAACTACACAGAAATGAGAAAAAACTCACTTTCAGCAAGACTCAGAATGGCACTGGTATTCAGGGGACAAAGCAATGACATAAATGGACAGTCTGAAGGAAGAAGCCATCACCTCATCTCAATGGCTATTATTAACCCACTGTAGAAAGTCATCAGGAAATGAAACTACCAACACGCAATGTTAATTATAACTTCTTCAGAGCAGGATATAAACCCCAGCACTGTGGAAACAGGAAGGTATGAAGCTGAAGTCCTCAGGTTGCTGGTCAGTGACCCAAATAATCCTGGATTTATTCACCTCATTCTGTGAAGCTTTCTTTAAAAACTGGATGGCCCGCTGGAACTATTTCCCCATTTCCCTGCCTGTCCTAAATGAAATAACAGCCTCGCACTTTTCAACAGTTGTGCCTTTCCCTGTTCTCCTTCTCGATTCCTTCTTCTGAGAGCCTCTCCGGTTACTTCACACTTCCCTCCTCAATGAGGTAACACGTAACAGAAGCTAGTATCTGTGGGTAGAGGATACAGTCGCCTGCCTGCTTTCTGCACAGACACTGTGGTGGACAGCCAGGAAGGGATGGGTCTGTGGATACCAGGACAATTCTATTTCCACTCGATCCAGGGGTTGGCAGGGGTGGACAGGCCTGTGCGGGCGATCCAGAGGATGAGTCTGGGGAAGCACTCTCCTCCTCGGTTAGAGGAGCATGGCAGAGGCTCTCACCTTCCACCTCCCATCAGCCTCTACCCATGTAAAGAAAAGGAACTAACTGGATTCAGAGCAAAGAATTAGTGCTCACTGGTCATATAAACTAAGGCAGGTCCCTCGCATCTTTGTGAGTCTTTGTTCCTACATCTACAAAAAGGAAACAACCTCAAAAGGGAGCTTTAAATAGGTTCTAAACTATCTGTATACTTATGTTATACAACACACACACACACACACACACACACACACACACACACACACACAC
>LR755184.1:0-86799 GCA_902729485.2 Mus minutoides
TGGCAAGCTCACTATTGGCAGTGCCACACTTGGGGAGGAAGGAGGTCCTGGATGGTATAAGAAGGCAGGCTGAGCTAGCTATGAGGGGCCAGCAAGGAAGCAGTGCTCCTCCATGGTCTCTGCTTTAGTTCTTCCTGCCTGAATTTTTTCCTTAGCTTCCCTCAGTGATGGACTGTTACACGGAAATGTAAAATGGGATAAACTTTTTCCCCCCAGGTTGCTTTGGGTCAGTACAGTATCACAATGACAGAAAGCAAATCAGGGCACTCATAGTGGCTCATGCTTTAGAATTATATGGAACCGTGTCCTACAGTCAAGGGTGCCTTGGATGGGAATAAATGTAGCATCTGTAGCTCACTCTTGCATTTAGTGGCTCAGTCTATGTGGAGGTTATCACAGGTTACCAGACGTGTGCGGGTTAGAGCCAGGCCAACGCAGCAAAGCGTTGCCTCACAGTGGCGGTGGTGTTGGCTGAAAGCGTGACTGAAGGCTGCTCAGTGACTCCAGCCAACAACTCCTCTAAATGCTCAGCTAATTACCATCCAACTAGAAAAAAAGGCCACAGCAACAGTCTTACCTTCTGTGTATGGAATATTGCTTCTTCTTTACAATCTAGTTCAACTTAACTTTAAACTTCCTTTTGAAACACTTTCTGATGTTTCAGTTTGTTTACTTGTAACACTGGAAGTCATTTTGGAAAGTTTCACAGTCAGAGGATAGTGCCTTGAGAACTCTCCCTCTCTCTTACACAGACACATTTACACATTCTCTCTCCCTCTCTCTTACACATACACACACATGTTCTCTCCCTCTCTCCCCCCAACACACATACATACACACTCACACATTCTCTCTCCCTCTCTCTCTTATACACACAGACATACACACACACACACACACACACACACACACACACATTCTCTACCTTTTTCTTACACACACACACACACACACACACACACACACACACACTCACACAATCTCTCTCTCTTATGCACACACACACACACACACACACACTCTACTAATGCAGAGAATCTTCTTGCCTTTGCCCCCGCCCCCAGTGCTGGGATTACAGGAGTGTCCCCCCACCCCACCCCATCCCATCCTGCCCCGACCCTGATTCCTACTGTAACAAGTCTAGACCTGCACTAATGAGGGCAGCACACCTGTGTCGGGGGACAGCTCATCCAGCAGCTTCACCATGCCTTCTCCTTGCTTGGAAGTCCACATCTTGATGGGGGATCCACCTCCAATTCTGCGATACTGCTCTTGAATTTTGGGGGTTCGGCGTTTGGCGATGAATGGTGCCAGCTTACTAAATCATTGGACACATAAGTGAGTGGATTTTATTCCACCTTCGAAATTCCAGATACATTTTCTATTCACTAAAGAAGAGATAAGTAAAACTTCTTAAGGAGAGCCAAACGAGACCAGAGGTGAGGAGTGTAGCCTCGAGGCCCCTGACAATTCAGCATGGATCTGAGAGCTCCCCGCTGCACTCCACAAGTGTTCTATCCTGCACATTCTGGATACCTCACAGCCATGACTGGGATGCTGCTAGCTACCATCCTACATGCTGGATCTGCACCTAACAAGAATCATGGGAGAAAGCACAGAAAGCCTGCATTCATTTTGTTGGTGGTGTTTGGTTCTGGGATCCTGAAGCTGGGCCCTTGTGATGCAAGGCTAAGACTCTGCCATTGAGCTGAAGCCCTAGGACTGGCCTCATCTGTTTTTAATTTTGAGACAGAATCTCACCATGTTACTTGGACAGTCCTTGAACTACAATGCTGCTCAGGCTGGCCCTGGGGACTACTTCCTCAGTCTCTCACTTCACCAAGCCTAACTCACACAGGGCTCTTTTAAAAGCATTTTTGTTACACGTTCTATTATTATTATTGTGCGCGCGCGCGCATGTGTGTGTGTGTGTGTGTGTGTGTGTATACACTCTGGTACAAATATGGTAGACAGAGGACAATTTATATAAACTGAGTTGGTTCTCTCCTTCTACCATGTGAGTCCCTCCATGATGTGTACACACACACACACACACACACTAAATAAAATATAAAAAGAAATTTATCCTTTGGTGTAAGGAAACAAGTTTTGGTTGAGTAACATCAAGCTTAAGTTTCAACCAAGACTTTCTGATGCGTCTGTAAATATTGAGTGCAATGGTAAGAAATTTCTCTAGAAAATAGGGGCTGGAGAGATGGCTCAGCGGGTAATAGCACCGACTGCTCTTCCAAAGGTCCTGAGTTCAAATCCCAGCAACCACACGGTGGCTCACAAGCATCCGTAATGAGATCTGACACCCTCTTCTAGATATAATAATAAATAAATTTAAAAAAAAAGAAATTTCTCTAGAAAACAATAAGTAGCTTTTATTTTCTAAAACAATTACCACTGAAAGTATACATTACAAAACCCATCTCTCAACACTGACAGAACTGGAGTTAAGAGATTAGAAAGCACTGCATCAAACAGAGGCCTCAGCGATTAAAATATCAGAATTCTTGGGCATCAAAACCTCGCTTTGGGACTGGAAAGATGGCTTAGCAGTTGACAGCATGTGCTGCTCTAGCAGAAGACTCCAGCTCTGCTGCCAGCACCCATGGTGGGCGCTCACAGTCACCTGTGGTGGGCGCTCACAGTCACCTGTGGTGGGCGCTCACAGTCACCTGCTTCTTCTGAGGGCTCAGACACCCTCCTTTCGATCCCTCAGCTCCTATATCCACACATGCACACACACACACAATTTACAATAAAAAGGGATGGCTTTTTTTTTTCTTTCTTTCTTTTTTTTTTTTTTTTTTTTTTTTTTTGAAACAGGGTTGCTTTCTCTGTGTAGCTCTGGCAGTCCTGGAACTTGCTCTGCAGACTATGCTGTTCTCAAACTCACAGAAATTCCCCTCCTGGGACTAAAAGTGTGAGACACCACCAACGAACTTAAAATGTAAATAAATAAATAAATAAATAACCCAAAATAAAATGGTCACTGTTACACAAAGCAATGTGTTTTCTTACATGAACAGCCAGGTACACTCTGTGCTAAGGCCAAGGCAAGTTTATCTATAATCGTACCAAACACAGTGCCTTCCTAACTCTCAAAGCGCCTTTAGAACACTGTGTGACCCGCCATTTGCTCTATTTAAGCCTAGGCAGAGGTTAACTGTGAGGCTAGGGCTGGGGTGCTTTGGAATGACTCCACAAAGGTGTGAACACCACACATCCTGCCTTCCTGGACGCCGAGCCAGCTCACCGGCATCACGGGCATTCTGGCACATCACCAGTCAGCAAAGTGGACGGTACCGATTGTTTCTGGCAACCGGGTTAATAATTTCTAAGACAAGAGAATTAGGATAAAGGGAGGAGATTTCTGTGACCTGACTAACAAGCCAACCAACAAACCAAGCCTACGAACCTGAAGGTGAAATCACTTTCAGAAGAACCTTTTCTTTACCAGGGCTACACTCTCAGTGTCAGACACTGCTCTTAATACTGATGTCTGGGGCTGGGCCGTGGTGGTACTCACCTTTAATCCCAGTACTCAGAAGGCAGAGGCAGGTAGCTCTCTGTAAGTTCGAGGCCAGCCTGGTCTACAGAGGGAGTTCTAGGACTGCCAAAGCTACATAGAGAAACTTTGTCTCTAAAAACAAAACAAAACAAACAAACAAACAAACCAAACGAACAAACAAAACCCAACCCAAAACCAAACCAAAAAATAAAGTATGTCTCTGTGTGTAGGGAGGCACATATATGTGCGGGTGCAGAGGTGTGTGTGCTTACTTGTGTGTATATAGACCAGAAAAAGACCTTGAACATTTTTCTCTACACAACCACCTTAAAACAAACAAACAAACAAACAGACAGACAGGGTTTCTCCCTGGCCTGGACCTTACTAAGCAAGCTAGGCTGGAGGGTCAGCTTGCCCCACAACACTTCCTCCCCAGGGCTGAGATTACAGCCACAAACAAACAAGGATGTGGGTTCTAAGAACTAAACTCTGAACCCCCTCCACAGTCCACACTGCTATTAATTTAACAAAATGAATGTTAATCCTGTACGGCTGTGTATGTGGGCAGTGAGGTACACAATACATGGTCTATGGCCACACTGTAAACAGCTGTCTGCCAATGAGGTGCAAGCTAAATAAAGATATAATCAAAACAGTCTCGAGGAAATTTGACAGATCTATATAATCTGTTATGAAACAAAACACTATTATGAAAACCCCCACAAAAGTGAGGACAAATAAGGTAGGTAAGTATTCCCGTTCGTATACTGAAGTGGGAAGAATACTGGCAGGTGTATACAGGCTCAGTATGCACACGTTATTTCAAATAGAACAGGAATAAGTGGTGCTGGAACTGAGTGAGGAGGAAGGGACGTTTGCTTTTTAGAATAAATTTATTATTTGCATAGTTATAGGAATATACATGAGCTAATTTCTGTATTGCAAAACTTCTTTTGAAAGGAAATGACAAGAAAGGAAGCAACGAAGTAAGACTAGAAGGGAGGAGAGAGAAGCCATAACCCCCCCTCAAGTACAGGAGATGATAACCATTGCTTCTTCAATGTTAATCATCGGTCAAAGGCCAAGCACAAATACATCTTTACAAATCTGTAACACTTTAAAGTTACTTTAGCCACACTTAGACAGTTGTACCTCCCAGGGCCTGGGACGAGAGGGCCCAAGGAGAGCGCTTGCTAACTGCTTCTCCTGCTGTAGGGCTCTGCATACCATTTGCTTCTGTTTCCTACAGAAGACACGGGTGCTGCCGTGACCACGGCCAGAGCCACACAGATGACAAATGCACCCCACACACTGCATTCCACACAGCATAACTCACTTTTGAATGGGAAGTGTCATGAGGTCTCGGTCCAGGAAGAGCCTCTGAAGGAAGTCTTGAACTTCTCCAAGGGTTTCGGGGCCTCCCATGTTTAACATTAATATGCCCGTTTTTGGCTTCCTACACAAGATAAAACAGTTCATTGCCACACTTTCACTTGCTCTGGGGCAGAAATTACTTCAGCTGATAAGAACCGGCAGGCTCCATGCTGCCAGCACAGGGCTGTCCCCTCAGACACAGAGGGCCTCCACCTCTTCACTGACCCACTTCAGCTCTGACTCTTGTCTCTAGGCCAGCCCTGTGTTGACATCAACTGACCTCAAGTTCTTTATTATTCTGTCAGTCTTGAACAAAGATCCAATTCTTTAGAGAGAGAGTTTTAGAAATCAAAAACTGTTCAGAGGTCAAAAGACCTGTAAGTGCTAGGGCTTCGTTAGTACACAGGTCTGGCTTTCCAGAGGGTAAGGTTGCTTTGTATGCTAAAATTAAAGCCCAATGTCTTACCTTCAGCATTATTTGGTGAACTCACTGTATGAAGCACATAGACATCACACTCTCCCACAGAGTGAGCTCTGGTGTATGGAGTAGTTAGAGCTCCCCTTTTATTTGAACACCTCGACAAGTCTATCGCTTGCTCTTTCATCTGTTCCCACCTACTTGGTCATATAGGAAATTATTCCTAAGCTGAATAGGTTCTGTTTGCCTTCCCTCCACGGTCGAGGACTCTCCCGTGGGTGTTTAGTAATATCCCTAGCCTCCGCATTCTGGCTGGCAATACTACAGACCATGTAAGAGTACACTTATGCGCTAACCTGTTTTGGTTAATTTTTGACAACTTGAAAACAAACCAGAGTCACTTGGGAAGAAGAAACACCAAGAGGAACAATGCCTCCCTCACAACGCTCTGTGGCCATGTCAGTCAGATATTTTCTTGAATTGGTGTTTAGGAGTGTGACCACTGGGTAGGTGGTTCCGGCAGACCATGAGGAGGAGGCCAGTAAGCATCATTCCTCTGTGGTCTCTGCTTCAGCTCCTGCCCTGGCTTCCCTCAACACCAGTCTGTAGCCTGCAAACCAAATAAACCCTTTCCTCCCCCAGTTGGTTTTGGCAGATACTTTGTTATAGCAATAGAAACCAAACCAGGATACTGCCTTACCTCAGCTGTGACAAGCAAAAATGTCTCCAGGCCTTAGAGAGAGAAGGTCTAATCCTCTTTCACTAAGAGGATTATACCAAGCAATTATACTTAAGACATTATAAAACTCTGTGTGTGCATATGTGGCACTTGTATATGTGCACATGTATGGGATGCTACACGGATCCATCAGTGTACATGCAGAGGCCAGAGGCTTAATGTCTGCTGTCTTCCTTTACTAATAATTTATTTATTTATCTTTAATCTGCAGTAGGGGCTAGCAAGGTAACTGAGCAGTTAAGAGCACTGGCTGTTTGTCCAGAGGGCCTGTCAAATCCCAGCATCCACATGGTAGTTCAATGCTATCTGTAGGGGTGATTCCAGATCTTAAGTCCTCTTCTGGCCTCTGGGGCATTGCATGTGAAACAAACACATAGGCCAAACACCCACTCACCTCAAAACAAAAACAAACTGTAGCAGATAAAGAGCTTTACAAATGAAACTGACATATAACTGGGCTAAAGACAAAAATGGCAATATCGCAATGCTACTTTAGTTTTCAAGACAAGGTCTCTCACTGACCTGGAGCTTAGCAATTCAGCTCCACTAACTGAATAGTGAACCCCAAGGCTCTTCCTGTTCCTGCCCAACTCCCCATGCTTGGGATTACGACAAGTAAAGCTGTGCCCAGATTTTATGTGGGTGTAGGAACTGTAACCCATACTGAAAGCAGACCCTTAACCCAGAACCATCTCTCTAGCCCCTACAAGTGCTACAACTAGACAGGGCTGTTGAGTTTTGTTGTTGCTCCTGAACATGCCAGATGCACCATCACCTGGTGAGACTATAGTCTCCCCTAATCTCCCCACTGAGACCACCCATCTTTCCCCCCGAGTTCTTATCTTTTCACCCTCGAAATCTGTGACTCCTAATAAATTAAGTGCCTTTTCCTATGGATTGCTGCCAGTTAACAGATTACTGGTTAAGAAAGCCCAGGCTAAAAGACTTACCTAAGCCACAGAGGGAGGGTATCAAAGTGCAAACGGGATTTAGAACTGTGCTTCCCACCCGTGACACCTGAGCTCAGGACAAGAGTGGCTTTAAAGTGCATGTTACTCTGCCCTGCTCACGTTTTTGCAAACCCGTGTTGATTTTAAACATGAAAGAGTCGCATATGATTTGAAGACACCCCCCCCCCCAACACATGCAACACTTAATTCAAAACTGTGTTGTGCATGGTGAGTGGTGCATTAGCCTGACTCCACTCTGTTTTGGAGTATGAAGTGCAAGGCTTTAATCAAGGGTCTCTGTCTCTTTTTCCCCTCCAGACAGACCACACCTGAGACCAAGGTCTGCCTGGCCACAGCTCTCTTTGTTTGGACATAATTGTATGCACAGTGAGGACACAGATTTTAAAACTTACTCCGAGAAGTTTAAATGCTTTGTGTTTGTTATCTTCTGGGACTTTGAAAGCCCAAAGCTTTCCCTTTGAACCATGAAATGTGCATAATAGGAGCTCATCAGTTAGCACATGGTCACTTTATTCTATGGCATCAAGATAGCACTGATAAAGAATAATAAAGTCTCAGATCCGAACCTACAATACATCAGTGATCAGAGGATCTCTACTATTTCTAGAACAGAAACATTAGGTAATAACCGAATCCACGCCAAATTTACACTGGCGCACAGCCTCACACACACAGAGACAGAGAGCGAGCACACCGAGAACAAAGCCCTGCCCTGCATTTGTTTTACTTATGGCTGCCTTGACATTGTTCCCGCAAAGGTAAAGAGCAACAAAGGAGGTAGTGTAGCCTATAAAAATCTAATAAATAAAAACTGCCATTTTCCTCCTAAAAGCCTTGGACTCCTAGTCTAGTACAGCAGCTGGTCAGCATTGTAGTTTAGCTCAGCCAAGCACTAAGGAGCACGGGGTCTTCCAAAACCTTGGCATCAGCACGGTCACCAAGCAGACCCCGTACTTTACATGTCACAGATTCCACACTAGATGTAGCCATCCAAAACCTTGGCATCAGAATGATCACCAAGCAGACTCTGTACTTTAGCATGTCACATATTCCACACTAGATGTAGCCAATGCCTGGAATGTGGGCTCACATAACTAAACTACGACTTACTGAATATACTCCTAAACTACTTGAGATAGCTAAGACTGACTGTCAACTTGATAGTGTATAGAACCACCTAGGAGACAAGCCTTTAGTGTGCCTGTAAGGGGACGTTTAGACTGAGTTAAGTGTGGTGGGACTGTCTACCTTAACCACAGGCAGTGGCAGTCCATGCATCCGGGAATGAATGAGCAGGAGAAAGTGAGCTGAGTACCAGCATTCATTCCTCTCTCTCTACTTCCTGTGTGCACGTGTAAAGTGTGACCAGCCACCTCACACTCTGCCGCGTGCCAGTAAACTGTGAGTGAGAATAAAGCCCTTCTTTATGTTGACTTTGTAAGGTATTTTGTCATTGCAACAAGATAAAAAAACCACATAGAAAGTATGTGTAGATCCTTGATGACAGTAGATAAAAGATTGTAAAATAATATATACAGTATTGTTTGCCTGTCAGAAGGATATATAAGTGCATAATAAAACACTAGATGAGCTGGAAAGATGGCTCAGCGGTTAGGAACACTGACTGTTTTTCCAGAGGTCCCGAGTTCAATTCCAAGCAACCACATGGTGGCTCACAACCATCTTGTAAAGTGATCAGATGCCCTCTTCTGGTGTGTCTGAAGACAGTTACAATGTACTCATATACATAAAAAAATATTAAAAAAAACCAAAACATTAGATGGTAAGATTATGACTTTTAAATCCTTTCTTTCCACCTGAGTTTTCTAATTTTTTATAAAATTATATAAAGTCACTTAGTAGAACCTAACTTTATTTAATTTTACCAATTAATATAAGGCCACTTTTATTATTGACTTTTGTCACTACAAAATACAGCAATTAAATAATCTTTCTTCCAGGCTCACATTAATACTTTTCTCAAGTCATAAGGGACCACAGAGACAGGGGGCCAGTGTCCTGCTAGGCACACTCATGTTTCCTTTCTTATCCCCTAACTCCGTATTCCAGGACGACAGAGTTGAGAGGAAGCGATTTGGGACCTATCCTAAGTCAACCTCAGTTTTGTAGCCTTCAGTCAATGAGCCCACAACACAATGAAAAATAACAATCACAAAGTGAAAACATTTCATTTACATGGTCATGGTGGTCTAGATGAGAATGTCCTCTGCAATCTAGGACATCCAAATACTTGGTCCCTTACTGGTGCGACTGTGGATGAGTTTAGGAGGTCTGCTCTTGCTGAAGGAAGTATGTCACTGAGGTTGGACTCCCAGGTTTCATGACTCACACCATTCCAGGTTTGCTCTCCCTACTTCCTGCT
Source organism: Mus minutoides (assembly GCA_902729485.2). Lineage (NCBI taxonomy): Eukaryota > Metazoa > Chordata > Mammalia > Rodentia > Muridae > Mus > Mus minutoides. The sequence goes on from LR755184.1 coordinate 9,406, forward strand.
GTATTCAAGAGGGGAGCTCTCTGAGGCTGCTCCAGTCACCCTGCCTTTGACACCCTCGGAACTAGAAGCCCAAATACACTCTTCTGTAAGTTGTGGTTTATCACAGCAATAGAAAAGTAACCCATACTCTGTCCAGCTCTAGAGTGACATCTTGCTTGGCAGGAAGATAATGATGTCGCTATGACCCAGCAAATTCCTTCTTAGATCTCAACAATTGCCCCTGTATGAAATGTGTTCTCTATCACAGAGGAGAGGCCCCGTGGGCATCTGTGGCTTCTGCTGCTGAAGAAAACACACACCATGGCTACTGCCTCCACCCAAAAACACCAAGAATGAATGAAGTGCACTCTATTATTTCCTTAATAAGCTATAAGCCATAGCATGTCATTGGCAATTATGTTCGTTATGTGAAAAACTAAAAGTAGTAATGGTAGAATCTCCTGGAGAAGTTCTTGGTAGGTTAACTACTCTCTATCCTATACAAAGCATTTGTTTTATAGGCATAAATATGTTCAGTTCATACAGAAAGTTCTCATATACACATAATTGATTTGATATATTGACATATACCAAGGCCAGATTCTTATATGACTGAAGACTATATTTAATTATATGTCCTTTGTTCATCCTTAAAACCTATTATTTAACAGATGTCAAAAGGAAACCAAGAAAATACCATACCATTGCTAATAAACATATTAGATTTTTCTAAGCACCTCTCCCATAGGCTGCTCAAACCCACTCATGTTTGTCACAATAGAGAAGAAAAACAAGGAGAACCTTATTGGAGACAGAAGTTACCTCCTTTCTGGTTGAGCTTTGGATTTGCCGGTCTTGGCATGATGTACCTTCTCCGTGGTGGCTGCTACCGCAGCACCCGACTGGCACCTCCATGGCTGACAGGCCCTCGAGCTGCCGTGCACCACTGTGACAAAATTAAAGTGCTAGCATGAAACCTAGTTGGAAAGTAATTTCTTTTCAAGAGGCCCTCAGGGCATAATTCCTGGCTTTAAATTTTAAAATGGTGCTACGGCAGAGGTGATTTTCCCAGCACGGAAGGCCTCTTTCTCCTGTGGCCTGGGACACCAGTTCCTTTTTCCAGGGATGCTTGATCTTCTTAGAAGCTAGCCACACCTTCTTACCATGTCCTGGTTGCAAATTTTGCTCAGATCTTATCCCTAGAACCTCTGAGGAGAGGTAAGGGGCACTGTGTGGAAGGTCATTTTAAGTAGAAACTGGGCCAGTTCCCAACTAAGTGTGGATCCCACTTCTGTCTGCAAGCCTTCCGGGTAAAGCATCCATGAACAGGAACCTCAGGACTGCCCGGTGCTCTGACAATGAAAAGGGGAAACACACTCTTCTCAATGAATACACCATGAGGTGTAGAGTCCCCAGAGCCCAGTACTCTACATGACAAGCCAGGCTCTCTAGACCTAAAACTCAAGAATTCCCTCTCTCCTAAGTTCCTCCACCAATTCCAGAGTCTCTACAGGCTTCTTCCCCACATCTGCCCTCTGGAGGGCAGATGTTACCATCCCTATAAGCAGTTTGTGCCTTTCAGGGTAGCCAATGGGGTAGTAGGAAAGAGTTGGTTAATAGGGAGAGGCATGAAAGCTCGAAGGTCAACACTCTCAATGCCTCTTCTCTACAGGGGTTTAGGGGAGTTCAAGACTGCTTCCTGGCAGTTATAAAGGTCTACTGGTTAACGCTGAGGGACAGGTCTTGCTATTCTACGTGGGACACGCTTGCCCCTTTGTATACTCCTGACCTGGGCTCCATAAGATTTCAGGGTGGGCCAGGAAAAAAAACTGAACCAAAGGAGTACGTGTGCCATGCTGTGTAGTGACACGGAGTATCATATCGGTCCTTAAACAGATTATAAAATTAAACTAAAAACACAAATTAGTGCTGAGGAAGATAATAGGGGATGGTGGTAGCTATTGCATATGATCTCCTTTTCCGCTCTCATGACACCAGGTTAAAAATTAGTCTGGGATCGGTCATCTTCTGCCTTTACTCCCCTCTTTGAGTCCCAACGAGAGTAAAGCTCAAGCTGGATCATATAGGTCTGACTCTCTCCTAAGCTGGATCATATAGGTCTGACTACGCTCATCATGTAGGTCTGACTACGCTCAGATCTCCACTTCATAGCAGTGTGGCCTGGGTCAGACTACAGCCTCACAGAGCCTTAACACCCACTCCATAACAAGATGAGTCCTTGCTGGAGGAAACACTGAAGATTCAAGGAAAAAAAAAACCCCAAGAGGAGTGTTCTGTAACATCTGTCACATGACAGGCTAGTATAATAGAAGTTTCATTTAGGAGCTTCTAGAGAAGAGCAATCGCACCTGCTCCAACTGCTTTAAATCACCCAAACGGAACAAAACAGGGAAAACTGGTATCTCCAGCTCGCCAAGATGTCTTTTTATTCAGATTTGCAAATGTTCACATGGTGGGATATGCCTGGGATGGACATGTTCACATGAGGGTACATGCTTATGACATACAGGTTTACGTGGTGGTACATACCTGTGACCACAGCATCAGCAAGCTAAGGCAGGGGGATCTTTACTTTGAGACCAGCCAGGGTTTAAGCCAGACTCTGCCTCAAAACCAATATATAAAACTACCTCATGCACACTGCCAACAGAGCCCACTATATGAGCTTATGCTGGGGAAGCCTTACTAAATCAAGGCAGAGTGGGAAGATGGATCTAAGTTCTGTTCCACTCAAATGAAGTCTCAAACAACACACATCCCCTTGTTTTAGATGTTTAAATATGAACTACATGATGCAATCCAACTAGGTATTCAATCATGCACAATGTCTCCAAGCCCCTATACGAATAAGATTCTATCAGAGACTTTGGGCCATGATAACAGAATTCTGAATGATGGTCATGAATAAATTTCTTTCTGTGAACCTAACAAAAGGAGCAGCACCAGAGGGAGGGGGATAGGACCAGATTATTCCCCAGCTAGTACATCAGGGTTTCCTAGTACACGTTCTGAGCTTCCTACCTATTACCATGCCCTTGCTTACAAACTTCTTGGTCTGTGGCTGACCAAATTTGGGTACTGATAAGGGATCTTTCCTCCTGAGACTTACGATTAACATACCCCTCTAAACACATCTCTAAAACATCCCTCTCCAACTACTGGGTTACTACAGATATGGAAGGGTACAGCAGCAGGTGGTCAGAGAAGATAACAGAAGAGGTGAGTAGGCTCAAAGTGACATATGTTTGTATAAAAATGTCACAGAAAAACCCATACAAACTGTACAAAGTACATACTCAGTAAAATGAAATAAGACCCTATACTGTCTCAGAAGCAGAGGTAAGGGGGCTTGCTCCCCAGACTTGGCCAGTTATTCTGATCTTGTTGTTCCAAAGGATTGCAACAATGGACAGGAAAAGGACTGTCACCGTCCCTCACTGGACAGTGTAACGTAAACCCATGTTAGGAGAACTTTCAAAACTAATGTGATTTCTGGACCATTTAAAAAGTAAAATATGGGCTAGAGAGATGGCTCAGCGGTTAAGAGCACTGACTGCTCTTCCAGAGGTCCTGAGTTCAATTCCCAGCAACCATATGGTGGCTCACAACCATCCGTAATGGGATCTGATGCCCCCTTCTGTTGTGTCTGAAGAGAGCAACAGTATACTCACACACATAAAATTAACAACAACAACAACAAAAATCTTTAAAAAATAAATAAATAAAATTTATCAGGACTGGAGAGCTCAGGGGTTAAGAGTACCTGCTGCTCTTGCAAAGGACCTGAGTTCAGTTCCCAGCATCCACATCTGGCAGCTTACAAACACCTGTAGCCCAGTTCCAGACCCCATGCCTGGGGTATCTGCGCTCACATGCACAAATCCCCACACATACATAGTGTCACTCACACACACACACACACACACACACACACACACTTTAAAACAAATCTTCAAAAAGAATAGAAATTTTACTTTGAGCATATCATGAAAAAAAATCTCCATGTATCATATCAATGACAGTCTGCTTTTACGTATATTGCATAAATGAAGCAGAAGATATTATGGATGTGTATATGTAGCTTAAGCATAAAAAAAAAAAAATCAAAGATGGAGAGTTGGCTCAGTGGTGGACAGCCCTTGGTGCTCTTGCATAGGACCTAGCTTTGGTTCCTGGCACTCACACTAAACAGCCCACAAAGACCTGTACTCCAGTTCCAAGGGGATCTGACCCCTCTGGCCTCTGTAGGATTCTGTGGCCAATGCACATACTTACACACACAGACACATAGTTAAAAATAAAAGTAAATTTTAACTAGGTGGAACTGAGCATAATAAAACCATCAAATACATAATAAACTACAATTTTGTATATTTCAAAATATACAGAAGTAAAATAAAAAAGTGATCATGAGAAAGATAGTTTCAAAAATGTACATAGATCTACAGAGTTCTTGATGAAGAAAATACAGAACTCTGTGTGTGTGTGTGTGTGTGTGTGTGTGTGTGTGTGTGTGTGTGTGATATAACCACGGGAAGAAGCATCTTATTAATTTAAATGATAAAAAAATATAGAAAGTAAAACTGTTTTTTTTCCAGCACTCAGTAGGCAGAGGCAGGCGGATTTCTGAGTTAGAGGCCAGCCTGGTCTATAGAGTGAGTTCCAGGACAGCCAGGGCTACACAGAGAAACCCTGTCTCAAAAAAACAAACAAAAAACAAAAACAAAACCTGTTTTTTTTCCAGTTTTGCTTCCAGAATTCAGTTGCAGAATATACTCAAATTTCCTCTTAGCTAATCTTAATCTTTTCCTGTTAACCAAAATGATAAAAGTATGATAAGGTGGTAACTTTTTAAGGTGGTAGCTTAAAAAAACTGGAGTGTGAGCAGTTAACACAGAAATTCACATCTAGTTAAAGTGCAAAGATCGAAGCGTTCCACCGCCAATGGCCATATGGAACCGGCTCTGGGAACATGGCAGGAGAGGGAGTAGAAAGATGGTGGAGGGCCAGGGCAAAACACTGGACATGACAGGACAGCTGCACCATGACCTCACTGCGACTGTGGCTGGGGCACAAGATTTGCATAAGATCAAGCCAGTTAACATTCCATCATGATGTGGCAAGGGGCTCCTAAGCCCCTGACCCTGCCTAAGGAGCTACTATCAACTGATAGCCTCTGGAGGAGTGGGGGGGGGATTCAGGCTCTTTTTAAAGGTGTGCACCCCCCCATAAGTTGACTATGTTCTAGTGGGTGGCTCCATGCCCATGGGGATATGGATAGCATAAACTGGATTTACCAGTTAAAAAAAGAGGGGGGGGAGGGAGGAGGGGGAGCTGTGCAGTGGGAGGTGTGGGGAGTGGGCATGAATCTTGAAGGTAGGAGAAAGAACTGGAGGTGATCCTGATCAAAATACATTGTATGCATATATGAAAAAATATTTTTTAAAAGCACCGAGGCCTGTAATACAGTTGGAATTGAGTTATACTGGATTTTTGTTTGTTTTGTTTTGTTTTTTAAATCCTTTCACTTAATTACTTCTGACTTACACAGAAAATAATTTCACTTCTCATATTGTCTCATGACCTCCAATCTCGGTCTGTTGGACTTTATTTGCCACTGGAAAAGATGATGAAAGAAAAGACTAATTCGGGACTTCCTTGGCTGGCACTGTCCCTATCTGAAAGATAATATCCTTTGTTTCCCAGTGTTCTTAGGGAGCTGCTCTTCTCTGAACTGTATTTAGTCTTGCAACAAAGGCAGCAGCAATAAAGTGGTGGATGTTCAGAATAGATTTTCTCCACCCAAAGGAGGTGTCAAATGGACATATTTGGAAACCTCTTTGAAATAGGTCAGGTCTAGTCACCATTCAAATTCATTAAGAGGGCTCCTTTGTGGCAGTCTTTTACATCAGTAACCAAGGGGGCTCTATGCTCAGTACCTCATCTGCATCCCAATCTTCATAGCAAGTAAGTTGGAACCCTGGCTCAAAGTGTCTTTGCTCAGTTCTGTCCCAACTATGTGTGCTCCACCTAGGGTCCCGGGTCCTCTAGTGGGCACACCCTACATTCACGAACAGTACCTGCAACACTTGAGGTCTCATTTGTTCTCCAGATATCCCACAAAACCAAAACCAACCAAACAAACAAACAAACAAAAAAATAACTCTAGGCCTCCCCACGGTGGGTCCCGCTATCCAGAAGTGGTGGCACTGGCTTGGACATTGGCTTTGGCAAAGCAGCAGTAGGCACTGTGATCGCCATCAACAAGAGAGCGCGTCAGCAGACACTGCAAGGGAGATGCCAACAGTAATAGTGACAAGGACGCCTACGTTACGGTTCAGGTGTTAGGTACTTCAGAGACCTTCCAGGAGTCACTAAATCAGCTACTGCTCGAGTCCCCCAACTGGCCCTGGGCGACTTGAACCCGCGGCCTCCCGGACGCTCCTCACGTTCACGAACGCAGACGCAACCCAACTTACGCGGCTCGCGGAGCAGAGCGCCCGCAGCCCGCAGGGCCGCAGCCATGTTGGCGCTGGCCGAAAGCATTTCCGGGACGGCCAGGGATCCTCTGCGGCGGCGCTCCGGCAAGGCCCGGGAACGCCGACCTGGCAGCGCTCCGCACCCGCGCCACAGCGCCTTATCACAGCGCCCGTCGCCGTCGCCGCCGGGGCGGGGCCAGCAGGAGGTCCGCCCTCAGAGGCGTGGCCAAGAGGGCGGGGCTTGTAGGCTGGGGCAGCCAGAAGCTGGAAGCTGCAAAGGGCCGAGACGAGACCAGTGGCTTAGAGACCGGCTCCTGCCACCATAGGTCAGCGCACCTGAATCCCGCTAGGTCTGCGGCGCCAGGGGAGCTTCCGGTCGCTTCTGCCAACCTGGTCGAAACTGGACCGACAGCCACGATTCGACAAAAGACTTTCTAGACGTTTCCATAACTGTCCTTAGACGTGCCCATGTTTTTGCCTCCCTTCTCCAATTTGGTTGCTTTGCTGCTGCACTAGAAAGTGCAGACCCATTTTTCCTTGTCTCCAGAGAAGAAAGGGGGTGGAGGTTTTGTTGGGGTTTGGCGCGCGTGCTTGAGTGTGCGTGTGCGTGCGTGTGTGTGTGTGTGTGTGTGTGTGTGTGTGTGTGTGTCCATTCTTAGCTTCTTTGGCAGCACCCCTCTTTCTATAGCAGTTTGACGGGGTGGTCAGGAAGCCCGATGCAGACAAGATTAAGAAAGGGCTGTGCCTGCACATCTTGTTGGCAACAGAATTAGGTTGAAGGTTTTGTGAGTGGGTTGCTGTCCTTATCTCCCACTGGGAGTCCTGACTAGCTACAGAAAGTGGCCACTTCCAGATCCATATCCCCCACTGCTACGAGTCTCAGCTAGAGTCACCCCTCTTTTAAAAATAGAGCACAGAAGAGGGAATGGCCGACAAATGACTGGCCCAAATTGAGACCCATCTCATGTACAAGAACCAATCCCCGACACTATTAATGATCCTCTGTTATGCTTGCAGGCAGGAGCCTAGCATAACTGTCCTCTCAGAGGCTCCACCCAACGCTGACCAAAACACATGCAGAGACCCACTGCCAAACATTAGATGGAGCTCAGGGAGTCTTGTGGAAGAGGTGGGGGAAGGATTTGAGTATCCCGAAGAGGATAGGGACTCCACAGGAAGACCAACAGAGTCAACTAACCTGGACCATTGGGGGCTCCCAGAGATTGAACCACCAACCAAAGAGCAAGCATGCACTGGGCCTGGCCCACCCCCATATGTAGCAAACATGCAACATGGTCTTCAACAACATGGGTCCCCCAACAACAGGAGAGAGGGGCTGTCCCTGAATTTGCTGTACCCCTGTGGATCCTGTTCCCCTAACTGGTCTGCCTTGTCTGGCCTCAGTGAGAGAGGATATGCCTAGCCCTGCAGTGACTAATCTGTGTGTATGTGTGTGTGTGTGTGGGGGGTGGTGATGATACGAGGGGGAGGGGCTCCCCCTTCACAGAGGAGAAGATGAGGGGAGAAGCTGTGAGATGGGAGGACTGGTATGAGGGGCAGGCTGATATTGAATGTGAAGTGAGTAAAAGAAAAAAGGCTGTGGAGAGACTTAGCAGAACGGAAGAGTGGTATTTTGAAAGACTCAGAGTGCTCTTGGAAGAAGGAACCAAAGGGTAAGACTGATAGAAGTCCTCAGGGGGGCTTGAGGAAAGGATGGGAGGGAAGGAAGGTAGGCAGCTGAGAAGGAAGGTTAGCTGAGAAAAGATGGAGCCCAGATCAACCTGAACATTTCTGTGGCTAAAATCTGAGCTCTTGGCTTTACTGGTTTATTGTGTTTATAAGACCCATGTAAACTCTAATGTTTGACAGGATTTTCAAACTCAAGCATGATGTTCCCTGAGAAGCATCAAATTACCTCCTCCTGAGGACTGAGCTCAGACTCTCAGACCCTCTGTCACTTCCTCAGTCCCAGCCCCAGCAGGCCTCTTTTTACATTTCATTTTGAGGCAGGGGTTTGTAAGGTGGCAGGTCAGGCTTTGAACTTGTCATCCTCCTGCCTCAGCCTCCCCGGTAGCTGGGATTGCAATACTGAGCCACCAGGCCAAATTGTTTGCCAAATCTTGACTCTCAAAATCAAAATGTTATTGAGATAGCCCTAAAGAGAGACCGAGGGAAAGTCAGGAGATACAGGCAAAGAGAGAAAGCAGAGACTGGCTTCCCGAGGGGGGCTGCTGCCTTTCTCTTGAGATAGGTCTCCATGGGGGGAAATGCCCGGGCAGGGACAAACATCTGGACGAAATGGCAACAGAGTTGGGAGGACCCAGAAGTCTTATAAAATGCTGGAGTCAATCCCTCACCTATCACATGAAATCAACTCCATCAACACCAGAATACCCACTACAAGATGACCTTTACGGACAGAGCTGCCCATCTAAGGCTGGAACTATTCTAAATAAAGTTCAATTAGAAAATGAACTACAAAGGTTCCACAACACACTTGGAAATGCTGTGCTCTGTGATGTAGAGATAAAGCCACAGGCCTAAGATGTCTTGTCTATAACCTCTGGGAGGCCCTGAAGGAGTAGCTCTGCCATGCTAGGTGCTGGGTACTCCTGCTAAGCAGAGATAACAGGAGTTCCTTGGCCCCTCCCAGGGAAATGTTAATGATTAGTGACGAGGCAAAATGTGGCCAATTCTCACAAAATCTGCAGCCGAGACAGGTTAAATTTACGTGTGATCAGAAAGCAAAAAAAGGAGAACTGACCAGATACTTTATTCCAGACATTAATCCAATTAACATTCTTTAAAAAAATTAATGGATATTTCTTTCCCTTACTTACATTTTGTTGTTGTTGTTGTTGTTGTTGTTTGGTTTTTGTTTTTACTGACTTTGAAAAACTCTAAAGTCTCTGTGTGTTAAGCTTCTTGATGTACACACAGTGGATTCATGGGTCATAAAAAGAAAGCAAAACCTAGGCTGTTGAGAAGATAGCTAGCTTAACAGGGGACATGCTTGCTGCACAAGATGGCCAGCCATCTGCAGTTCTTGGAGTCCATGACAGAAGGAGTGCACTGACTCAGGAAGCTGTCCTCTGTCTGCCACACACACACACCACAGCACTCATGAGTGTGAACACACGCTCAAAATAGGAAACAAGCAAAGGAAAATGTGATTTTGAGTTATTTTTCTAATTAGTGTCTAGACATCCCTTTAACCCATCACCCTTCTTCCTCGGCTTCCCCTGTCCATGGAATTACAGGCCCGAGTCACCAGGCTAAGCCCTTTTGCTAATTTTTGACTCTGATAACAAAAATATTATTTGAGATTGCGCTTACATCAAATCCAACAGCTTCCCACAGTGGGATTTTTTTTTAATTCTTTAAAAAAATTAAATTAATTTCTTTTTTAATAAAAGCAGGTAAAATGTACTTCATATGAATTTTATTTAAAGCTGATAGAAAACACAGGTGTATTTTGCTACTTTATTTTCTTGAGACAGGGACACCTGTAGCCCAGGTTAGTCTTGAACTTAATATGCAGCTGAGATAATCCTCGACTCATCTGGTCTTCTTGCCTGCACCACTTGAACAATGGGAATATAGGCACATTCCACCATCCTCAGCTTCAGAAATAGAGTCCCTGCTGGGCATAGCAGCACATGCCTTTAATCCCAGCACTGAGGCAGAGGCAGGCAGATCTCTGAGTTCGAGGCCAGCATGGTCTACACAGCGAGTTCCAGGACAGCCAGGGCTACACAGATAGATCCTGTCTCAGCAACAAACAAATTTTAAAAAAATGTGTTTTGAGTCCAGAAGTTGTGAGTTCTGGATGCTGGGTTACAGAAAAATTTGAAAGTCCTTAAATAGGCTAAAAAAATGTGAGATTTACATATGTATGTACGTATATGCTTCCTCCCCCCCCCCCAACTTACATTTTTAAAAATTCTATACTGATTCCATTAGCAAACAGAAGGCTAAAAGACACAGCCTTTGTGTTGACCAAGATAAGCAGCATTGCCACCAGGGAGAAGATTTGTCTGAGCCTGGGTGACTTAATTAGTGAATAAAGCACTTGCCTGTCACAGACAGCACTCTGGAGTTCAGCCTGGAGTTCTAAATAAAATGAATTTGTTGGTTTCAGCTCAGTGCTCCAGGGAAGGGGGGACTCCCCTAATTCATTATTTGCAGTGATTGGCACCTCTGAGCTACACGAACTAAATTTAGATCGCTCGACTTTGTCTCCTTAATCAGAAATGGGCTTGGGGGAAGGGATTCCGTGCAAGAGAAACAGTGGCTGGCTCCATGTGACAAATGGCGAACTTAGAATAATCACTCGGGAAGATCTGAGCCTTTGTCCTCACAATTAAGACCTAAGCCACCAACCAGATCCGGACCCCAACGCTGCATGCTTTGATGAGACCTTCTTTAACCACAAGGAGTTCGGAGACCATTAGTACTCACACACACTGAGTGTGTCCACGGTGAGAAAAGCGCTGCCCCATGTGATGGGGAGGATAAAGTGTGGGAAAGTTCTAAAGGAACTCATTCACTTAGGAGACAAGTAGGAAGGCGAAGCCTGTTGTCAGTCACCTAGTGTACAGCACTGGGTGATAATCCACGTGGAACTAACATTCTAGAGGGCCACTTAGGCAGCTGTCTATGACAAAGACAAAGACAATGTCTGCTGTGGCTAGAGGCCAGGGAGGAAAGCACAGGCAGAAGAATGCAGAGGGGCTGGAACTGCTAGTTTCTCTAGAGAAGTCAGACTTGAACACTGCAAGTGTGAAACCTGAGGGGGCTTCCGGGAGTTGCCGGAGGAAGCCACCTGCAAAGGTGGGGACCCTTTTGGAGCCTGTGTGGGCTTCCCAGTGTCAACATGACAAGGTCTCAACAGTGTGCTACTTTTTCCAACTCTGAAATTTAGAAACCTTACACTAACGGGTCAAGAGGGCCACATGCCTCCTGAAGTTTGTATGGAACAACCCATCCTGGCCATTCCGTATCTTCAGGCTTTGAATACCTGGTTATACTGAAACCAGCTAACCCCATAGTTTCATCTGAAGTACTTGTTCTGTAACCCTGTATCCGGAGTTTCTGGGCTAAGAACATGTTTTCTGTTTGGTTTAGGTTTCTTGAGATAGGATCTCCTTATGTATCCCTGGAACTCATTGTGTAGACTAGGCTGGCTTGCCTCTGAGTGCTGGGATTAAAGGCAGGTGCCATTATGCCCAGCAAGAACTGTGTTTCTGAAGCCAGGTACCGTGGCATATGCCTATAAATCCAGAGCTTAAATGGCGGAGCAGGGAGAGCCAATGAGCTGGATCTAGGGATTAGCACATCAACTTCTTTTAGAGGACACAAGGGACCTGAGAGGTCACATGGCCTGAGCAGAGGGACTTTGCAGATGACAGTGAATCTTGGACATGTCCCTCTGAGTGCTGTCCCTGTAGCACTGTGATTCACACTTGAGTTTCTAAAGGATCAGAAGCATGCACAAAATGGGAACAACTGGACTGACATTAAGACATACACTATATGACTGAACACACTATTTCTTCCCACCGCTTGTAACTTTTTTCTGAGCCCATATTTGTAAGAGCACTTCTGTCCCAACTTCCAGGATGATAAAAGAGTCCCCACAGCATCCTAGGGTGTCCTGACTCTCAGAAAGCCTGATGTCATCTTCTTGGCTCTACAGTCTGGCTCTTTTAAGATGTGTACATTTGCAATCCACTCTTCCCAGGGGGTTTTTATTCCCTTCAGAAACTATGCGCACCATAGGCTTCTTTTGCTGTGGGCTAGAGAGCCAGCTTTCTGATTTCCACCCTTTGTATGGGGATCTGGCTCTAGTCCCATCATTCTGCTTTCACGTGGATATCCTGGAAGCTGTGTTCTCCTGTGAACACTCAGAGCAGCACTTATGTGTACTGTATGAATGTGTTCTGTATGAATGCTCCGCCTCAAGTCCCCCAACACCTAGGCTGGGCTCAATTCTCAAGGAGCCTCAACTGTGATGGTGTGTATATGCTTGGCCCAGGGAGTGGTACCATTAGGAGGTGTGGCCTTGTTGGAGTAGGTGTGTCACCTTGGGCGTGATCTTAAGACCCTCATCCCAACTGCCTGGAAGCCAGTCTTCCACTAGCAGCCTTCAGATGAAGATGTAGAACTCTCAGGTCTGCCTGCCTGGATGCTACCACACTTCCATCTTGATGTTAATAGACTGAACTTCTGAACCTATAAGCCAGCCCCAATTAAATGTTGTCCTTGTAAGAGTTGCCTTGGTCATGGTGTCTGTTGACAGCAGTAAAACCCTAAGACACTAACTTAACAGCTCTGGCTTTGATACTATCTGCATCTCCTCCCTCCGATTCTGATTCTGGGAGTTGTTCTTTTCAGAACATTCAGCTAAGATAGAAAGCACTGAATTTGTCCAATGAATGTATTTATAGTGGGGGACAAAGGGGTGAGCGGAAGTTGAACTGACTTCAGTCAGGATCAGAAGACGGAGGATCACTCACCAAAGTGGTAATAGAATTTACAAGAGGAACTGTTGGCATGGGAGTACTTACGAGGCTGAGGCAGAAGGATTGCCTTAAGTAGTGATGTCTCAAAACACAAACCAGAGATATGATTTTACAGGGGAAAACTGGAACAAGCTGAGCCCAAAGAGACATTGGGACAGACAGGAAACACAAGGGAAAGGGGAGACCTGTCTTGCGTAAGGCTCCCTCTGCGATCCTCTCCTAGAAAACACGCGTGTCCATGAGTGCACAGCCCTTGGCAATCATTTAAAGGCTGTCCAAAACTAATAGTCCAAGTTCTATTTACTCCACCCTCCCTTCCATTCTAAAACCTTGACTCCAAAGCAAAGGTAACAAAGCTCTTCTCCAGATCCTACCAGGCATGAGGACCTGTGACTGCATAGGGTCCAACATCCCATTCTGACTACCGAGAGGCACAGAGCCTCCAGCAGTCACTGGTCCCAACCTCACCTAAGCCCGAACTTCATCCTTGCCTAAAGATAAACGGAGGCTGAGCAACACTGACTAGAGGCAGTCTTCAGGACTCGTGGGCTTGCTGGCTTACCCAATGAGTCCATTTCCTTCCCAAGTCAACAGAGGCGGGTTCCTAACGGCAGCTGTAAAAAAAGTTTGCCTAGTTCTTGCCTCATACCCACATGTAGCCACAAGGAGAAAAAAAACAAAAAAGGAAATACTGACTTTTTAAAAAAAGGGGTTTCCAAAGAGTGCTTAGGCCCTGTCGATCAGACTCCATTCAACAATTCTACACGTGAGGAAATCACGTTTGCAGAGGGCACCCGGGGCTGGTGAGCCTGGGGGCAGTCCTGGTATATGAAACCAGGTGTGCCTAGTTCCCACTGTGAAGGTGGTTCCATTCTTTCAGAATACAACTCAAAAGAATTTTTTTTTTAACCAGAGACAGTGCCCAGAGAGCCCTTGTAAAGTTCACTGGCAGTGCCTCGAGTTTATTAGAGCTGCTGACCACAGCTGAGAACCTCTGAATTCACTCATAACTGAACTCGGACGCCCCAAGGAGATTCAACAAAGTTCAAGGATAATGCCTCTAAGATTCCCAAGACCCACTGAAAGGTCACATGCAACCTTTCTAGAGTTTCATCTGTTTGTATGTGTCCCTGCTGTCTGCCAGCCTGTCTTCCCCAACAGTGATTGACTGTGTATCTCTTCCCTTAGTACTTTCTTCATTTTGACTTGTGTTCAAATACAGAGGAATGACCTCTGGGTCAGAGGGGATTTGGACACACAGGTTTAGCTTCACGTTGGCCCCAACCCCACTGCAGTCTCAACAGAGGTCTTGGAATGGTGGTACTGGGTGCTTTTTGTTCCCAAGGACAAGTCAAAAAGAATAAGAGGGAAAAGACTACTACAGCAACAGAATTTTAGAAGCCAGAGGACAGATGAATCAATATTTCATGGTTCAGCCAGCCGGAGAAAAACTGAATTGTAAGCTGACCATTCTAAAAGTAAGAACCATTGAGATTTAGCCAACAGGATCCCTAGTGGCTGGGCTTGGTGGCAGCAGGTGCCTTTGGAAGTGGAGATAAGGAAAACATGCTTTAATGATATGAATTGAAAGTTTGTCACAGCAGCTGTCAGATGCCCAGGTCCCCACCCTGCAGTGGGGCACTGCTAGCCATCCTGAACTGAAGAAGGCATTCCCGGACAAGCTGCCAAAGGTTCTAGGTAAAGGTGGGTAGACAGCCCAGGAGACTTTTTTTTGCATTTATTTGTAGCTGTCTTCAGACAAACCAGAAGAAGGCATCGGATCCCATTAGAGCTACCATGTGGTTGCTGGGAAGTGAACTCAGGACCTCTGGAAGAACAGTCAGAGCTCTTAATCACTGAGCCATCTTTCCAGCCCCAGCCCAGGAGACTTTTAAAGGAAGAATGTAACCTAGAGATTACCCAGTATGTCTAAACTGAAGAAAACCTGATGCTACTAATCGTAAGGAAACCAAGAAGGCACAGAAGGAAAAGCAATTCCAATTTACCAGGTCTCCAAAAGAAATGACAACTGAAGGAAGTTGGAAAGATCGAGATGTGCGCATGAGCGACGCAGATGGGAAAGGTACCATTCTTGTCTTCTATGGGACAGATGGCTTCCATGGTGAAGCGTCACGGAGGAAAGCATGTGCTCCTGCAGCGTGGAGCTCAATTTTAAATTAAGCCCATCTCGGACAACATTCACGCCTCTAAGCTGGTATGCTACACCAGATACAAGCTGAACGTTCACTCTGAATGTGAACTCAGTGTTCACACTCATGACGTCATTTAATTCTAATCAAGCTGATACCCGGCTAACAGTCCATGAAGTAACAGCTTTGAGCATGAATCACTACCTTGAATGACTTCCTGATGGTATGAATTACAGTACCTGAACCTCATGGAGCCTTTATTCCTAGAAAACACATACCATGCTAAGACAGTTTAAATAACCCAGCCTTTTCCCAGTATTCCCATTTTGTGGTGGTTTGAATATGCTTGGCCCGTGGGAAGCCGCACTATTAGGTGGTGTGGCCTTTTTTGGAAGAAGTGCATCAGTGTGAGGGTGGGCTTTGAAGTTCCACTCAGGGAGGAAGTCAGTCTTCTCCTAACTAGCAGCCTTCAGATCAAGATGTGAACTCTCAGCTCCATCTCCAGCGCCATGCCTGCCTGCACTCTGCCATGTTCCTGCCTTGATGATAATGGACTGAACCTCTGAACCTGTAAGCCAGCCCCAATTAAATGTCCCTCCCTTATAAGAGTTGCCTTGGTCATGGTGTCTTTTTGAAGCCTTAAGGTTCCTTTTAGTAACAGTTAATATCCTATCCCAGTTTTACTTAGGAATTTTCAAAATATCTTGGCCTCATTCGTAAATCCAGATTCAGCTAATCCAGTCAAACTCCAGTACTATAATTTATAAAATCATCAAGTAATTATAATATGCACCCAGTGCTGAACTGTTCACTATATTTAAGAAGATATTTTTAGGAATTGTTACACATAGCAAGGTGGGAAGGAGATAAACAAAAAAATTAAGGACTTCTAAAAAAATAGTCTTACCAGGTGCTTCTTGGCATACAATGAGGTTACTCCGCCAAAGCCCCAGCATAAGCTGAAAGTATCACGGGTAGAAAATATATTACTACACCTTATATAAAATCATAGTGTGGCCTAGCCTATCTCTACAACATATTCAGAGCAGTGAGGAACAGTGAGCAAAACCCTCTACCATATGGCATATTTTATAAAGTATTTAAGGCCTGTAATTTGTTGACTCTTAAAGATTAAAAGCAAAATGCTCTATGGGCCAATCTTTCATATCACTGACTAAAGCCAAACATTGAACTATCCTAAGTTGGGCAGCATTTGCAATTTGAATTCCTAGAGGACTGGCTTCTTACTTCTCTGAGCAGGTCTACTGCAGAAGGCCAAGTGAAGGGTTTTAGGTGGGATCCTCAACAGGCTTCTGAGAGGAAGGAGGGAGAAGCTGAGGACCTAGTGAGGAGAGCAGGAACTAGAGCCTGGGCTGTCTGCAAGCTGCTTCTTGAAAGGGGTGAGGGATGGCTTTTGTGATCCTGAGAGTAGACCAAGAATCTCACAGTGAGACAAAGCACATGTGGATGGGGCCTGTGGTCACTCATGGTCAGGTCCTTGGTCCTATAGTCTGATCCCTTTTCTTATCCAGTCCTGGCTGTCTTTGTGTTTGAACTATCAATCTATTTATACAATTTATATAAAATTCAAGGTAAACAGACCCTAACCTCAACCCTTGAATTCTGGTGAAGCCTACTGCTAAACGGACTAGGTACAGCTTGCTGCTTCGTCCAGGTCCAAGGTCACAACGGCCCATTTCCATCAGTCACTTACTGACTGGAGGACAGCAGGGAACTTAATGTATTTAAAACTAACAACTAACAAAGTACAACAAGTTGTAACTAGGACCCAAGCATGTCAAATTTTAAAAAACTCATTCTGTTACTATCATGAAACTCTAATAATACCAACTTCAGAATCTAATGATGAAAACAAATAAAAATGTCTAAGATTTAAAATGTGAGTCAGAGATGGTCAACATTGAGAAAATAAGTCAGCAAAATGTTTTGTTTTGTTTTTGTAACCACTGCTCATTTATTGGTTAGTGGGATACAGCCCATCAGAACACACGGCATGCATCTGGGGAGAGCAACTGTGCACCACAGCCATTGGTAGCCCTGCTCAGTCGGCAAGGCACCCAAGGACCAGGCAGGGATGTCGTAGCTGTCTGCGGTGGCTAAGATTCAGGTGCAAAGTCTTTGCAAACAGATTTACTTTTGTTACTCAGGAATTACATCAAAGAGGGAAGGAAGCCCCATCTGCCCCATTCTTAAAACTAAAGGCTAAGGGGGTTGGAATCATTTGAATAACCCACCATCCAAATCATGTTCATTGCAAATTATAATCCATTTCCCCTTCATTACTGTTCCCTGTGAACTCAGACCCCTCAGAATTATAAACACTGTCTGAGTAAGGAAAAGACTAACAGTGAATGTAAAGAGCTATGTATTCCACTCCAGTATCTCTTACATCAACAGCCAATTTCTCTTTCAGATGCTTGAATGAGAATTCCAGTGACACTTAAAAGGACAGAAAGATGGAATTACTGGATATCAGACCATAATTAAAAACTGTATAATCACATATGGTTTATTTAATACAATGATTGTAACCTACAGCACAATAAAATATCTCCATACTAAAGAGTGACATGACATATATTTCCTCAAAATTTTGTAAAGGAGCATCAATGTCACTTGATGTTCAAGTAATACCTACTGCTTTTTATGATAATGGGAAGAAAGGACATAAAGGCAGGAGAAAGCTACTACCCCCAACAGGAAGGCAAGGGACAATTTGGGCGTTTGTTCTTTTGCAGAGGCAGTCTTAACTTTTCATTCCCTTCGTTCTTCAGGGCCACGTGGTTATGGCCTGCAGCGCTGGAGAAATCGAGGGTACAAGCACACATCTCGGATGTGATACCTGTTCAGAATCCAGCTAAGAAATCGTTCCAAGCCCAAGCCATACCCTCCATGAGGACAGGTACCATATTTTCTCTGTTAAATAAAGAGAGAAAGAGTGCTTATTTTAAAACTGTATCTAATCACATTAAAACTATTACTACAATGAACTAACTTTCTACAATGTAACAGTTAGCTCATCGTAGTAATAATTCAACACAATCCATACGCCTTCATAAACCATGCAGAGAGGAACAGTTCAGTGAACCATCTGAAAGGAAGAGATTTCACCTTTCAAACTAATTGCCTTTATTTTTCAGAGGAAAGTGAGGAACAGTATTAGATGCTGGTCGGATCTAATAATTTATTTTTTTTAAATCTGCAGTAGGGGCTAGCAAGGTAACTGAGCAGTTAAGAGCACTGGCTGTTTGTCCAGAGGGCCTGTCAAATGCCAACATCCACATGGTAGTTCAATGCTATCTGTAGGGGTGATTCCAGATCTTAAGTCCTCTTCTGGCCTCTGGGGCACTGCATGTGAAACAAACACATAGGCCAAATACGTATTCACATCAAAACAAAAACAAAAACAAACTGTAGCAGATAAAGAGCTTTACAAATGAAACTGACATAAAACTGGGCTAAAGACAAAAATGGCAACATCGCAATGCTACATGAAGCACACACAGGTATTCTGAATACCTGGGATTCTGGCCTCCTAAACAATGTATACAAAAGGTATTACAGTGAAAAAAAAAAAAAAACCCTTAAACTATTGCTTTTACCTGATCTGTATACCAGTAGTAAGGAGCGGGGTCAATCCCTTCCCTCTTATAGCCTTCGAGAATCTCCTCACTGTCCCAGGAACGCATCGAGCCTCCTACAATCTCACCAACGTTGGGCATCAACACGTCCACCTTGAAACATATGTTGAAAAACCCACAATTACCACTACTCCCCCAAGACACAACTGCAAGGCTTTAGAGAAATTACATATCATATCAAGCTGTTAACTTGAAAGGAAGCCCTGTGACTATGCAAAGTTCAAGTAGTACTCACATTCTTTAACAGAACATGTCAACTGTTATCAGGGAAAGGATTCTCACTTTAATTACTGTCATTCTAGATTTCTGAAATACTTGTCATGAGCTATATCTTATCCCAAAGGACAGTTCCCAGACCCTTAGAAAGCAAATTTTCTAATACTCATGGAATCACAAACTGACAGATTCAGTAAGTCTCGGATCCTCAGGACAGCGCTGCATGTAGAAGGACTTGATCTCCACGGGAAAGCGACACAGCAGGATTGGCTCATTAATGGTGTCTGTCATCAGTCTCTCAGGCGCTTCGGGAATATCCTGAGGTTAAACCAGATTTCATTAACATTTAAAACTGCAAAAAGAAAGCAGCTTTTTACCCTTCAGTCAGTTCCTATAATGTACTAGAGAATGCAAAAGGACCTATACCCATGCACATGTATATAGGAACAATTTATTAAAAAAAGAAATAAAACCTACTGTGGCTATCAAATAAGCTATAGCAGGATCACCTTTTAACACAGCCCATGTGGTGTGCTGAGTGTTGCTATGGAATTAGCCCACTGCCCAGACACCTAAGTTATGACCAGATACTTCTCTGACTCTTGGTCAGTGGCCAGACTCAAGCTTGCAAGCAAAAGGCAATCAGTGTATGCTCCAGAATGTGACTGATCTGTAGAGTACCAATGACATTCATCTTTAAACCGTTACCTGCACTCCTTTCCTGTCAAAATAAATCACTTATCCAATAGGAGAAACAGTCATAAAGTAAATAACCAACATCAAGTTTGTGTTATCACACCTGCAACAATAGCCAGGAAATATAAGATAACAAATCAAGCTAAATTAATCTCTCTCTCAAAACATCCCTCCAGAAACTGTATTCAAACCAGAACTCAAAACTCCTGTGTCAGTGAAAGCTGGCTGAGAACTGGCCAGGACTCACTGATTGTATAATGGCTGAAACAGAACTGGGCAGTCACTGGCTCTGCTCCCTGAAGGTTAGGAGACAAGGATGAAATGAGGAGCACTCTGATTTCTTAGCTTGTATCTGTCTCCCACGCTGGGGTTCTGTATGAGATGAACGCACGCCTGGAAAAGCCTGCAGACTCTTCACTTGCTCTAGAACCCTGTGCTATGGGAGGGAGGAATGCACAACACACACCAGCATGCACTGAGAGCTTGCTGTGTGCGCTACCAGCCCTCATCTGGCAGGAGAGGGTGTCACTTCACGGTAGACATGAGGACAGTTGGGTCACTAGCCTTCAGTTACATAGCAAGCTTAGAGAGAAACCCACCTAAGGTACTGACACATTTAGGTTCTATAGCTGGGGACCGTTTCACTCAATTACACTAAATACTTTAAACTTCAGTTCAGAATTATGCTATACATCATAAACTGAATTTACAAGACAGCAAGGGCGATGTGTGGAGACCTGAGACATCATTTGTTCTCAACATCAATCACTTCTGAAGCCACAGCAAAGCTCTGTGGAGCAGCAGCTACTCATGGCTCACCTGTGAACACACACAGGGCAACAGTGAAGCTGAAATGGTCAAATATACATTTGAATACTTGACTGTTGGGGTCATAGCCCTGGAGGCTTAAGAAGGAGTTGGCCAAGGAATGAGTATGATCAGTAAGAAAAAAAGATGCTGTGCTAAAGAAGGAACTCAAATATTCTAAAATGTCACAAAAAAGACCCTGTTCTAAAGTGCATGCTATCATGAATCCAGGTAACCTTAGGTAGTTTCTGCTGCTATTGTTGACTTGAGGGCAAGCAGAGGCAGTCAGCATCAGGAAGTAGCCACAGCCAGCAACCTGCTCAAGCACACAAGCCACTCTGAAGCAACGAGAAAGGGACACGTACGTCTCCAAACTCATAGAAAGTCCCGTCTTCTTTCTTTACATCGTGCTCCTTCAGCCACTCAATAGCATCCGAATAGTTCATCCGGCGGAAAGGCCGCTTGGGGGGTTTAAAGTTCTAGAGTAAAAAGAAAAGAGCAAAACTGTATAAAAAGAAATATCCAGCCTGAAAATTCCTGTGAAGAAACAAAAGGGGGGAGGGGGCTGGAAAATAGGCTCAGTGGTTGAGTATGGGCTGCTCTTCCAGAGGCCCCAGGTTCAATTGCCAGCCCCAACATGGCAGTTTAAAACCAGCTATAACTCTAGTTCCAGGGGAATCTAGCACTTTCTTCTGGCTTTCAGAGACACTGCATGTATATGCTGCTCAGACATACACACAGGCAAAACACCCATCCGTATATAAATATAAATATATGTAATATAAAATAAAAATACAAGCAGGGGATGGGAGTAGACCCTGGAGAGATAGCTCAGCAGGAAAAATCCTTGCCATGATTGGTACCTAGGGTGGGATCCATGGACCAAGGCAGGGGGAGGCGGGGGGGTAGGGGGTTGGAGGGGAGGTAGGAGGAGACCCAACTCCACAGAGTTGCTCTCTGCCTTCCACCTGCACCATTACACACACAGTAACAATAAACTCTTTAACATAGAAAACAGTTCTACAGACAGATTATTATTAGGAACGAGTATTTCAGATGAAGAAACACTTATGAGCTAACTTCCTCTCTACAAACTTAAATACAGTCACTGGCAATTTATCTGTATTAAATTTTCAAAACATTATTTACTTATTTCAGTTCACCAAGCTTACAAGAACAGAGTGATGCTATCTTCCACAAAGACTGGGATCCTTTCATTTGGACACAATACTACACCTACCGGGTTGAGCTCATACACTATGCTCGCCACTGGTGACTTCAAGACTCTGTCCACCACATCACACACTAGGTCCTCTAAACGGTTCAGGAGGTCCTCAAAGGTCAGAAAAGGACACTCAGCTTCCACGTGAGTAAACCTGAAGAACAGACACAGCTGAGCGCTGCTCCTATTTTACACAGACGTTTCTCTCAAGCAAAGGTTTGAATCTTGGGGAGCTGTCCAGAGTGAGTTGTGGGTATCACTCACAAGCCTCACTCAGAGCTCACAGGAAAATCAGAGCATAGATTTTAGCTGTGGCTTAAGGAACCAACTGTCTTTTTTTTCCTGTTTTGGCAGGGTCTTATAGCCCAGCCTGGCCCTGGCCATCTAATCCTCCTGCCTCTATTTCCCAAGTGAGATTAGCAGCATGTGCCACCAGGTCCACTTCTCTGTGATGCTGGGGATTTAACCCTGTATATGCTAAGCAGGCGCCCTACCAGCTGACCTATACCCCCAGCCCCAGGAGCCGCTTAGGTAAGGCAATTACATACTCAGCCAGGTGCCTTCGTGTCCTGGACTGTTCCGCCCTGTATGACTGGGCTATACAAAAAACATCTCCCAGGGCTGGAAGGCAGGTCTCCAGGTACAACTGTGAGGACTGGGTCAAAAACGCTTCTTCCCCAAAATAGTCAAGCTTGAAGAGTGTGGCCCCACCTTCCACCTGAGTCTGCACCAGTGTTGGAGTGGTAACCTGTTAAGGTGGGAAGGAACAAACAAGTCTGCTGTGGCCATCACTTCCAAACAGCACCAGGTACCATTTGCAAAAGGTGACCTGTAGCAGGCACTTACTTCACAGTACCCCCTGTCGAAGAAGTGGTCCCTAAAACACCTGGTGATCATGGACCGTGCCTTCAGGATTTTGGACATGTTCTCTCCCCGGATCATCATGTGCCGGTTGTTGAGCTGGACATCCACATCAGATTCCTCGTTGATCAGGTTGTCAGCTCCTCCAGCTGGGGCCAGCCCCACCAGTTCCCAGAAGTCACAGCTTAGCTCATGGCCTCCTGGAGCCTATATGTGGAAAAAGCAGAAGTGAAAAGGAGAGAGAGTGAGAAAGACACTAAAAATTAACAGCACTGAAGATGTTAGAGTCAAGTTTTCAGAAAGGTGTTATTTTTTTGTTTTGTTTTGTTTTTTCAAGACAGGGTTTCTCTGTGTAGCCCTGGCTGTCCTGGAACTCACTTTGTAGACCAGGCTGGCCTCGAACTCAGAAATCCGCCTGCCTCTGCCTCCCGAGTGCTGGGATTAAAGGCGTGCGCCACCACGCCCGGCCAGAAAGGTGTTATTTTAAGAACACTGTTAGTAGCTTTAGCCTCCAGAATTAGAGACCCAATAACTCAGTGCTATAATTTTGCAGTTAATACTTCTTTCCGTGCAAAAATACACATGCATTTTGTAAATTAAAAAGGCTGTGGTGGTTTGAATATGCTTGGCCCATGGGACGTGGCACTAGTAGGAGGTGTGGCCTCGCTGGAGGAAGTGTGTCCCAGTAGGGGTGGGCTCTGAGGTCCTATGCCGCCTGTGGAAGAGAATCCTCTTCTGCTGCTTGCAAACCAAGATGTAGAACTCTCAGCTTCTCCAGCATGTCTGCCTGCATCCCACTGCTCCCCACCATGATAATGGACTGAACCTCTAAAACTGTAAGCCAACCCCAATTAAATGTTGTCCTTTATAAGAGTTGCCTTGGTCATGGTGTCTCTTCGCAGTAATGAAAACCCTAAGACAAAGGCATATACTAAGAATTACATAACTCTAATTCCATGACCTAAAATAACTAACAACTATTAGCATGATGATTTATTTTTCTAGCATTTCTCTAAAGAGTTAGTTAACATACTTCTCTGTATTTAAAACTTAAATATGGAGCTTAAAAGGTAGTTCAGCAGTTAAGAGTGCATACTACCTGTCCAAAGGACCTGAGTCCAGTTTCCAGCACCCACAGGGTGGCTCACAATTACCTTTAAAACCAGCTCCATGGCATCTGATGCCTCTGGTTTCTGAGGGCATCTGTACTTGTATGCACATAACACAGACCAACACACATATACACAATTGAAGTAAAAAAGCAGTCTTACATTTAAATGGAAAAAGTTTTCTAAAAGCAGTTATCTATTTAGAAAAAAATAATTAGAATTTTCCCTATTGACTCTACAGAAAGTAATTTATTCTAAAAGCCTCTCACTCACGGAGCATGTAATTATCTTGTTGCCAATGGGACAGCAAGTAACACCATGACAACCACTCCATTTGTAATCACAGTACTTCAAGAAAGCTCAGTGAACACACACTCATGTCTATTGCAGGGCAGGCTTTTACATGAATGCTGAAACTAGGAGTATTTGCTCCCTCTTGTGGTAAATAGGCTACACTTGTAGGGTTTTTTTCCTAGGCAACAGTTACAACCACAGTAGCTATTTGAACTGCAATTAGCAACATGTAAATATTATTAGAATAGGTTACCTGCTCTTGGCTAAAGCAAAAATATATTCCAATGTTCAGTTTCCCCTTCCCTTTCTTTCTTCCTTTTTTTTCCTAAGGAGCTACCAATTCCTATTCAAAAAGTTTCAGTTTAGACTAGTGTTTTCTAAAATTCTCAGAGTTTAAACAGGTTTGGCCCCATAGACTCATGTGTTTGAATCCTTGGCTCCTGGGCAGTGGCACTGTAAGGAGGTGTGGCCTTGTGTCACTGTGGGGGGGTGCTTTGAGGATTCTATGCTCAAGAAGCTCTGTTCAGTGTGGAATGGCTGCCTATGGAATTCAGTCCCTTTCTGCTGCCTGTGGATCAAGATGTAGAATTCTCGGATGCTCCAGCACCATGTCTGCCTGGATGCTGCCATGCTTCCTGCCATGATGATAATGGACTGAACCATGGAAACTGTAAGCCAACCCCAAGTAAATGTTTCCTTTATAAGAGTTGCTTTGGTCTCTCCACAGCAACGAAATCCTAAGTAAGACAGTGGGCTAGCTGCTAGTGATCACGTGACCAGGTTTGTCACAGAAGCCAGTTCAGCTCCATCCAAATCTACTGAATGCATTCTCTCACTTGGATGTGTTAGTTGTGTCATGGTATGTCATAACAAGAAATACATCACTAAAAGTAGCCTCTCTATCTTGAACTTCCCAACCTCCAGAACTACAAGGAAAATGCCATGAATTTCCTAGTCTGTGAGATGCTGTTAGAGCTGCAAAAGGCAGACTAAGATAAAAACA
This sequence comes from Mus minutoides, assembly GCA_902729485.2. NCBI lineage: Eukaryota > Metazoa > Chordata > Mammalia > Rodentia > Muridae > Mus > Mus minutoides. The sequence goes on from LR755184.1 coordinate 34,429, forward strand.
TACAGTGTACATATTCTACTAGATATAATATGTTGACTTTATAGTATTTGATACTTGTGTATTTATAGGACAAGACCAAATGTACCACTACAGACATTGGGGAACAAACTATTAAACCCTTATCACTTTACCCCATGAGTTCAGCTCACCTGTTTGCCCTTTGGAGTTAGGTTTAGTGTTCCGTATACTGCCACACTACTCTCGGTGGACAGGACTACTCCATTGTAACACTGACACTGTAAAAAGGTCAAAGTTCATATTAGCCTACCGAGGTTGATTTAAAATATTCTAGTAAAGGTAAAGGAATTATTTACAAACATGTTAATTTTGGTTTGGTTTTCTATTGGAGATAGGGTCTCATATAGCCCTGCTAACCTTGAACTTCTGACATTCCTGTCTCTAAGAGAAAGTGCTGGGATTGATTATAGGCTGTGCTACCCCGGTTCACCACTGATTTCTAAAATTAGAGAGAGGGGAGAGAGAGAAAGAGAGACCACACAAGCTAGCTATTTTTGAAGGCATTAAATCAGTGTAGCCATTCACCGCACAGTATTTCTGTTAGCGATGGAGTGCATTTGTATGCCCTACTGATATGATAGCTAAGTTCAGTACACCCTAATATCTGCTCAGTGAGATAGCTTACTAATGTACCTGTTGGACTGTGGTGCTATCAGTCAAAACATATGGCTGTATAAAAACATATTTGTTCCCTTTACATGAACACATAAGATAAAGGACACTAGCCCCCACTACAGATCCCCACAGCTACTGATTACAGAAACGCAAGTGGGCATCATGAGCCTCTGACATCACCTGAGGAACACTGAGTGACGCTGAGTGACACTGAGTGACTCAAAGTAGGACCAACCAATCTCACACTGAGATACACAAAATAATGTTGCTGGGTTTTCCTCCCACAGAAAAACTGGGAAGCAGAAAGTAAGACACTGCTGTGAATATGACATCCAGGGAAACAAACCAGGATCCACCATAAGCTCTCTACACTGCTCTAAGATTTTATGTTTCAGAAAATTTCCATAAAAGTTTCTCCTCTAGCTTTTCAAAGGTATAATCAAAACTTTTTACATCCAGTTAACAGGGTAAAAATTTAAAATATGTACACAGCTCTCAAAACTCTCAAAATTTACAATTATGGGCCCTATTATATACAATCTTACAGACATATTTAAGATAAAATACCTACCAAGTCATCTGATAAGACACACTGAAGATAACCCGTACCATCTCTCAACACCAAAAACATCAAATTCTTTCCTAGAAATGAGAAACAAAATTCAGCTAGTCCCAAGGGACTCCAGAGCACGTCATAACCCACCCTACACAAGCAGCCCCAAGGTTAAGCACCAGAAGTTCAAATCTCTCCATCTGAAGTGCCACCGAGCCTGTTTATCTACTGTATGCTCTATTCATACAGTCTTTGCCATCCTCATGACCATGGGACAGGCAGTCAGCTCTGAACTGAGGCGCTGTCATATTTATTCTGAATCCCCTATAATGTAAAGAACAGTGCTGAGCACTCAGAGGGGGCGTAGAGATGTGACGATACACACTCACTTATATCCCATTTGTTTTTATGAAAGACGTGATAATCATGTATAGTAAAGTAATAAACTAATAAAAAGGAGAAAAAAATGCCAGGGTGAAAGTAATTAGAAAAATTGAAACTAAGGTGTCAGGATGGGGAGATAGCTTGTGGTTAAAGTGCTTGCCATGAGGCATGAGGAGCAGATTTCAGATCCCCAGAACCCATGCTAACAGCAGGCCAGGTGGGTGTGGTGGCCCCTGTAATCCCAGCCTTAGGAGATGGGAGCCGTCCAGAGCAAGCTGGTTAGCTAGACCAGACGTATCAAGGAGCTCCGGGTTCCAGGGAGAGACCCTGCCTCTAACAGATACAGTGGAAGATAGATCCTAGATAACTTCAGACATCAGTCTTGGGCCTCCACGTACATTTGCCTCCATATATCTGACCACATACATTCAAACACACATTATCACACAGCATACATGGGAGGGCAGAGGACCAACTAGGATGCTAATGTAAAAAATAAAATAAAAACCAAGAACACAAAACCCCTGTGACCATATTCTAGATGAGGATCTGTCCCTATAACACATGTCCCTGTTTCTCATTACATAATTAAAATTCAGTTTGAGGATGATGTACTTATTATACACCTCCTGACCACTGTGGTTTCTAACAGGCGAAATAATGTCTAAGTGTCAAACTTTCAGAGTCATGTGGCACAGGAACAAATATAGGCTATCAATTATCACACCCTTTAAAAAGACAGTACACCAAGAACACAAACAAACGTGAAGAAATGTTTCTATGTTTTCTTCACCTAAAACCAGGATTATTTAAGATTGTAAAGAGGGAAAGAAAACCTACCCACTCACCTTGCCTGCGTAACCTGTGGACCCAGCCAAACACCTTCACTCTCTGGCCTCTGTATCCTTCTAATGCACTAATCTTTACCTGTCAAATTTAAATGAAAACTATTTGAAACATGTCATTATTAGAGACTAACCTTTTCACCAAGATCCCTTAGTCAAATGTCAGAAGCAACCCCTGCTGTGTGTATGGCAGACATACTGAATGCCAGTACGTGTAAGGCAAAGCCAGGTAGAGATATGATGAATTCTGGGCCAGTTAGGGGTACATTTCTCTCAAACAACAACCAAACAACCAGTAACAACAACAACAAAAAAACCAAACCAAACAAGAAAGCCCCCACCATCACAATAATCAGTTAAAAAAAAAATCAACAAACAAACAAACAAAAATCACAAATAAAACAAAATTGGGGGCAGTTCAGGATCACACACCTTACTATGCTGAATTTAAAAAAAGAGAGAAAAGAAAAAGTCATTTACCATTAATGCAAAATTGGCAATGAGAGATACCTAAAACTATCTCAGAAACTATTACAGATAGTCAGTTAATAAGAGAATTCAGGTTGTTACAAGAGATGTGCCTGCCACCCACACTAGCAACAATCCCAGCCTCACAGGGTCTAAACACCCAGACACCAGAAACCTAAACAGAAAGGACAATGCTGCGAAGAGGAACTGGGTGATGTGGGGAAGTAGCTGAAGCTAACAGACACTTCGCCAGCAGGAACGTTACTGGAGCCCAAGCTGTACTCACCGCTGGGTCAGCAGTCTGTTTAGGTCCCCCCAAAACCCCAAATCCAATAAACAACAACAACAAAAAAAAAACCACAAGAGCAAACCTCCTTTTAAAGAATCATCAATGTTTCTGAAGTATTTGTAAAACTTTGTGAAAATTCTACCTTAGGACTTTTGGGTGAAAAAATAGATTCTAGGGAAGGCAAAATCATTTGCCTCAAAATACCCAGCACAGCCAGAAGGTAGCCATCATCTACTGCTGGTCAGCTGGAGCAGAATCTACCACTTGTCACATACTGTCTAAACCTCAGGACCAAACTGACCCTCTAAAAGCCAACTCTTAGCCCCAGGACACTGTCTGTCTCCTCCTCCTAAGAAGATAGACAGAACAGCAGAACAAAGGATATGTGCCCTGCAACCCACAAGTCGTGCAATGCAGCCGAGCCCACAACACCAGGAATGACAGACACTCACACATGCTGGCTCTGGCAGGCTCGGGTCATTTTTAATGATAATTTTTTTTGCTTCCTCCAGGTTCTTTTCTCTTCGTAAGTTATCTTCTGCCTAATTTTAAAAATAACAGAATTGGTAAATACAGTTCTGGGTGTTGTAACTCTAAAAATGTGTAATGGCAAATTCATTCGTCACCTCTTTCTTCTCCCGAGAATCGTTCTTCATCTGCTCTCTGTGCCACATCTTTTTAATGTTCTTCATCTGTGACTTAGAAATAACATCCCACCTCTACAGAGAGAGCACACAGACATGCGTTGTCTCCTCTATGTGCTCAGAAAACTGACTTTTCACAAAACACAATCTCAAAAAGGTTCTGGTGCACCCTACCTCATTTTCCTTTTGTGAATCCACATAAATGGTGGGAAATGGCTCTTTTCCAACTGTCATCAAAGCCTTAGGGAGGGGAAGAGAGAAAACATTCCAATATTATGCAATGCTTAGTAACCAAAATCACACCTGGATTATGAATCTGAACATTAGAACCAAGAGCCTAAAAGGAAACATCGGGAGCCAAGAGGCAAAAACCACATCACCAAGATGACTCAGTGAGCCTCCTACAGAAGGAGTTTGCTCTCAGAACATCCCAGGTCACGCTACTGAAAATCCCAACCAGTTCAGCCACAGGAAGCAGCCCCTACCTCCACCCGTCAGAGAAGATAGTCAAACGGTCACAGGGACCAGCACAGCTATGCCAACAACAGGACAGAGGCAGCAGAAAGCAAAAATACTTTGCAAACACAGTCTGAAAAGTTAGAGACTTGTAAACTATCAAAGGTGGGACCTAAGATACTCAGGTCTGAAACTCTTTCAACAAAGTAAAAGCCAAGTTACACAGAAGGCTAATCTCCATTTAATTTGAAAAATTCTCATGAGACTATTGTTTCATTAATATTGGTCATCATAGTTTGAATATGCTTGGCCCAAGGAGTGGCATTATTAGAAGGTATGGCCCTGTTGGAATAGGTGTGTCACTGTGGGTATATAAGACCCTAATCCTAGCTGTCTGGAAGTGAGTATTCTGCTAGCAGCCTTCAGATGAAAATACAGAACTCTCAACTCTGCCTGCCTGGATGCTGCCAAATTCCCACCCTGATGATAAAGGACTGAACCTCTGAACTTGTAAGCCAGACCCAATTAAATGTCCTTTATAAGACTTGCCTTGGTCATGGTGTGTGTTCACAGCAGTAAAACCCTAACTAAGACATTGGCATATCAGACATTACTGTATTATATATCATTTAGTAATTTATAGTTTGTGTGATTTAAGCTAGTGAATATAAAATAAATTTTAAATGCTTGGTATGCATTTATTGAATAAGTGTATGTGGTCAGAGGACAACTAGGAAAATCAACTTTCTCTTCCCATCACATGGGTCTAAGCTCAGATTATCAAAACTGCTAGCAATCACCTTTACCCACTGAGCCATCTCACTAGCCCTAAAAGGCCCGTCTTTAAGATAGAGTCTCTAGCTCAAACCAGTCTTGCCCTTGCTGATAACCTTGAACTCCTGATCCTCCTACCTGTCTTTACCTTCCAAGTGCTGGAATTGCAGGTCAAAGACAAAGATGAGTATCTTAGTAACCTTCAAGCACAGTCTGAAAATTTCTCCAGAGTTATTACATCACACAGGAAAAGAAGTACCTTATTCTCTCTGGCAATAAAACCCTAAGTTTATAAAGCCCGACCTTTGAGATCCTACCATCTAGTCTTTGCCTGTATGAGCCCTGACTAAGGCTACCGTGCTTCTGCTGTTCTATGAGCCATGCATCCTGACCTGTCTGGTTTTATTCCTCAGCTAAAGGCCAGAGGCCATAGTTACAAAAGTCAGTCACTAGGGGGTTTAAACAGTTAGGCCTCTGAGGAAACATTAACATTTATTTAAGATTAGCTAAGAGCCCCTCTGCATACAAAATGACCACACACACACACACACACACACACACACACACATCATAAAAAGAACGAAGGGAGGAATGCCCAAATTGCTGAAAAATCTCCACCTCTTCCCAGAGAAGACATGCACAGCCCCACTGATGACTTTATCCTCCTCCCTCACATTCTGAGCCTTCCAATCCCCAGGGCTTGAGAAGATGCCCTGCAAGTTTCTGCCATTCTTGATCCTTTTTCCCTTCACTGTTCCAAACCCCAAGGGAACAGAAACCCTGACCTGCTAGTGAAGCTTAGTCCACTTTGTTATCTGCTGTAGCAGGAATATGAGTCTTCTGACAACACCGAGAGCATTCTCAATGGTGAGTCATCATGGGAGTCTTGCACTATGTAAGTATGATTCGGTTCACGATGGACTGCATGTCCAACTCCGGCCTCATCGGGTGGTCAGTGTGGAGGGTCACTGTGATGGCCTTCATTCTTTGTACAGACAAATTATCTCCCATCAACACACAGCTGCACCTGCAGAGCCCTTGGAATCCATTTCCTTCCTCGAACTTTACACTGATACTCATCTTTAATGTCAGAGACCTGAAGAGCCTAACTACCATTCCTCACAACTGAAGGGCATACCTTCAAACTGTAACATTCCTCTTCCGAGGGTCACCACTGGATTTGGAAAGTCACAGAAGATACACCAATTGAAAAAGACTTCCCTCCAAAGAGTTAAAAAAAACATATTAAAGCATGACCATGTGGCCTGACCTTAGTAGAAAACACGTCAAAGGTTAGAAGGATTTGATGACTGATACTGTCAAGCATCTAAAAAACAAGAATTGGCCAAATATGGATGCACAGAGAAAAGAGTGTCAGGGACTTGCTCTTCCAAAGAGGGGGCATTTAACCATCTCCCTTGCGGAGTAGCTATAGCTAGAGGACTCCAGCATTCCAGGTCAACATAGTCAATAAATACTATAGTGGGGACACCTTAACCTGATGCTGAATCGAAGGATTCCTGGAACACATGTAACAGTCTACTTAGAATGAGCTAACCTCGTATGATGTCCTGAGGCTCCCAAAATAACAGTACATTAATGAAGTGGCATTTTTGTCTTAGGCATTTTGATTCATGAGTCTGCTTTAAGAAGCTAGTCCACTGAGGGGCTGCTGCTATGTCAAGTCTTTGGGTCTCAAGGTCAAGATGGTATCTATGATAAAGCCATTAAGAGACCTCTTCAGACTCACCCGGGGAACCGGGTCAGTGTGATTCAGAGGGGACTCCTACTGTTACAAGAACTGAAAAACAAACAACCTGACAGAGAAAAAAAGTCCAGAAATGAACACCTTGTAGTAAAGGAGAAAAGGAAAAAACTAATATATATGTAAGTTTGGGCTTTGATCTAACACTATTAAATCTACATATGTGTCCACCCCCTTTCCCTTCCCTTTTAGGGGTTCCTTTTCAAAACCTAATGTCTGAGACAAAACTACTGGGTTGGCTGTGTGGGTAAAGGTGACTGCTGCAAAGCAGGATGGCCTGGGTTTAGTGGTGGAACAACAGAACAAACAGTAGGAATTGTCCCCTGACTTCCATACCTATGGCAGAGGCACACAAATACTGCCCCCCCCCACGCCGCCCTGTGAACAAATGCAGTATTTTCTTTTCAAAGTCATTCAGAGCCAACACTCACTACTAACATGCAGAGGAGCCATCCTGCAGAGATTACCTTTAGGCCTGTTTTAAATGGTTTTTCCTTGGTTCCATCCCCTGTTGCGTCATTTCCTTCTCGGTCAGAGACATAGAGCTCTGCTGGGTTTTTTTGTTTAAAAAAAAAAAAAAAATGAAAAGTTACTCATCCCTCATCAGTAAAGCTCAGACACTTAACACTGCATCTGCTTTATCCATTTTCTCTTTGTACACAGAAAAAAAATAATCAGATTTGAAAAAACTCCCACAGTCCAAAAGAAGGCAACATATTTTGCCAATGTCTGTGTTTAAGACTATCCCACCCCCAACATAATAAATTGCAAATCTGGCTTTCCTATATGATTTTTTTTCACTATTTTAACCCATTCGCACTTCTCACTACTTGGCCGCACAACTACAAAGGCAGAGTTTTACAGTTCATCCTAACTTTATTAGATGCTGTATCTTTAAAGTCGGAGTGACCCAGGGAGAATTTATTTATTCCCCCTGGGGTTACTTAAACTATAAAATCAGGAAGACAATATACATCGTACAGAGCTGTACTGAGAATAAAACAGAACAAGTCGCCAGGCATCCCAGTATCAGTGCACAGCGAGCAAAATGAAAATGCCAGTTCCCTGTGCTTCTCGAAACAAAATCCAAACTCTGGGGTTAAGCAGCAGAAGGCCTCACAACTGTGACATCGCCTCGGTCACTTAAATCTTTTTATTTTCACCGCTGCAGATCTCACGGAGGGGTTAAAAAAAAAAAAAGAGGTTGTGCGGAAATTAATTAAAAGCCTTACATCATTCCCAGAAGAACGACTTAAGAACTGCACATCTGGGGCTTCACTAGGTCCCAGACCCTTGCAGCGCCCTAGCCTCGGCGGAATCACGAGACTTTCGCGGTGGGGCTGGGCTAGGGAGGCGGTGGCCGAGGGACCCACAGGGCTGGAGCAAAACCAGACCCGGACCACCGAGTCGGGTGTCCAGGTGGCCCAGGTCTGAGGGTCTGGGGCGAGGGACCAGGGCCCCATGAATATTTGGGAATGCGCCCACGCCGTGCCAAGCACTAAGAGAAGTTCTAGAATTCGGCCGGAACACTTCCGCCGAACCTCACTCACCTAGAACCATCTCTGCAGTCCTCCTGATCACCTCCGAGGACATAGACACCGCACCACCGCCGCCTGCTCACCCCAACGTGCACTGAAGGCTTCCTTGACTCAGGCGTTGCATCAGATCACCTAGCGCAGCGGTCGCGGATGTGAGTCAGAAGAACGGCGGGCACCCGTTGGCTAGACGAGGTGGGCGAGTGACTCAGCGGCCGCCATTTTTAGTCAGGGAAGAGAACACTTCCGGTTCGAAGACCCTGGGCGGGGTGCAGTCTCTGGGCTCAGGAGACGGAACTGCAGGTCCCCGGGTTGGGTTGCGCAGCTGAAGGAGTCAGTCTCCCTTAGTTCCCAGCCCTGAGCCTAGCTGAACGCGTTGCAGGTTCTATTTTTGAGGAATTCAACCACCATGGGGGAACAAGGGGAATTTTTTTGTTTGTTTGTTTGTTTTAGTTTTTGATTTATATGTATGAGTAGTTTGCCGCTACACGCACCAGATGCGTGCCCTGTCAAAGAGAAGATCTCTAGGGAGCTGAGTTCTGGATGATTGTGAGCTGAGAAGCGAACCCAAGACCTTCGGAAGAGCAGCAAGTGCCCTTAACCACTGAGTCCCCGAAAATATACTTTACAAAAGAAATCGTGATGAGCCGACCATCTATAGACTTCTCTAACAGAACAACAGTTTATATAACATTTATTCGCGTTAGTTGATATACTAATCCTCAGATGATTTAAAATGTGCGAGATTTGTATAGGTTCGTTGCAGAAGCTATGCTATTTGGTATAAGGCATCCGTTGTTTCATTATTTGCAAGGGTCCTGTTAACAATCTCCCTGACAGCGAAGGATGGCCTCACTCCCTGCTTCTGGCGGTAGATCTTCTATGTCACCAGTCAGATTATGGGTTACCTGTCTGGCTAGAATCTGTGTAGTGTTCCCAAAACGGCATGGAGTTCAGGAAGCGTTTGGCTAACTCTTCTAGGCAAACAGTCTCATTTAATCCGATCTCCCCCCAGGAGCTGACATTTTCTTGCTGCATAGCAGAGAAAGTCACTACCAGAAATTGGCTGGAATTTGCCAGCGCCCTTTATTGATTGATTCGCGGACTGAATTGTGTTTAATTAATGGCATTGTTCAGGCTATGGTCATTCTAGGAGCGCTCTGTTCTTGTGGTCACCGTGTTCCCGCACTGCGTTCTCCGGATTATTCTGGTCTCTCTACTCACTCCATTTGGTTTGCTGCGCACTGTAAAGGGTATATCTCTATTTAACTTTCACCATAGTTACCTGCCTAGGTTCAGGGCATCGCCATGTTGATGCTGGGCAGTTTCTGGGCTCCTGAATCCTGTCAAATTCACAAACGCCTTCCAAGAGCTTTCGTTCCATTTTGGGAGCATGAAAAGGCAAAAAATTACTGTGAGGTCTCCTTACTCCTTCCTAGCCTGGGAAGGTGTGTGTGTGTGGAAGATGTACGTAGTGTGTAAAACCTGTACTGCAGACTACAATGGAGATATCATTGTGAGACTTATTTGAAGGCACTGAAGATTCAACTTTCCTCACACCTTGGAGAGTTAAATGTAAGCACGAGCTAGTCTGTTTATTCCTGGAGAATCTTTTCATTGGTGATTCCCCAAGCTACTTCATGTTTGTCTGTAAGTATCCAGGAGCAATAAGAAAGAAAATCACTTCAAAACTAACATCCCATTAAGCAGATGAAGTTGAGCAATTAGCTAGATACACTCAAAAATAACAATTACTGTAGGGTTTTTTAAAATCTGAAACTTAAAAGAAACAACAAATAAACAAAAACCCACTAATAGTTACAATTAGACCAGGCTGGACTACATGAGGTTTTATGTTAAAAAAACAAATAAAAAACAAACCCCCCATGTCTTTCTTCACAGCAGTAGGGGGAAAAACTAAAATTCATATAAACAAAAAGAATAAAAAGAAAAGAGAAGAAAAGAAAGGAAAAGAAAGAAAGCACCAAAACAACAACAACAAAAACTTCAGAATAGTCAACGCACTTCTGAGAAGACAACAGAGCAAACAGGAGTTATGACTCTGAATGAAACAGGCAGACCTTCCCCACCGCCCAGATTTATTTATTTATTTTATGTATATGAGTACACTGTAGCTGTCTTCAGACACACCAAAAAAGGCCATTGGATAGCATTACAGATGGTTGTGAGCCACCATGTGGTTGCTGAGAATTAAACTCAGGACCTCTGGAAGAGCAGCTAGTGCATTTAACCACAGATCCACCTCTCCAGCTCTATGTTTTAGTTTTAAAACTATGAAAAGATTCTTCCATTTTAAAAGTCTTACTCCTCAGCAAATATCTTCTGTTATATAGCTCTGCATCTTAGCTTTTGAGACAGTGTCTCTTGGTGAACCTGGAATCTGCCGATATAACTGGACTGGCTAAGTAACAAGGCCTGGCAAGCCCCAGGGATCTTCCTGTGTCCACTTCCCCAATAATGGCAAGTTTGGTGTGTGTTATTATAACCAGCCTTTATGTGAGTTCTAGGAAAGAAATTCAGGTCCTCTTTCTTATATAGAAAGCACTTTACCAACAGAGCCATCCCTCTGACCTATGAAAACCCTTTTTAAAAGTGTGTGTGCATATATAAGTGGGGGGGGGCAGAGAAGTATATCGGGTGTTTGGCATTATTATCTGTCTCCTTCCTTTGAGGCTGGGTCTCTCAGTGAACTTGGAGCTATGCTGGAGGTCCCCAAGGATCCTGTTTCCACAACTACAATACTAGGGTTACCAGGTGTTGTAGTCAGGGTTTCTATCCCTGCACAAACATCATGACCAAGATGCAAGTTGGAGAGGAAAGGGTTTATTCAGTTTACACTTCCATGTTGCTGTTTATCACCAAAGGAAGTCAGGACTGGAACGAACTCAAGCAGGTCAGGAAGCAGGAGTTGATGCAGAGGCCATGGAGGGATGTTCTTTACTGGCTTGCTTCCCCTGGCTTGCTCAGCTTGCTCTCTTACAGAACCCAAGACTACCAGCCTAGGGAATGGCACCACCCACAAGGGGCCCTTCTCCCTTGATCACTAATTGAGAAATTGCCTTACAGCTGGATCTCGTGGAGACATTTCCTTTAGGGAGGCTTCTTTCTCTGTGATAACTCCAGCTTGTGTCAGCTAGTACACTAGGCATGGGCCATCCCTGCGTTTTCTCCCTCTTCTTCTCTCCCTCTCCCTCTTTCCCCCACCCCTCCATACACACACAGATGCTGGGATTCAAATGCAGGTCCTGAAGTTTGCACAACAAACATCAGTACCTACTGGACTATCTTTCCATGCCCTACACCATCTTTTTTAAAAGTGACAATAATGTATGATAAAGGATAAATATTTAAAGTGTGCAGTTGAAGGTTTTTTTTTTTTTCAGATCCGTGTACACATGAAATCATCGCTATAGCCAGGATACTGAACAAACCTACTTTCCACCCTAAAGTTTTCTCATACCATTTTGTGATTTGGGTTTTTTTGGGGGGAAGGGAGGAGTGTTTTGTTTTGCTTTGCAAAAATTTCAATTATTCAATTTTACCAATGAAAACTCAGGAGCCCGAAGCAGGGGTGAAAACCTCCTAGCACAGAGGCAGAGAAAGCACCCAGCTGACTTTCCTCCTCAGCCAGTTTCCCAGAAACAATGCCCCTCTCTCAGGCCATCTCACAAAACTCCCTTCAAATTGAATGCCCCTCCCTTCTACTTCCTGTGCATTTCTCTACCCATCCTCCTGATACCCTCTTACTCTTCATAATTATTTCTTAATAATCTTATGATTATTTCTTGTCAACCAATTTCTTGACCTATTGTTGATTTTATTTAATCCTAAGAAGAAAGCTCTTGGATTAAAGGTATGTGCTAAGGGCTGAGCCACACCACAACTAAAAACAGGTTTTTCCAGTAAATAACACAATTTTGGGGGTTCACAGTGTGATCATCTATCTGTATTGTATTCCTTCTTCGTTTTCCTATTGACCAATGCTATTGAGTAGTGTGTGTGTGTGTGTGTGTGTGTGTGTGTGTGTGTGTGTGTCTATGTATCTGTATTCAAGTGTCTATTCAAACTTCTCTAAGGAAGAGCTATGCTACAAAGTGGGGATTCATGTTCATTGTTTTGCTGGTGGAAATTCAATATTATTTGTAGAAAAGGCTGTTCTAGTCCCTACTTAATTGCCTTTGTTCTCTTGTTAAAACCCAGCTGTCCATAGATGTGTGGACTGATTTCTGGGCTTTTTCATGTTCTGTCTATCTGCAGGCCAGTACTATACCTTTTTGATAACTGTAGCTTTATCACACTTGAAACTTGGTGGCAATCTGGCCTTCTGTGCTGATAGATACCTGAATTTTGTTTTGACTGGCTTTCATTTGGCTTGCGGAGGCAGGGTCTTGCTATATATTTTGGATCCGTCTTAGCTTGCTATGAAGCCCAGCTAGCTTTGAACTCATGACCTTCCTGCCTTAGCCTCCTGACTGCCTTTTAGGTTTGCAGGCATGTACCATCACACCCAGTTTACCTGGGAGAGTTGATTTACAACGAGGAAAGATTTCCTTCTGCTCATAGCTGCAAGGCATAGCCCTTTAGCCCTCTTGCTTTGGGCCTGTGGATACGTAATCGCCGTGGGAATGCATGGTGGAACAGACCCATTTGTAGTGACTGAGGGTTAAAAAAGAGAGGAATATGGGCTCCCATATCTCTTTTAAGGATATTTCCTCAATGACATAACTTCCCACCACTGTTTTCCCCCTCCTAAAGATTGCACCCTGTCATGAGAGTGCCACAGGCTGGGGACCAAGCCTTTTAACACATGGGTTTTAGAGACATTTCAGACCCTACCTACACCTTCCATCTTTTAATTTTGTTTCACTTTTGTCTTATAAATTCTTCTTTGTCTTTGTATTCCCAGATGAGATTTAGAATTCGCTTGAAACTTAGAAAATCTATGGGGCGTTGGTTAGGATTACATTGCTTCCATGCACCAACCCCACCCCTTTCACTTGAAAGGAAGCCAGCCACCAGGCACAGTTATAGGCCTGGTCCTCTGTCTTTACAACGAATCGTGTTGACTATTCTTAGTTCCCCTTGGTTTCCATGCTCGTGTCACCAGAAAACAGCTAACTTCATCCAGCCAGCCCTGACTCATTGATTTCTAGCTTTGCCAATGTTGTTGTTGTTATAAACTCTTCCGTAGTGCTGTAGTGGTACATGTGGCTTCCCTTGGGGGCAGATACATCTGCAATATGAAGTTGAGGAATACGATGACCATGTCACAGGGTCATAGCTTTGAGATTTTAGTGGCTATTTCTAAACTTCCCATATCAAAGTTTCTTCAGTTTATAGTTCTGTCAATAATAAAACAGAAGGTTCTGCCGGGCGTGGTGGCGCACGCCTCTAATCCCAGCACTCGGGAGGCAGAGGCAGGCGGATTTCTGAGTTCGAGGCCAGCCTGGTCTACAAAGTGAGTTCCAGGACAGCCAGGGCTATACAGAGAAACCCTGTCTCAAAAAAAAAAAAACCCAAAAAAACCCAAAAAAACCCAAAACCCAAAAAACAGAAGGTTGGTTTTGCACACAGCTTTAACTGTGCATTACCAAGCCTTGCTAGACATTTTCTCTTTTGTTAAGGTAAAGCATCTATCTATCTATCTATCTATCATCTATTTATTTAGGAGCTCACATGGCCTAGGTTGATCTTGAACCAACTGTGTAGCTAAGGGTGACTTTGAACTTTTAGCCTCTTCCACCTGAGCACTGACATCACAGGCATTTACTACCACAATTAGGAGTTTGTTTGTTTGTTGTTCTGAAACAAAGTCTCGTTGACTGGAGTAGAACTCCCTATGAAGATCAGGCTGGTCTTTAACTCACAGAGATCTAGTTGCCTCAGCTGTAATTAAAGGTGCACGCCATCATGCCTGACCGCACCACATTTTAATCCGGGGCTAGGGATGGAACCCAAGGCTTCATGCAAGCTAGGCAGGCATTCTACGAACTGAGTTATAATCCTAGCCCCGATTTTCCTTTATTAAAATCATTAGAGGTAAATTTAAATTCCAACACATCTCATTACCCCCCAATTAGCCCCTCCCCCATAGCCATTTTTGGCGGTTAATCGTATTTCATCTGTACTATCCTGTGGCACCTGTTTGACCAAACAAGTCTAGAAATTGCTTTGAAGGTTAATACAGATATCTAAATCTGTCCACTGAAGTCCATCAAGGGTAAATTATTCTCTTCCCAGCTTTCAGATTCAGGCATGCAATGTCAATCTCTTGCCCGAATCTCCAAGGGTACCCTGCTGGCTCCTATCATGTATAATCCCCAACAGCACAGTTGTATAAGCCTGATGCCTGTTGTTTTCTAGGATGTGGCCAAGGCACACACCAACTCACTGCAGCTGTGGTTAACTGCACACAATCAAGCCAAACATTCAGCGTGGTTGGGGAAGGCTTCCAAGGAGCAGTTGATGGTGTTGCAGGCAGGAGAGTCCAGTCACTCTTCCTTGGGGATTTGGCTGCTGGCAGGTTGATCATGCCCCAGTAGATGGCCATCTTCCCATGCACTATGTGGTATATGGATAGCATGGATTAGACTTAGGGAGTTATTGATAACAACAACAACAAGACAGGAAGTTGGGAGGGATATAGGGAGGGGGCACTATGGGGGTTTGAAGGGCAGCTGACAGATGTATATGATCAAAATATATCGTATACATGCACAGATATTTTTAAAGAATAAAAATAGGGCTGGAGAGATAGCTCAGTGATTAAGAGCTCTGACTGCTTTTCCAGAGGTCCTGAGTTCAATTCCTAGCAACCACATGGTGGCTCACAACCATCTGTAATGGGATCTGATGCCCTCTTCTGGTGTGTCTGAAGACAGCTACAGTATATTCATAAATAAATCTTGAAAAAAAAACTTTAAAAACTCTTGCATACACATGTGTTCTCTGTTCTCCACTTCCAGCCCCTAGTCTGACTGTGACTTCCTCCATTTAAGGTGTATCAAGGTTCACACATGTTATGGCATGGATCAACATCTGGTTCTTTTGTGGCCAAATTGTATTCCAATTGTATCCATCCATATCTGTTGATTCATTCAGCTGTCTGGGTTGTTTCTACCTCTGGGCTGCTATGAACCCTAGTTTGTAAGTGTTTGCTTGAGGTCCTGTTTCTAATACTGTCAAGTATGTATCTCAGAGTGGACTTGCCCAGCCAAAGCCAAACAGGTCTTCCTCAGGGGTTATACTACTCTTCCTGTCCCCAGAAGGACAGGGATTCAAGTTTCTCCACTTTCTCCTAGTATGGTGACTACAATCTTGAGTGTGAAGTGGGATTGCGTTTGGCTTGTTTATTTGAGATAGGATCTCCCTAGTTCACGTTGACCTCACATTTGCCATGATGCTGACAAGCAGCCGCCTGCCTCCAGCTCCTGCAGAGACACGCCTGGCTTCACACTTTGATTTTCACCTTCCTAGTGGCCAAAAACCTTGAGCATCTCTCTGAGTTCTTATCAACCATTTACAGAGCTATTAGGAGAGCTAGCTCTAGAAAATCATTTTCCTTTTCTTTAACAAGTACCTTTATGTGGATAGGTGTTTTGCCTGTGCATATGTTTTTGTGCACTGCATAAAGGCTGTCCTTGTGTTGTTCAAAGCTGATGTCTCCACCCTAGTATCTTGTTTCAATCTGGACATGGCTTTATATTTATTCTTAGAAGCCCCTGTCTCAAGTTTGTATAAGCAGTGTTCCTCATTTATTCTCTGCCTTGACAATAAAAACCAATGAGCCAGGGGGCTGGAGAGATGGCTTAGAGGCTAAGAGCACTGGTTGCTCCTCCAGAGGTCCTGAGTTCAATTCCCAACAGCCACATGGTGGCTCACAACCATCTATGATGAGATCTGGTGGCCTTTTCTTGCGTGCAGGCATCCAAGCATGCAGAATACTGAATACATAATTTAAAAAAAACAGCCAATAAGGTGAGACTTGTGATTCTAGGAGGGGTAGAGAATGAGATGGGAAGTGAAGGGAACCACAGGGAAGAGGCAAAAAGAGCATCATGTTTGGCTTACGGGATTTTTAATAAATCTTAGTTTATGTGGTTATTGGAAAACTAGTAAAGGTAAAGAAATACAGCTATCGACTAATCAACTATTTACATTTATATTAAAAGCAATTCATGGGGCTGGAGAGATGGCTCAGCGGTTAGGAACACTGACTGTTCTTCCAGAGGTCCTGAGTTCAATTCCCAGCAACCACATGGTGGCTCACAACCATCTGTAATGGGATCTGATGCCCTCTTCTGGTGTGTCTGAAGACAGCTACAATGTAGTTATATGCATAAAATAAATAAACAATTCTTTTAAAAAAATTCATTTAACACATGTCTATGTACCACTTGCATGCCCTGTGTCTGTGAAAGCCAGAGGTCCCTCAGGGTTTGAGTTACAGACAGTTGTGAGCTGCCATATGGGTGCTGGGAATCAAACCCGGGTCCTCTGGAAGAGCAGCGAGTGCTCTTAACCACTGACCCATCTCTCTGGATCCCTAGAAAATTACTCCTTCGCTGCTTTGTTTTAGGCATCCCAACTTCCATCTCTCCCAGATATCTTGACTTGCCTTTTGTTTTATAACTGCACCAAAATTTATATTGCAGCCATAACTTGCTAGCAGATTCTGACAGGAATTTTAGAAGTCGTTTTCTGCAGTTTTCCTAAGCGTCACAGGAAGGCAGCTCCTCTTTGGATTCCATTGGGGTACATACTTCATCTCCATTCAGATGCCAGTCCCAAGCAGCCTCTGCCGTAGCATGTGACTACATTCCTCTAGGTGGTGCTGTTGAGTTGAAAATATCCCTGAACCAACTCTAACACGTGGTGCTTTGCTGGCTGCCCAGCTCTTCTTATACTTTGTCTACTGAGGAAGCTAGAACTAGCCCCTCTCCTATCATCTCACACACCCACAGCCTGATGACAGCCTCTCTTCACCCACTGCTAGCCATAACTCCCAGAGAGGTCCTCACCAGGGAATCTTCTTCCTGGTGGCATAACCAACCACACTTTGCTGGTGGGAATGAGAAGCTCAGTCCATATCTGAGCGGTGTAAGGATTAAGTGTGAAGACCTCGGTGTAGCACGGGGGAAGGGGGCGGGGCACGGGTAGGCCCTAGATAGGCCCTAGAAGCACACCGTCCCTTGCCCACCTTTCTGCCAGGTATTTTACACGAATCTTATATTTCCAGAAGAGCAGCCCACTTCTGTCTCTTACTCTCCTTCTAAGGAACTGAGGGGGAAGAGGTCTGGAGCAGTAGACCTTGTCTTACCCTGAAATGGCTATTCCCTCTTCCTTGAAAGTCTAATCACCTTCCTCAGCCACATCGCTTATATTTTGTACGGTCTTTAACATTATTTCTTATGGGACTAGGTTTTCCTATGTACTCCACACTTAAAAGCAACAAAACAAACCACAGCAGCAGCAACAGGCAACAAACAAACAAACACAAAAAACAAAACTACATAGGTAACTCACCAGGGTGCTTTGGTGAGTATCCAGGAAGACTTAAATCCCAACACTGAATAAAAGCAGCTATGGTGGCACATGCTAACTTCAACACTGGGAGTTGGCCACAGGAGGCTCAGAAGTGCAAGGTCATTCTTGATTATACAAGGAGTTCAAACAAGCCTAGGATATATGAATGCCATTCTAACAAAGGCAATAAAAAACAAAACTTTGTGTGTGTGTGTGTGTGTGTGTGTGTGTGTGTGTGTGTGTGTGTATGTAAAGAGATAGCTTAGCCATTAAGGCCACTTGCTGTTCTTCCAGAGGTACTGAGTTAAGTTTCCAGCAACCACAGCAAGTAACTCACAACCATCTGTAACTCCAGCTTCAGAGGAGCTAACATCTTTTTCTGGCCTTTGCGGGCACTGATACACACAAGGCTTAGACACACACACACACACACACACACACACACACACACACACCCCACTACCACCACCACTACCAACCCAACTTAGAAACGTGTTACAAGTGGAAAGTGCAGCTCAGGAGTGCATTTGCCTAGCATACACGAAGCCCTGGGTTACATCTCCAGCACTGCCAATAAATAACCACACAATACAGGCATAAACATAATATATAAAATTACATGTTCCAAATATTTTACTAAAGCATTTATTTTCTTAAACAAAAATATACATTAAATCTCAGATTTACATCATATAGAAATAATTTATGATTTGCATTTTAAATTATTAATATTGCACCCAGCAGTGTAAGTCTTTGACACATTTGCATTGCCAACCCTTCCCACCATTCAAAAACAAAAACAAAAGCGAAACTTGAAACTGACAAAATTACACAAGCTAAATTTTCCATAAAAAAAGGAAAACATACAATTCTTTTTATTTACATGGTAAAGTTGTAAACTTTCAGAAATTTACCTCCAGGAGATAGGCATATATTCTTTCATCATATCTAGACAATGCATTATAAAATTAAAATTTAATTTTTTTCCTGTCCTGTGTATAGAAGATGAACTACACATGATTTCCTCTTGGGAATTCACAGACTGCTCTGAACATTTGCAAGGGGAAAGAAAGTTACCTACTGCAACCCAGAGGCCTTCAGGAGAGCAGGGAGACTGTTTTGTGAAAGAAATAAAATGAGAAAAATCCCCTGGGGGAAAAATAAGTTACCTTTTTAAGGATATTTTCCTTAATCGCCTAATGTTTTTTTCCAAAATAAAAAACAAAACAAAACAACAACAAAAAACTGTTCTTTTTGTCTTAGCCATAAGACAGATGCAAGAGAGAGGTTCCAAAAGACTTGTATAAAATACTTTCTAGGAGCTGGGCAGTGGTGGCGCACACCTTTAATCCCAGAACTTGGGTGGCAGAGGCAGGTGGATTTCTGAGTTCGAGGCCAGCTTGGTCTACAAAGTGAGTTCCAGGACAGCCAGGGCTACACAGAGAAACCCTGTCTCCAAACGCCCCCCCACCCCCCACCCCTAAAAAAAAATTCTAGGAAGGGGGACACAAACAGTTTCTTTTCAACAGACAATGCTGCAAAATATTCCCAAAGGTATCACTGATGCCCTCTGGGCTTTTGTTTATTTGTTTAAACTTATCTGTTCTGAACAGTAGACCTCTCTTTTGCTTCCAGGAAATACAGGGGAAAGTTCTCCACAGATTCCCCTACCAGGTCTAAGTCCAAGCAATGGAGTTGCACGTGGGCATATACACACACAATCTCATAGTGTTTTAAGTCATTTTTTACCATTTTTGTATTGGGCTACATTCATAGTTCTCCTTGCCTGAATGTGGCCACAGGCAGCAATTTGAATACACCTTTGTATGTTTCATTCTCCTCTCTTATGGGCAGTAGTAACAATGTTCCCATCACTTAAGAGTCAAGACTCTTGTTCCTCCCGCCCCATGCCCCTTCCCCAGCCCATCCAGTGACTGGGAAGAGCTAAGTAGTGTTTGTTTTCTTCCAAAAGAAACCACAAGGAAATTTTCAGTAGGCATTGTCCCGTCCTTTTCCAGTCAATTTTAAGTGATCCTAATTGTGCATATTTATAGGACACCATGTGATGTTTCTTCCGTTTCTGTACTGCTATGGGACCTAAGACTCCAACTCTGCCACCAAGCCACAAGGTGGCAGGCCATGTTCCTCAGCACATGTATATTGTATAAAGTTTCCATTTCTCAGTTATCACTTCTTGTTGAAAACATTCAAATCCCTTTCATCTAGCATTTCTGAAACACATTCCACTATCATGATCTATAGTCTTTTACAGTGCAACAAATGCCACAATTTATTTCTCATATCTAAATGGAAATTAATACTAGTTGATAATGTCCTCAGCTTTTAAAAATCGTTTTTGTCAAAATTAAAGTAGGGAATCGAACCGCTTGGTAGTACAGGGAAATACCAGATAGTAAGATACATGGACTATGTTATTTAACCTGGTAATAAATCAAAACCAGAACGAAATGTTGCACCTAATCATTCAATCAAGGAAACTTGTTTCAAATTTCGAAAGAAACAGGGAGCCTGATCAAGGTCTGAAAAAGTCATTAAGCCCCTTCCTGTCGGGTGATAAACATTAGCAACCCTTTGTTTCTGAACCCATCCATTAAAAACAGATTTTCTCTTTTCTTCTTTTTAAAGATGACAAGCAGAGGGGGAGTGCATCTGAGAAATCCACGCTTGAGGCCACAGATAGAAGAGTGTAATTGTAACTTTGTAATGTAGTAGTGTCCTTCGAGCTGAAATGGGAGACTTCTAAATTCTTCCATTAGGACAGGATTTTAAAAAAAGAAAGTTCCCTTTGAATCTCAGCAGACACAATCGGCTGAATAACAGGTGGCGTCTTGGCTTTGCGATTGCTTAACAGCACAATCCTAGAAATTTATTAAAAAGATTATTGTCATCAGTATCACTGTGACAACTTCAGTTTGTTTGTGTCTTTAAAAAGGTCCTGAGTCGTTCTTTAAAGAAAAACAAACAAACAAACAAACAAACAAAAACATCTTCCCAGCGCTCTGGTCTCTCAGCAGAGCAGTGCCAATCAGCTCTCCACTGTGCGCCGGTACTCAGCCGTGCCATCCGCGATGATGGCATCCAGGGGCGAGCGCTTCTTGCGGATGCTGCGGCCAGAGGAGATGAGGTCTGCGTAGCCTCTCTGGTGAGAGAAGGCATAGGCTGAGCGCCTGGAAGATACTCCCCTCCGGAACACGTTCTGCCTCCGTTTCCACTGCTCTTCAGCCTTCAATCGCTTTCGATGCTTCTGGATCTGGAGAGAGAAAACCATGAACAAACAGATCTGAGATGCACAGGTCGCCTAGCCAATAGAAGCTGGGTAGAAGCTAGCCCCGTGGAGAGCCTTTGCACCCTTATGCACACACAAATGTCCCCCCTTTCTGGACTAGCGGAACATGGAGGGTGCGGAAGGTTGGGGACTATTTCCACTATCCTGCAGGTAGATTTTGGAAAACTATTGCCAGGCATTTCATCCCAGTACTCAAAAGGTGAAGGTATCTTGGAGGTCAGCCTGGTCTATATCGCAAGTTACAGGAAAACCAAGCCTCACACTTTTCATAAGTGTAGTGGTTATTTCCTGTCAACTTGGCACGAACTAGAGTCATCTGAGAAGGAATGTTAATTAAGAAGCTGCCTCCATCAGATTGGCCTGTAGGCAAGACTATAGGGCATTATCTTAGTGGTTGGTATGGGAGGGCCCAGCCCAATGTGAGGGTTCCACCCCTGAGTAGAAGGTTCTGGGTAGTATAAGAAAGTAGGCTCAAGCATGCCATAGAGAACAAGCCAGTGAGCAGCACCCATCCAGTTCCTGCTTCAGTTTCTGGCTCCACGGTCCTACCTGACCTTCTATTCTGCCCTGGCTTCCTTCAGTGGTAGCTTGTGACCTGGGAGTCATATGATGAAATAAACCTTTGCTTCCCCGAAATGGCATTGGTCATGCTGTTTATCAGAGCACTAGAAAGCAAACTGGGCTGCTTAAGCTAACATTCTTGTGAGTTCCAGGGCAGACTGGTATGTGTTGACAAACTTCAAAGGCATGTTACAGCATAGTCTGTCTGTCTGTTTGTCTGTCTGTCTGTCTGTTTGTCTTTTTCTTGTTATCTCTCTCTCTCTCTTTCTCTCTCTCTCTTTCTGTGTTCATATGTGCAAGTACTTGTGCATGTGTGTGTGTGTGTGTGTGTGTGTGTGTGTGTGTGTGTGTACATGGCTATGGAAGCTAGAGATGGAAGTCCGGTGTCTCCCTCTATCCCCTCTACCCCAATTTTCGAGATAGGATTTGCAATAGAATCAATTCTGGAGCCCACAGGTTCAGCTGGCTGGCCAGCAAGCCCCAGGAATCCTCCTGTCCTCACATCTGGAGATGCAGGGTGCCAGGCAAAGTTGTTAGTATGTGTGCTGGATCCCAAACTCAACATCCCTAACGTCCCACCCCTCACCTTTCTACAGGATACCGATTTATAAAGGTAAGTACCCCTGCTCTCTACAGTGACATTCTTCATAAGAGAGGGAGTGTTTTATCTTGTTGGCTATTAGTTCAGTGTGCAGCCTCATTCTGACAAATGACATCTGAGAAAAGAACACGTTCAAAGTTCCCAGGATCCTGAGGGAAAGGATGGAAAGCCTTGTCCCCATTTATCGATGTGACGCCAGGAACTGCTGTGGTCACCTTACAGCACAAGATGAAACTAATAAAGAAGACACTCCCTTCAGAAGCGTGACGAGAAAAGCAATGTTAAATTGCTCAACACCGGAGCACACAGTCTGCTGATCATTACGCAAGGGGAGATGACACATTTTTTTTTTTTGGAGGCAGTGACTGTATTATCGGATATGATATTTTGCTTTAAATAAGGAGGGTGGGTGGGGGGAGAAGAGAAGATCACCCTCTCAGAGGCAAAGGGGAGGAGGACTTGGGTAAAGAACTGTGGGAGCAGGGACTGGGAGGGAGGCAATGTCTGAGATGTAAATAAAATGATCAATTAAAAAAATAAGGGGAGAGGGAAAGAAGCCCAAACCATTAGCATGGCGAAATGTTAAGATAATTGTAAAACTGAAGGGACAAGACCTGCTCCACTGGATGAACAAACGTCTGAAGGTTCACGATCCCTCACGATGGAATTAAAGAGAAACAGTGAAACAACAAAATTCTTATCAGCCTCCCCACAGGCTTTCAGCAGGAAAGGTAGTGATGGGGGATGCGTTGGATCCCCGAAGGGACACTCCTGTAGGAGGAGGGTAGGTCTGTATCTCTATGTACCTTATCACTTTCTGATGGCCAAATGGTCATGGACAGGAAACGGATGGCGACGACAGGGAGCAAGCACACGGCGACCGTCAGGATGATGGTCAGCCAGATGTACGGCTGTCTCAGGGCATTGGAAGCTGTGCCTGCAACAACATAACAGGGACTCACAGAGGTGCTTCTATCCCGAGGACAGAGTTAGCCTTCCATATGCTCAGCAGACATCTTAGGCAAGACTTTGTTTAAAGACTTATTTATTTATTATATGTAAGTACACTACAGCTGTCTGCAGACACCAGAAGAGGGTATCCAGTCTCATTACAGATGGTTGTGAGCCACTGTGTGGCTGCTGGGATTTGAACTCAGGACCTTCGGAAGAGCAGTTGGTGCTCTTAACTGCTGAGCCATCTCTCCAGCCCAACATTTTATAATGTTCTATTACCTCCCCACATTACTCCAGAAATTAACATTTTTTTCCCCTGTTTTTCAGATTTGTCTTTGAGACAGGGTCTCACCCTGAAGCCTTCAGGGTGCGGAGAGGGTAGATCGGATCCACCATGCCCTGACAGTAATTCATTGTTGTTTGGTTTAGTTTTTTGAGACAGGGTTTCCTCTGTGTATCCCTGGCTTTCCAGGCAGGACCTTGATCTTTAGAGAAGGCTGGCCTTGAACTCACAGAGATCTGTATGCCTCTGCCTCCCAAACTCTGGGATTAAGGGCACGCTTTACCGTTGCCTGGCAGGAAAGCATATTTTAAAAGCCAAGGCCTGGGAAAGCCAAATAGAAAAGGTCAATTGCCTGCTTTGAAAGGAAAGGGGGAGGATGCTTTTGTTAATGCTGCACCAATGAACAATGGAAGCTTGAAGCTGAGGTGAGCTCTCAGGCGGGTCACTTCATTTTGAGCATTCAGCCCTTGGGGTCATTTGGCAGTAGAGAGTTCCCCCCCCCCCAAATGTTAAAAACAAAGCAGTTATGAATACAGCTGCTATGAACATAGTGGAGCACGTGTCCTTGGGATATGGTGGAGTATCTTTTGGGTATATGCTCAGGAATGGTATAGCTAGGTCTTCAGGTAGATCTATTTCCAGTTTTCTGAGGAACCTCCAGATGGATTTCCAGAGTGGTTGCACAAGTCTGCAATCCCACGAGCCATGGAGGAGTGTCCCTCTTTCTCCACATCCTTGCCAGCATCTGCCGTCACCTGAGTTTTTGTTCTTAGCCATTCTGATTGGTGGAAGGTGGAATCTCAGGGTTGTTTTGATTTGCATTTCCCTGATGACTAAGAATGTTGAACATTTCTTTAAGTGCCATTCAAGATTCCAGTGTTGAGAATTCCCCATTTAGCTCTGTGCCCCAATTTAAAAAATAGTTTTGGCCAGAAACTCCACACGTTTGTCACATGAACGGGCAGCTCACAGTGTTTTATATGGGACACGCAGGCCGTTCAGTCTGTTCTGAGAGGTGGGCGCTGTGAGCTGTTGTCTGAGCCACATCTGGGTCGAGAGCTGTGAGCTGTTGTCTGAGCCACATCTGGGTCCAGAGCTTTAGTAAGTTTGCCCAAGAAAACACAGCCATCCAGGGCAGCCCCAAGATCAAAACCCACTCTGTGACTGGAGCCAAGCTTTGCCCACCGCAACTGGTGATTTGCTGTTGGATTTTATGATATGAGCAGGTGATCATATACATTTCCCCAACATCTAGTGGCGAATTTATCACAAAGCTTTCTGTACTCTATATGAGTTTATAGAATTGATTTTTACATTTTAAAAACTTTTATCTTTTTGAAAATGAGCACACAAGGTATCAGATGTCATTATGGCGTTTTTTTTTTGTTTGTTTTGTTTTGTTTTTTTTCCCAGAGGGGTTTTCAGTCTCCTCTCTCCCTCCAGCTCTCCACCCTACTGCTGTTCTTAATCCCCTACAAAACTTCTTCCCCACTCGGTGTCTTCTGCTCTTCAGTATCCTGAGCATCCTTTGCTCATCTTCTGTCTTCCCTCATCATCTATTTTTACCCTCTCTTAGTCTTTCTACTTTTTAAAGCTTTACTCATATTTACACACACAAACACACACACACACACACACACAGAATCTTTGCTTTTAAACTACTAAATGTAAATTAAATTGAGAGAACCCACTTCATATCAGAATGTTCTAAGTAAGCATTAAAAGAGTAAGAAAAAACAAAACAAAACAAAAATAACAAAAAACTAGCCCCACCCAGAGATGAAAAGGGCGACAAGCACTTATGACCCAACAATGGGCCATAAAGTCCCAATCTTCTATTCGAAAAGAAAGTTATGGAGAATTTTTATTTCATCATAAGTCCAAACTATTTGAGAATCTCACAAAAGTTCAATTTGTGTTTGTTTTTGCATTTGTGATATTTATATCAGTTTGGTATAATGTATACAACGTATTTTGATTATATTTAAACTCCACTCCGCTAACACTTCCCAGATCAACCCCTCCCAACTTCTTATCCTTTCTTTTTCTCTTTTCTCTTTCTTTCTTTCTTTCTTTCTTTCTTTCTTTCTTTCTTTCTTTCTTTCATAACCCTCCAAGTCTGCTTTGTGCTACCCATATACTCAAAAGTGGGGCATTTACTAGAGCAAGGAGTGACACCCTTAAAGAAATCTGACTCTCCCTTCTCAGAAGCCATCAACTGTCCCACTAAGTTGGAGGCAGAGGGCTCACGAGCCCCTTTCCCTTACATACTGAAATACTGGCTGGCTTGATCCTGTACAGGCAGCCACAGCTCTGTGAGTTCATGAGTGCAGCAGTCCTGTTAGATCCAGAAGATGCTGTTCTCCCCCTGACCTCTGGCTCTTAAATCGTGTGTATGTGTGTTTTACTTTTATATCTTATTTGTATGGGTGTTTTGCTGGGAATCAAACCTAGGTCCTCTGGGAGAACAGCCAGTGCTCTTAACTGCTGAGCTATCTCTCCAGCCCCAACCTCTGGAGCTTAAGGCATGTGTTTAACAGTTACAGTCACTGGTGCCCAGGGCTTCTGTGGACTGTTCATTGAACTGCTGTTCAACAGACGTATTTCCAAAGATGGACCCGGTCCGAATTCTAGGTTTCCATTGTATTAGTAATTCGTCATTTGATTAGTTAATTTAATATTCTTAAGTCTTTGACCTATTTCCATACCCCCTTTAAAAATAATTAAAACTGTCATAGTGTTGCAGTTTTTGTACAAAGAACCTTAAAGTAGAAACACCTGGTCAAAATGCATGAGGCGTTTTATAGTTAATTGTGCATTTTCTGATAGTGTTTTGGACAAATTAAACATTTTTTCAGAAATATATATGCACTCAGTGTGTCATAACTATGGAGATTAGGTCTTGTGGGAGTGGAGGAAGGCTTTATTTAGCTGCTCCTGCCTGTTTATTTCGCCTCTGTTGTTTTTTTTTTTTAAGGCAGAGCCTTGCTTTTAGCCCAGCTGGCCTGGAGCTCACTCTATAGACCAGACCAACTCTGAACTTGGAGAAATCTTCCTCCTGTCCTCGTGAGCTTGGATTACAGACACGTGCCACTGTTGCCGGCGGTTTAATCTCTGGTTTTATCTTTCTTTTATTACTTTTAAATTGTGCTTATTTATTATCTTTTACCAAATACAATTTGAATTTCATTTTAATTTTTAAATTGAAGATAGATTTTTTCATAGGATATATGATCAAGGTTTCCTTTCTCCCAACTCTTCCCAGATCTCTCTACTTCCCCTCCCACCCCAATCCACATACTTTCCTTTTCTCTCTCTCACTAGAATACAATCAGGCGCCTAAAAATAATAATAAAATAAGACAAGATAAAAACAAATAAACCAGAATAGGACAAAACAAACAAAGAGAAAAAGAAAAGCCACACACACACACACATATACAAAAGAGCACAAGAAACACATACAGATGTGGAGACACAGGTTCTCATACATAGAAATTTCATGAAAACACAAACCGTAATATATACACAAAAGTTCCATATGAAACAAACAAAACCAAAAAGCCCTGACAAAGTAATGTGGTACAAAGAACCTCCAAACATGCCATTAAGTTCATTTTCTGTTGGCCAGCTACTGCTGGGCATAAAAGGCTATCTTAAAACGATGTGTGTATGTGTTGCCTGTAGAAGCCAGAAGAGAACATGGATCCCTTGGGACTGGAGTTCCTAGCAATGGGGAGCCACCTGATAGGGGTTTTAGTGGCTGTTTGGAAGAGTCTAAGCAAGTTAAAGCCACATTAAGACACAGCTGGGCATCTGTTAAATAAGATAACGTGAAGATTAAATAAAGGCTTGGGGGCAGCCAAGCAAGTAAATAATTGTGCTTGCCACAGTTATTGACTGATCCTGGGTCCTCTGCGAGAGCAGCGGGTCCTCTTAACCACTGACCTGTCTCTTCAGCTCCGACTTTTAAATCTTTTTAAAAAGCTTAATTCATTTCTATGTTTATTGTGTGTGCATGTATGTGTGTATGTGTGTGTGTGTGTGTGTGAGAGAGAGAGAGAGAGAGAGAGTGTACATGAGCACATTTGCAGATGAAGGTCAGAGGACAGCTTGTTTTGGGAACTCCTTCTCTCCTCCTACCATGTGATCCCACATATTGATTGTCAGGTTTGGGTGGTGGGCACAGTGATTTACCTGTTGGTTCATCCTGCTGGCCCAAGCCTTTTAACCTTTAGGTTATCTTCTTTAACAGATGCACAGCTGTGTCTCAATATGATTTTAACTTGCTTAGACCCTTCCATGGAGCCACTACCATTCAATTCCTGTTAGAAGATTCATTTTTACTAGCAAAGACATATGTTCTCTGTATTTTTCTGCTCACCCAGGGATTCCCTCTGATGGTAATCTCATGGCACTGACCTACGCTTACTTCCGGAGTCCGAGCAATACCAACCTGTGAACTGAAATGCGGACGGAAAGAGAACGTGTATCCCAGCACTGTGGAAATCAAACATGATGCCGAAGTACACTGCGATGCTTCCGAAAATGGAGAAGGCATTCACAAAAGTCCAGTATGAAGTATCCAAGCCAATCTGTTGGGAAACCAGAGTGGGGATTAAAAAACCAGAGCGCTCATTTGGGGGGCTTGAGCAGGAAAAGGAAGGATCTGTGAACCCTCAAAATGGAATCTGGCAGTTTGGGTTTGGTTTGGTTTGAACAGTAAACACCCAGAGACCAAACCACCCTTGGCTCAAGCAAGAGAGAGAGAGAGAGAGAGAGAGAGAGAGAGAGAGAGAGGAAACACACTCGGATGAGGAATGAAAACAGCCTTCTCCTTCTGTAAAGTGACAGGGGCGCTGAGGACAGGCTGGGCAGGCTCGCCTAGGTACAGAAGAACGGGTACCAATCCATACAGGATACAGTCAAGAAAAGCCACATACCTGGAAGTTGACCGTTATCACTAGAGCCGAGGCCACCGTGACGGCGAAGGACTGGTAGTCGGAAGGCGCCTCCCCATCCTGCCCCACTGTTTGCAGATAAGCACCAAGCGGTATGAAGAAGAGGACCATTGAGGTTAAGACCCCATGCAGCAAACTGACAAAGAATCTCTTATAGTTGAACAGCAAGTCCCTCTGTCCCACGACATACAGCCCAGGGAATCGGAGGCTCAGCTTGTCACTCACGTCCTTAAAGAGAAAACAGAATCCGCCCATCAGGTCAAGGATGCAGGGACATCACAGTGAGCATCTCGGATCTCACAAACAGCTGCAACTTGCCCCTGTGTCTTAGGAAGGCAAGCGAGAAGCCTGACCAGGATTTTTTGTGTGCAGAGGTCAGTCATAAAGCTTTGGCTCACCGCCACGCCATGTTTACAGACTGTGGCTGTGGGGAACTTATCACTGTACTAGTAAAGACGATAGTAATATCAAATAGTATGTGGCGATTAGTTTCTAACCTCCTGAGAGAATGTATTTGTATTATTACAAATCTAGAGGGAGAATACTCACACAGAAGTTGGTAAGTTAATCCTTAATTATCCCAATTATTTCTTATCCATTATCCCTTCCCTAAGAATCACTTGTCCACCTAGCAAGAGGAGCGTGGGCTGCCTTGGTCTCTGTTCCCGGCCATTGGATCCCCTTCCCCCCTACTTGAACTGCCTGGAATGGCCTCAGTGGGAGAGGATGTGCTTAGACCTGCTGGGACTAGATGCCCCAGGGTTGGGTGGTACCCAAGGGAGGCTCCCCTTCCCTGATTAGAAGTGGGGAGGCAGTCAGGGGAGGGATTTTTTTTAAGGGTGGGACTGGGAAGACAGGAGGGAGAGGGGCTGTGATTGAGATGTAATGTGAATACAAATAAAAAATATATATATATATATTTAAAAAGAATAACTTGTCAGGTGAAATATGATTTAGGAATTAGATACATAAACTTTGGAAATTATTAAAATTTACTTTTTAAATAAGTTGTTGATATAAATCATGCCAGATTTGTCATCTGAACAAATGTCTGAAAGGAAAATGTGAGCAGCCTTGCTTGAACTCAGTGAAGCTACAGAAACTCTTCTTGGAACAGAGCAGAAAGCAGCTATTGTTGCTTGACAGGTATATCAGGGTTTATCGGGGCGAGTAAAGCCATAGAACGCATGGATGTGTTTTCTGTAATCTCCCTGGCAACAGATGGATCTTTCCAGAGCACCCCAGCCCAGGCCTCCTACCTGATCAAGCAGCCCCATGAGGAGCACAGGCAAACTGGAGTACAGCACATTATAGAGGGTGATAAACCAGTCCTCATACGCCGTCTGCGAACAGAAGACAGAGGCTCTATGTCACACACAAAGGCAGATTACAGGCCTGCTTTCACCATGCAGGACTGTCTCCTGCCAACTGTGGGCCTCTCCTGAAGAGAAAGTAGCCCTCAGCTGGCCCTACAAAATAAGAGTCTATGCAGAGAGATGCACCAAAGGCTTTTCCATAGTAACAATCCCCTCTGAAATTGTCTCCTTAAATGTGTGTGTGTGTGTGTGTGTGTGTGTGTGCATGTGTGAATACTATAAGGTTTTGCCAAAATATTCTATTCTGACTGATAATATTAGTAAAATAAAATCAGTGTATGTGTGTGCATCTGTGTATGGGTATGTGCATTAAATTATGTGTATGTGTATGCATCTGTGTATGGATGGGTATGTGCACATGAGTGCCCACAGATGTAAGAAGAGGGATTTGGATCCTCTGGGATGGGAGTTACAGGTAGTCTGAACCACCTGACATGGGTATTGGGAACCAAATTCAGGTCTTCTGCAAGAACAACACTGCAACACTCTCTGCAAGAGTACACATTCTTAACCTCGAGGCAACTCTCTAGCTGTGTCCATCGCTTTCATACTTCCTTGTGAAAGGAAACTAGAATTCTGAAATGGAAATGAAGCATTTAAAACTTTTTTTAAATATTCAAAAAAAGAATATTGAAAATAAAACTGGTTCAGGAAGGCTGGCAAGGTGGCTTCACAGGCAAAGGCACTTGTCACTTAAGCCTGGTGACCTAAGGTCAATTCCTGAAGCCCAGCTAAAGATGGAAGAGAACTGACCCCCCCCCCCCCAGAGCTGTTTCTCTGATCTCTATATGTACATAATGGCATTTGTGCCCTGCTCCCCAACATAGACAGGTATACACACAATAAACAAACAAATTCATAAAATGTTTAATGTTTTAGTTCTACTAAAAAAATAGTTTTAAAGGAATCATGTTATATTACCTGGGCTGAGTAGCCATTGAAGAAGGAGTACCAGAAATGGACTAAAGTAAAGGCAAAGTTCTTGTAAAAGAAGTATCGTAGGAACTTGCACATTCTTATGTAAGACCACCGGCCGTGGACCAGCAGCAACCGCTGCAGATATCTGAACTGAGCAAAAGAATAGTCACTGGACATGACAGCTTGCATTCCTTCTTGTCCACTTATTCCAACACCAATGTGGGCAGCTGGGGGGCAGAGGGAAAAGAAATGGCCGGTCAGACATTGCTTTTAAGGCACAGCATTGAGCAACATAAGACTTTCCATCGCAAAACAAAAACTCTTGCTTACCATCGCCCCATCCCCCCACCCCTGCTGATTTCAGTTCAGAAGGACAAGTATGTTAGAGCAAGCCCAGATGGGACTCTTTAAATACTTGTGCTAGGATCTCAGGTGGGTGATGAATTTCATTTGGATTATCTACCTGACATATCAGCCATCTTTTTCAACCACGGGGTGAGCCCCTGGCACCCTTAGGAGCCAGAGATGAGACAGCCGCACCTCACTTGAGGTAGATGCTGCAGAACTAGCCCTGTCAACTTCCGTTCTTCCTTTGTTAAGTAGTAAGGCAGGAAAGCAAATCCGCGTACTTTCCCAGACTCTGCTGGGGTTGGTCTCAATTGTGACTGTGGTCTATTGTTTAGGTCTACTCATGACTGGGAAACTGAGGTGACCTGGAGCCTAAAGTCTCCTTCCTCTTTGAAATATCTGTAGCAGAGTTCATAACCATTTCCAGCTGCCCAGATGCTGACGGGCAACCGTAAAGTCTTCTCAACTGAGAAGCTCTTTAGAGAGACCCAAAAAGTGAACGCTCCTCTAGTGAACAGTCCAGAGGCTACTCTGCCTAGAAATTTCTTCAGTCCGTTAAAAGCCTTTGAAGGCACGTATAACCCTGTATTACCAGGTTCTGTTTTCTGTACTGAACCCTAACTAATAGAAAACAGGTTTGGACCAATTCTTCTCTCTCTTTGGAATCCCGGAATTAGCAACTCTACCTAGTATCTAGAATTTTGCCATGTAAATTATCTTAGTGTGGAATGGGTTTTTTTTCTTTCCCTGAAGGTCTTTAGAGAGTAAGAAAGATAGATAGGCAGGTAGACCAACAGGCAGTAGGTTCCCTGGGCAGTTTTAGGTCCTAAATCTAAAATGTCTTTCTGAAGCCTGGCTTTGAAAAATAAAAGTTTAAAGCAACTTTAGAAAACTGGGCCTGCATGAGGTTTATCTGTCTCTTGAAGACAGACGGTAAACCCAGGAAAGAAACCTCTGGAGGCTTCATCATTTAATAAAATGACAAATCTGTAAGGCCTCTTCCCTTCCAGGACAACTAGAAATCTCTATCATAACTGAATAAAAACCATGCGTAAGTTACTCTTTTGACACAGGCTCAGTCATATAAGGGTGCATAGTGGGACAATAATCCAGAGCTGGTCATAGAGGATGGAGGGATCTCATTCAGAGCACTGGCATCTCTGTGGTGGGACAGGCACAGAGCAGAGAGCAGAGAGGGAAACCGGCAGTGGCAACAGATGTGTGCATTGATAAAAAGCAAGAAGACATACGTCATACAGACGGCTCCTGCTGAAGAAGACAGGGCGGGGAGACTCAGCACATGCCAAGGAGGAAAGGAGAAGAGCTCTGAGGAAAGAAAGAGATCGGTCTGTGAGTCACAAAATAGGCTCAATTAATGTCTGGTTATAGGTGACACACTTAAGTTCCCCAGCACAAAAGGCGGTGTGTGTCTGTCTGTCTGTCTGTGTATATGTAATATGTGTGTGTTTTTGTGTATGTGTAGTGTGTATCAGTGTGTGCAGGTGTATGTGTAGTGTATATGTTAGTGTATATATCTGTGTGTGTTTGTGTATGTGTGCCTATATGTGTGTGTATATGTGTTTCTTTGTGTTTGTCTGTGGATATGTATGTGTGATGTGTGCATGTCTATGTATATGTCTGTGTGTGTGTCTGGTCATATGTGTGTATGGTATGTGTACATCTGTGTGTATGTGGTGTGTGCATGTGTGTATGTATAGTCACCTATTATTTTACTTTAACAGTAACAAGGTAATAGCACAGAGTTAGACAACAGAGAGGATAATTTTCTTTCTTTTTTTTTTTTTCAGATGAGAAATTGGGCCTAACCTGAAGCCCCAGCTGACGTGGGAGTTTGGTAGTGAAGAGAGAAGCAGTACTCAGGTCAAGACGGCAGGGGTGCTCTCATAACACAAAGGGAATTTTGAATCTGTAGCTCAAAATCTAAAACGCTCGCTCCAATGTGTGAAAAGACCTGAGCAGGACCAAACAGTAGAATCTGTGCAATTTTTTTCCACAATGGAATAGTCCCAAAATCTGAAACACTTTGGCCCAAGTATTTTGGCTAGGAGACAATCTGCCTGTGTTTCCCATAGTATATAGGCAGAAAAAAAGAACGAGGATTGGACACTCCGGTGAGGACCAGAGGTTTGGTCTGCATGGTCTAATGCTGGTGTAACCATGTCTCTGTATGGTAGTTATTCCACGGTGAGCACCTACATCCTCTAACTGGAGAAAAGACCATGGGCTGTCTGCTAGGGAGATCGAGACCATGAGATTGTGGGAGAATGTTTTCTGTAGGGCTTAGGTAAGAGAGAATAATATTCTCAAAATATATACCAGAGAAAGAGAGAGAGAGGGAGAAATAATAGTCCATGCTGAGTGCAGCAGAGCCCTCTGGCAGAATTTATTACATAGCAAGAGTTATTATTGCATTAAGAAAAAAAAAATTGGGGGCTGGTGAGATGGCTCAGCGGGTAAGGACACTGATTGCTCTACCAAAGGTCCTGAGTTCAAATCCCAGCAACCACATGAAAGCTCACAACCATCTGCACAGCCACAGTGTACCCACATACATAAAATAAATAAATAAATCTTTTAAAAAATTATTTGCAGAGCACCTAATTTTTTAATCAGGATAAAAGCAACAGTTAAAAATATTAAGCTTGGGGATTGGAGAGATGGCTCAGGGGTTAAGAGCACTGGTTACTCTTTGAGAGGTCCTGAGTTCAATTCCCAGCAACCACCTGATGGCTTACTGTAATGGGATTTGATGTTCTCTTCTGGTGTGTTTGAAGACTGTGACAGTGTACTCATATACATTAAATAAATTAATAAAGCTTTTGTTAAGCCCTTAAAAATGAACTATCCTCAGAAAACCCAGCCATACTGTATATAAAAGAAACAATGTTTCCCAGCTACATAAAGGAAACAATGTTTCCCAGCTACAGCTCATCTATGTGATGTTTGGTGAATCCCACTCCTGCTGAGAATACTGCCGGCTTCCAGACGGTAGGTCAAGGCAGGGAAAGCTGCCTTCAGTGATACCAGTCTATGATGCCTCAGTCCTGGCAACTGAAGAGACTTGTCTCCCCCTCCCCCATGCTCCTACCCCTTGTGTTCAGCAAGCTGGTGTCACAAGCCACCTGTGTACAACTCACTTTTGATCATGTTGACATCATTGGCCCCATCTCCGATAGCCAGCGTGATGGCTTTCTTGTACCTCTTCACGAGGTCCACCACCATGGCCTTCTGCTTGGGCGTGACTCGGCAGCAGATGACAGCACTACACTCGCAGGCCAGGTCCACGAAGTTCTTCTGCCGCTGCTCTTTCTTCTCTTCCAGCCGTCTCCGGCTCTGGCTCCGCATCCGCCTCTCCTCCTCTGTCCTTGGGAACTTCAGCTTCAGGATCTTACTTCTCTTGGTCTTTTTCTCTAGAAGGATTTCATTCTGTGACACCAGACGGAGAAAGCACCACCAATCACTTTAGTTTTCACACCGCAAGCACCACTCCCAAGATTCGAGGTCACGGGTTATTTATTGTGCTAATAAAAAACTTATGATAGGGCTGGCGAGATGGCTCAGCGGGTAAGAACACTGACTGCTTTTCCGAAGGTCCTGAGTTCAAATCCCAGCAACTACATGGTGGCTCATAACCACCTGTAATCCCGTAATGAGATCTGACGCCCTCTTCTGGCGCATCTGAAGACAACTACGATGTACTTATGTATAATAATAAATAAATCTTTATAAAAAACTTATGATAAAATTATAGAAAATATGCATGTCTTTCAGGTAAAAGTGGAAATTACCCATATGTGGAACTCCTTGGAAAACCAATCTCACCATTTTGTTCTAGTCTTTTAGATAACTTCTAACATTAAAACCCAAACTTAGGAAAGTCATATTTGTGACAGGCTAAGAGATGAGATTGACAGGCAATTAATATGCAAAGCCATCAAGAATGGCCCCAACTTCCTTGAGTGACAGGTAAGACTCACTACTGATACACACCAGCCAGGAGCCAGTGATGATTAAGGCACGGTTTTCTCCAGGCGGAAAAAAGGGCTCATACACAGGAGGTGCAAATTTTGCGGAGACTCCACCTCTATTTCTCTGATTCTCCATCCTGGTGTGAAGAAGAGAGCTAGGGGAAAATAAATTGAAGAACTTAAAACACGTGACTATAAATGTCTCTCATATATATATATATATATATATATATATATATATATATAATTTATGTTATTATTTATAATATACTATATATTAGAAATTAAATATATATAATGTAGAGGGCCGTGCCTGAGCCGATCCTGGCGTTGGTGTGTTTTCCTGCTGGCAGGAAGGTAGTGCGACGCACAGCATAATATACATTATATATACTCTCTATTATATATATATATATATATATATATATATATATATATATATATATAAATTAAAATTAAAGACTAGGGCCAGGCATGGTAGTATATACTTTTAATCCTAGCATTTGGATCTTACACACACATACACATGTATCCTTGATAGGCCTAGAACTCACTCTATAGACCAGCTAGCCTTGAATTCACAATCCCCCTGCTAACCTCCCAAGCTAACCGCCCCTGCTATCCTCCCTAGTGCTAGGATTAATGTTACGCATTACCATGCCTGGCCTTAGACTTTAATTTTAACCTCACTTAAAAAAAAACATGCTACAAAGTACCCAGCCTGACATTTTTTCACATTGTTGAGTGTAGTTCACACTCTGAGTAACCAGTCCATCTTGTAAAGCTCTTGTTCTGTGACTGGGTCATCTCACTGATGTCTTCAAGTTTATCAGTGCTATGAAACAATATATCAAACTTTCTTTCCCTTTGAGGGGTAAGTGATACTCCATTGGGTGGATATATTGAGTTTTGCTTATTGTTGTAGGCAGGGTTTCTATTATCATGACCAAGAAGCAAGTTGGGGAGGAAAGGGTTTATTCAGCTTACACTTCCACATATCACTGAAGGGAGTCAGGACTGGAACTCAAGCAGGTCAGAAGGCAGGAGCTGAT
The DNA here is from genome assembly GCA_902729485.2 of Mus minutoides. NCBI lineage: Eukaryota > Metazoa > Chordata > Mammalia > Rodentia > Muridae > Mus > Mus minutoides. The sequence goes on from LR755184.1 coordinate 70,670, forward strand.
GCAGAGGCCATGGAGGGATGTTTCTTACTGGCTTGCTTGCTTCCCTTGGCTTGCTCAGCTTGCTTTCTTATAGAACCCAAGACTACCAGCCCAGAGATGGTCCCACCCACAAGGGGCCCTCCCACCCTTGGTCACTAATTGAGAAAAATGCCTTACAGCTGGATGTCATGGAGGCATTTTCTCAACTGAAGCTCCTTTCCCTGTGATAAGTCCAGCTTGTGTCTAGTTGACACACAAAACCAGCCAGTACACTTATCCAACTCATACTTTAATGGATGCCTCGGTTGCTTCTGCCTCTTGGCTACTGTGAACAGAGCTATATAAATGTGGCTGTGCATATATTTTTTCAATATCCTGCTTTCAACTATTCCGAGTAGGTACTCAGGGTAGGGCAATATGAATATTCTATTTTTAATGCTTTTGAATAAGACCCATACTGTGGCCACACACTTTTATTCTACCAACACACGCCAGTGTTCTGCTCCTTCTGCACCTCACTAGAATTTAGCAACCACACATGTTTTATCCCACAGACACACACCATAGTCCTGATCTTCACAATTTCTTTCTTTTCTGGGCATCCAGAAATAAGTCATGTCATCTGATTTTGAATTGCATGTTCCTAACAGTTTGTGATGCTGGCACTTCTGTATGCCCCTTAGCCATGGTGCCGCCACTGTAGGAAAATGTATAAGTGCTCAGTCCTCCAGCACAGGACATCTTGGAATTTTACCGCTTGTCAAAGACCCAAATAAAGATGCAGGAAGCAATGTGTCCATATGCACGAGAAGATAAGCAGTCTTGATGTGAATTTTACCATGCTATTGTATGACATAAAAAAGGCTTTTCCCATATACTCAAAAATCATATCTGCTCTCCAAAAATCTCAGTGATGATAAATCACTAACTAACTTCTTTATTTATTTATATTTGGTCTTTTGAGACAGGGTTTCTCTGTGTAGCCTTGGCTGTCCTGGAACTTACTCTGTAGACCAGGCTGGCCTCCAACTCAGAGATCCTCCTGCCTCTGCCAGGATTAAAGGTGTGCACCACCACCATCTGGCATTGGTGTTTTATTTTATTTTATTTTATTTTATTTATTTTTTTTTTTTTTGGTTTTTTTTTCGAGACAGGGTTTCTCTGTATAGCCCTGGCTGTCCTGGAACTCACTTTGTAGACCAGGCTGGCCTCGAACTCAGAAATCCGCCTGCCTCTGCCTCCCGAGTGCTGGGATTAAAGGCGTGCGCCACCACGCCCGGCTTATTTTATTTTTTTAAGATTTATGTTTAATTTCAGTTATTTATAGTTGTGTGTTTGTGTGACTGTATGTCATGTATATGCAGGTGTCTGAGCTGTCTAACATTGTTGCTGGGACCTGAACTCAGGACCTCTGGAAGAGTATTATACACCCTTAACTGCTGAGCCACCTCTCCACCCCTCTTATTGCTTTAAATCATTATAATTTATCAATATAAATTATCAGGACACTTCTGTATGATGGGAAGGTGAGCCGTGGAACTTTAGAGTAGAAGAGGCTAATCTCCTCATTTCACAAATCAGGAAATGAAGGCAGAAAGAGAGGATGCGATTTTACTTGCAGGGAGTGCATTGGAAATCTGGATTCAGGTCCCCCCACTAAGCCTGAGGCTTTCCCCATCCAACACAGATCACCGCTATTCTTCATCTTCATAAGCAGGTTTCTCAGCCTGGGCACTATTGGTATCTTGAGCCAGCTAATTCTCCTTCCTACAAGGTCACCTGCTATAGAATATGCCCTTTCTATAAGGTTTAGCATATTCTTAGCTTCTGCCCACTAGAACCAGGTTAGGATCTTCTTACCCTGTTACTCCCACCAAAGATGTCTGCAGACACTGCCAATGATGCTCAAAAGGTAAAAATCTCTCTCAATTAGAACCAAGGCCAGTAAGATGGCACAGCGTGCAGAGAGGTCTGCTACACAAGGCCTGAGTTTGTTCCCCTAGAGCCCACATAAACCATGTAAAGGTGGAAGAAGAGAACTGACTTCACAAAGTTGTCCTCTGAACTCCACACATGTGCCATGACATGTGCAGGCACAATGATGGTGATGATGATAACAATAATGATAAAAAAATAAACAAAAACTTAGAAGCACTGCCTAGAGAATTAGTCATTTATTAACTTCCTCCCGAATCAATTTAATTCTCATTTTCACGTTCAAAATGACTGAGTACTATGATGTTTTTAAAAGACTAGAGCAGACCAGTCCATGGCGTTGCCTGTTTAAACTATTTGATGGAAGCCATCATTTCAAACAATCACCAAGAAAGATGGCTCGCCTCTCTATAACTGGAAAGTCGGCTGAGAGAATGATCCTAAGATTTGATGTCTGCATAAACTTGCCACTTAGTGTGGCTTACGCCCAATCTGACCTTTTCAATAGAGAGATAGAAAAATTATTAAGCATCCTGAGTATAAAAAGTAAATAAAGCCATGTGGGACTTAATCAAGTTGCTTGCAGTCAAAAACCACTTTAGTTAATGTGGTTATTGGTATTTCCAAAAAAAAGTGCAAGTTCAAACTGGCCTGGTTTATGTGCTTCTATGCAAACAGAAGGGATTTAGACCATAAGGCTGCTAGCTCTGTCTACCTCCGCAAACTGCCTGGCACTGGAAGGACTTACAGAGCTGACTGCATTAGAAGGCTCACCATTGCACCCTGGGTTAGAACACATAGCAGATGTGTATTCACAGCTTAATTCTACTTTGTGCCATTAGACAAGACTGTACTTTGTTTGTTTGTTTTGTTTTTTTGAGACAGGGTTTGTCTGTGTAGCCCCGGCTGTCCTGGAACTCACTTTGTAGACCAGGCTGGCCTCAAACTCAGAAATCTGCCTGCCTCTGCCTCCCAAGTGCTGGGATTAAGGGTGTGAGCCACCACCGCCCGGCTTGTAATTTTTTTTTTTAAAGCTTGAGAAATAAACAGAATGATTAAGCCAGCAATAAACACATCACAAGAATACTCATAGCCTGTAACAAGATTGTGCCTTTACATTACACATTTCCAGGTCTGCTGTGACTGACTAGAAACCAAGGCTCGAAGTATCAGGCATGTTCCCTTAGAGACTACCAGTAAATGACCTGCCTACCTACTTACCTACCTATATGATAGAGCTCACTGAGACTTTCATTCTAGGAATTAATTTTTTTTTTTTGCCTCTATGTTTTGTTTCAAAAGATGAAGTCCCTAGAAAAGGGACATAAACATAATTCATATTAATTTGCTAGCAATGGGGCTGGGAAGATAGGTCCGTGAGTAGTTACAGCCATCATGGCATGAAGACTTGAGTTTGGATGCCCAGCCCCCGTGCAGAAAGCTAGAGATGGCTGTGTGCACCTGCATTTCCAGTTCTGACTAACTTTTTCCCAGTAGACAAAGAAAGAAGATTTCTAAAGAATAGAGGAAAAGAGTTCCTTAAAGCTCCCGACTCCCCTGACTGAAATTTGTTCACAGGAATACCCTTTTCATTTTAATGTGAAAAAGAGACAGTCTAGCTCCAATTTCTCTGTATTTTGTCTTCCACACTGAATCTTGACTGTATTAAGAAACATCAAACAAATGAACAAACGGCCCTCCACCCCAGGTACCCCTCCTCTCACACCAGAGGTCCAAAGCAAGTACTTAATCTGCATTCACCCACAGCAGGGGTGGAGGGCCTTATGTCCTCCCAAAGCAGGAACTTAGTTTATATATATTATATATCCTTCCACAGTGGGTACTTACTTTATGTCCTCCCCGTAGCAGATAGTAGTGTCTTCTGTCAAAAGTTCACAGGCAAAACCTATGTTTTCCGCAGTTTCTACAACAGAGCAAAATTAAGTCAACTGTTATTTCTACTTATCTAAGCCATGTTAAGTGTCCTTTATCTGAAATGCTTGGGTCCATAAGTGTTTGAGATTTTGTTCTTTGGAGTATGTGTGAGTGTATGTGCACACTCGATACACACACACACACACACACACACACACACACACACACACACACTCACTCACACACTCACTATCTAGAGGATGGAATGCAAGTCTAAACAGGAAGTCACTTGTATTCCAGATGAAACTTACACACACAGTCTATATATAAAATATAAATCACTTATACAACTTCATACAAATCACATGCATCTGACCATGGCTCGTGTAGCATGAAGACAGGTGGGAGATCATGTCAGGGCTAAAAGAGTTTCAGACTTTAAGCATTGGAGGGATTTCCTGATAATATTTTCCACTCATATTCATAACCACATTTAACCAAATATGCTGTCTTTCTGTAGCTATGCATAAAACCCACAAAGAAGAATTTTTTTCTCTGTAATGAAATGAGTCAGAGTCAAAGTTTACTTTGAGACAATCTTAATAATTAAATGCACTATGCCATCAAGCCCAGAAGTTGCTTATAGAATCAGTTAATGTCCATTCAAATACTAAACATTCCTATCCTGTGGCTTAACCACACAGTTAAAGGGTTGGGGCAAGGATGGCTGTTTCCATGAACCCTCACATATGGCTGCTGCAAAGGAGCTCCTCCCCTCATTTGCATTAACATCCACTAGGTATTTGCCCAAGGCCAGGGCTGTGCTTCTCTCTGGTGAGTGTTGGAACTAGAGACAGCAGCAGTCTCGGGGAAGGGCTGGAGGAAAAGGGGTCAGTGATGAACAATGACTCTAACGGTTCAGTTGAAATGCTAAACGGATTTCCTAGCACAAAAAAAAATGTTTGCTATAATTTTCAAGACCTGAAATAGGCAGGGAAACCAAAGCTGCTGTAGCAACATTTTGTATTGTTTTAGTCTGTGTTCAACAGATGGCAGAGTGCTAGAGAGACAGGAGGGACAGGGACATGGCCTTTTCAGAAGATGAGCTCAGAAGAAGAGCTCTGGAGAGAGGGAAGGATGCGGCCAGAGCGGACTGGACTAGGAGGAGGGTTTTTAAGAGGAGGGAGCACCTCCATTTCTATGGGGAGGGACATCTATAAAGATCATCTTAGACAAAGGAAAGGAAATAGCAGCTATAAATACTGCGACTTAGCAGATGTGTCCCCCAAATGATATATTACCCTTTTTGTCTCCGGTAAGTACCCAGATCTTAATGTCAGCTTTTGCAAGTTTTGAAATGGTTTCTGGGACTCCATCCTGTAGCTTGTCTTCAATAGCAGTGGCCCCCAAGAGCTGGAACAGACAAAATTAGCATATAAAAAGTATCTTTAAATGCAATTTGCCCACGTCTAAGAAGGGGAGCTAATGACGTAGATGCTTGGCAGGCACTGTCATCAAAAGCTGGGACACTGCTCAAACCAAAACACCCCAAAAATGTGCTTCTTAAACCATTTAATTTACTGAGGCAGAAAGGGCAAGTATAGATACAGGGTGTGTGAGGCCTCACCCTGAAAATCCAGCACTACAGAGGCAGAGCTAGAGGCTCACCCACAAATTAGAGGCTAGCCTGGGCTATATGGTGAGTTCCCCAAATAAAAAAAGTATAAGCACAAAAAGATGTTAAAGATCCACTTTCATTGTGCTTCGGAGCTGTATAAATGTAAGCCCATTTCTCAAGCTAAAGGTGGTATTACACTTTTGTATACAGATTCAAGAAAGCAGGTAGCAGGGGTCGGGAGGGGGTGCTGGCTCAGTAGTTAGGAGCACAGGCTGTTCTTCCAAAGGTCCTGAGTTCAATTCCCAGCAACCACATGGTGGCTCACAACCATCTGTAATGGGATCTGATGCCCAATTCTGTCATGTAAGACATGCAAATAGAGAACTTATATACATAAATCTTAAAAAAAATTTAAGAAAACCATGTGTGGCTTTTGAAACATTTTGTTTTGCTCTAAATGTTCCCATTATTTAAATTGTTTAGTAGTTCTCTCAATAAAAATCACTAAATGCTAGTTTATTGCCATTTAAGTATCAAATGAAACTTCTTTACTGCTCTCAGTTCAAGGCCAGTCTGAACCACAAAGTGAGTGTGAGACCAGCCAAGGCAGTATAGGAAGGAGCCTACACCTTTAAAAACAAAACAAAACAAACAAAAAAACCCTGTGTTTTCTGTTTTCTACTGAACACAAAAAATTCAAATGATGTAGCTGCTTGCACCTGCTTGTACCAACTGTACACATCAGAGAATTCCCTCTAAACCGTGACATCAGAGATGCAATAAAACAAAAACGCAAATTTGTTCAGAATATCAGGGAGCGAGTTAGCAGGGCCGAACTCACAATCAAGTCTTTCTCAATCTCCTCGTACACTTTATCCAGCGCTTCGTCTCGGTTGCTTGAGGCCACGCTGGCGGCCATGAACTTCTTATTCCATTCTGCAAATTCTTTCTCTTCAATTTCCTTGTAGCATAGGCACAGGGTTCTGAGAGTCTCACTTGCAAAGATCTGTTTTATTTAAAAGACAAAATCCACCCATGCAAAGAATAGTTACTTTCAAAAAAAAGAAAAAAAAAACCATTTTAAAAACTACATTTATATTGTGTGTGTGTGTGTGTGTGTGTGTGTGCGCGCATGTGTGTGAGTGCACACATTCATACATGCCCGTCATGGCACATGTGTGGGTCTCATCAGTCTTGGAAAAAGTGCCTTTTTTCTGTTGAGCCATCCCATAGAGTCACAAGAACCTTTCTTGATCTATTTGTATATAGACTGAGTGTGAAACCTTACTTTAAAGTAGCATACTGAGAGGATTTAAAAAGAGCCCATTGGCTATGAAGACTTGTCAGTTTCGCTTCTGTAAGGATCCCAGGGTTCCGACAGATTCTATTTCTAGCACCAAAATTCGATGAAGCAAACAAACATCTGTCTTTCTTTTAAATCAAGTCACAAGAATTGATAAACCCCATTGCTGTCAATGATGAAGACAATAACGAAGAGTGTGATCACGGTGTACACAAAGACATGGCAAATCCAGGGCTCCTGCCCTCAAACTGTGTCTCAAGTCCCATCAACTACAAACTCTCAACCAATCACGGATACCAAATCAACTTTAAAACTGGCAAGCAACTGTCAAACTAGATCAAACATTAAGGAAAAGCTTTTGCGGAAAGTTTCCCCGCGGTGAACAGGTTCACAGAGCTTTTCTATCTGAACTGCTAAGGTCCCATCTTCTGTAGCTGAAGCAGCAGGGCTGAGACAACCGCAGGTTGACTTCCAAGGAGTCTTTGGATGGGTCTTCATTGTGCTGACCTCACCGAGGCTGCCCTTGTTCTCATGAGAACTCATTCATTGTATGTATCAGTGCAAACCCTGAAAGTGTGACCATACTCGGTAAATAACGCTCACCAGGCTTCTCTGACAGGACTTTGGCTGACCATAAAGCTCAATGGATTCTCTCTCTCTTTTTTCTTTTAATATATTTTTTTATTTCATGTATATGAGTACACTGTTGCTGTCTTCAGACACACCAGAAGAGGGCATCAGATCCCGTTATAGATTATTGTGAGCCACCGTGTTGGTTGCTGGGAATTGAACTCAGGACCTCTGGAAGAGCAGTCAGTGCTCCTAACCGCTGAACCATCTTGCCAGCCCCTAAATGGATTCTTTTTTTTTTTTTTAAGATTTATTTATTTTATTTATATGAGTACACTGTAGTTGTCTTCAGACACATTAGAAGAGGTCATCAGTTCCCATTGCAGATGGTTGTAAGCCACCACGTGGTTGCTGGGAATTGAACTCAGGACCTCTGGAAGAGCAGTCAGTGCTCTTAACCACTGAGCCATCTCTCCAGCTCCCCCTAAATGGATTCTTAAAGGACAGAAACAACCTTTTCTTAAGAACCTCTTTACCTCAGGAACCTAGGCAGTGGGCTTTCTCTTGCGATGTTGTGTCACAGAGGAGCATTTTCCTTCATTCCTCATATAGAGATTGGTAATTCACTTCATATAATAAGTATACGCCCTAAGGGCACAAGGTTGGTTTAAAAAAAAAAAGGCAGAAAAGGGACATAGTCCTGACAATACCCTCAGGATCTCACCACCATAGTATAAACTTAATGTAGAATTGGTGGGATGTTCCCAAAGTGCAAGTGTCAGATACATTCTAGCAGCTCACTAGGGAGTTAGCCTGTAGCTCCCCAAGATAAAGCTTTGCAGCTGTGGAGCAAAGGTATCAGAACTCAGTGATCTAACACTTTGCTTCACTATCCTGCCCTATAGATATGCTTTCTTTCCTTCACTCTATGCCTAGAATTTGGTAAAACTCTCGGCGACCACGGAGATATTAAAGTCTACAGTTCAGGGCAACTGTTCTTTTCTTTAAAGTCCCTGAAAGAGCAATGAAGCCCTGCAGACTCAGATGCTAAGAAAGGGTGTCACCATCATTTTCTGGGACATTGGCAGCAAGAGCCAAGCTACCACCTGTCACGTTCCTACTTTGGTGTTTCCAGCCCCATGACACCAAAGTGAAGAGAGGAATCACTAACTGTGAGCATAGTTTTCGTGTGGCTGAGGAGACAGTCCCGGAAGGCATGAGTGGACTCTCTCTCCAGCAGAAACAGCAAAGGTGAGACTTACATCGAGGGCATCCTGTGTTTCTTGCTTCGTAGGATTCATCCGATGGAGCCGTTCATAAATCACGGTGTCAGCACCTTTACAGTACAGCCGGATACTACCTTCTGGGGTCCTCACTGGTAGCAAGAGAAGGAGAGGCAGTAATAAAGTTAGGTTTGGTTTCTTTATTTAAAAAAAAAGATACATTTGTCATATGAAGTGCTGCTCTCAACAAACTTGGCAAGCTGCCACCTTTATTGAATGAAACAGTGAGACAGATATGAAAATATTCAGCCTAGGTCAGTTCAGTTTTCTGCATCCTTTTAACAAGTAATTACGGGCTCTGTACTATGTGAGGTGTTTTGTGGAAGCTAATATCTTCCATAGAATTTTCTCTGTCCACACAAGCCAATGGGAATCTTTCTTACTGTCTTTGAGCTCATACCATTTGTTGCCTTTAACAAGGCTCCTGTGACTATTTCCTTACAGGGCTCAGTCTGTACAATAGCATAATCACAGAATATGCCCCATTGCTAACTAGATTTTCAGTCCTCTGAAGTAGGTTCCAGCCATGATCAGTTGGACACCCAGAATTCACTGAATAAAATCTAACTCTACTCATTAAAAATTTGGCATCACAATGGGAAAGTTCATGAAAACATTTTTACCCAAGCAATGGTAACATCACCATCTACAAGATGTCTTTGGGGGAGGGACACCTTGAGAAAGGCAGAGTATCAGTAAGTAATCTTCATGCCAACTACTTGTGACCAGGAAATAAATATTAAGGGACAGTAGACAAACCCCAAATACGGGGCATTCTACAATAAACCTGGTCCTGCTTTTTGGAAATGCCAATATATGAAAGATCTAAAAAGGACAAAGAGCTGGTCTTTATTCAGAATCATGATTATCTAAAACACTAATTGATCTCTAAACCCCAAACAAATGGAAGGAGGGAGATGGAGACCAGAAGAAGGGACCAGAACACCATTTTGGAGGGTTCCTGGTAAGATCTGAAAATGCCTGTAGGCCGGCTCTATAGAGTGCAGGGGACAATGCTGTATCATCAATGCAAGTTTCTGATTCTGACCACTCATATACATCTATGGTCCTTGTTGGTAGGGAATATCTGTAGTGTATGTATAGGAAAGGAAAGGCATATTTGACCTGTAATTTACTTTCAAGTAATTCAGAAGTTATCTGATAGCTAGCTACCTGTATCTATAACCAAACTGACAAAGGAACTGTAGACAATGTTAAAAACTTATATCAAAGAATACACAAAAGTACCACCCTAGGTTGGAAATTCTTTCAAACCATTCAGAAAAAGACATTCTAATCTAAAACGAGACCTTCCTCTCTGTCTGGTGGCTTGTTAGGATCCTCAGCTGGAGGTAAGGTTGGGATTCGTGGGTACAGTCTTTCCTGCTAAGGCCTCCCTTTCCTGGCCTCAAGCAGAGAAGTGTGGAGAGGGGACCTGAAAGTAAAGGAAGATAGGTCGGGCCATCACTGCTCTTGACACCGAGGACCCTGCAGGCCGCAGCTGTCCCCGTGAGTAGTGAGTAGCGGCAGAGTGGAGAACAGAGGGGGAAAAATTAACCACTTTCGGGGAATCTGGACTCTTTCAGAAGTCAATTGTCCATTCGTGCTCTCTTTTACTTAAGCAACGCTGATTAAAACGGAGACAAGGTACATGGAGTGGAAGGATCCAGACAGCCTGCGGTAGAGACCCACCGATGATAGACATCCGCTTTCGGTCGCTGTTGAAATCCAAAATGGCAAGCACATTGTAGGTCCTCTCTGCGCCCAGTTCGCTGACGGTGATGGTGTTCTGTGTCCGGGCGAGAAAGGCAAAGCCGAAGTTCCTGGCGGCGTTTACCAGGGCGCCTTCGTCAGGAGAGGCCGCCTGGTAGTTGATCTGACCTGAGGAGGGAAGCAGGAGAGAAATGTGAGAACTGCTGTGAGACTGAGCTTGGGAGCCATGCCTGAGCTCTGTGCTGAGGGTCCTCTGTAGGGCTCAGCACACTGTGGAGAAAACAAGCTCTAAAGGGTTACCCAGAAATCAAAACGTCCTAAGCTTTAAACCTCCTTCAAAAGTGAAAGCGGCAATAGAATTTACAAATCAAACTGCTTAAAAATGAGTGGTGTGCGGCCGGGCGTGGTGGCGCACTCCTTTAATCCCAGCACTCGGGAGGCAGAGGCAGGCGGATTTCTGAGTTCGAGGCCAGCCTGGTCTACAAAGTGAGTACCAGGACAGCCAGGGCTAAAGAGAAACCCTGTCTCGAAAAACCAAAAAAAAAAAAAAAAAAAAAAATGAGTGGTGTGTGTGTGTGTGTGTGTGTGTGTGTGTGTGTGTGTGTGAGACGGGGTGTGGAGGGCGTCTCAGAATTCTGCCATCTAGAGGAGACTGGTAACATTTCACGGTTTCCTCAGACCTTGTCAGTCTGCCTCTGATCCTACCACACTGGGTGGATACTTACAACCTGTTTTTTTCCCTTCCTTCCTTCCTTCCTTCCTTCCTTCCTTCCTTCCTTCCTTCCTTCCTTCCTTCCTTTCTCTCTTTCTCTCTCTCTTTCTCTCTTTCTTTCCCTCTCTTTCTCTTTCTCTTTTTCTCTTTCTCTCCCTCCCTCCCCTCCCTCCCCCCTTTCTCTCTTTTTGGGGTGGGGGTTCGAGACAGGGTTTCTCTGTGTAGCCTTGGCTGTCCTGGAACTCACTCAGTAAACCATGCTGTCCTTGAACTCAGAAATCCTCCTGCCTCTGCCTCCCAAGTGCTGGGATTAAAGGCGCGAACCACCACTGACTGGCTCTGATTTTCTTTCTTACTGAGCTGGAGAGGTGGCTCAGTGGTTAAGAGCACTGACTTCTCTTCCAGAGGTCCTGAGTTCAATTCTCAGCAACCACATGGTGGCTCACAACCATCTGCAATGGGGTCTGAAGCTCTCTTCTGGTGTGTCTAAAGAGAGCAATGATGTACTCATATACATAAAATCAATAAATAAATCATTAAAAAAGAAAAATAAATAATATTACAATAATCACTGAGCATGCGTGTAGATAACATGTTCCTGTGTGTGTGCATGTGCACATATACATATGTATATTTTATAAACCTGCATATTCATTATAAGGACCCATTTACTGAGCTGTACAATGATGTATATGCATCTGTCTACGTTATACTTAAAAAAAAGGTTAATAAAAATATATCTTGTAATAGTTTCTGCCCCCCCCCATCAATGTGCCTCAAAATAGAAGAAAAAAACTTTTCCACAGCCAAAGTTTTACAGAAAAGGGCATTTAGTTTTCCATCCAGAACTTAGAGCACAGGTGAGCTCACAGCATCTCTCCCTCCAGTCTGCCTAGAAGGTAGGATGTTCCAACTGTGGTTGGATTTCCCTTCTCACATTGGCTCAGAGAATCCCTTCCAATCAAGTCAGCATTCTTGTTTTGTTTTTGTTTCTTTTAATCTTGGGGTGTTTGGCAGTGGGGTGGGGTGGGGGTGGTCACTGTGTTCTGCAAGCTGGTCTTCAGCTCATACCATCCTCCTTCCTCAGCCTCTAGAGCAGCTGGAAATAGAGATACTGTCCTGCTTGTGCTTTCCCGTTAGTGGTTAAAGACGGCATCACAGGCCATTTTTCTATTTGTCCATCCAGAAAGCCATGCTCCGAGTCATGGGAATGCCTGCGTAGGATTAGGATGCTGTCACAATAACAACAATGATGTAGGGCTGGAGAGATGGCTCCAGCCACGTCTTAACTCTTACAGAGGACCTGAGTCCAGACCCCAGCACTCTATCCGGTGGATCTGTCATACTGGCTATGGAGAATCCTGCGCCCCCTTCTGGCCACTGTGGGCACTACATTTACATTCTCTTTTCTCCTTTTTCAATTAAAAAGCAAATACCCCCCCCACACCCCACAATTGCCACTTCACATTTCTCACCCTGTTTTCTAGTTGCTTCTGACTAATATCAGTACCACAAACCACAGTCGCCAGCCTCAGAAATGCCTTCTACCCTTTCACCACTTCTAATTCTTTACAGGACACCTTCTCATTGTTTTGTGAGCATCTCACCCCAGTCTAAACACTCTTCCATCAATACTGACTCCAGAGTTCCCATAATATCACACTCAAGGGTGCTAAAGGCCCCTACAGAAACTCTAGGAGTGCCAATTAAATAGCATAAGGTGAGACAGGCTCTATGACTTTTTGGACTTAGCCCTCATGCAGTCTCTGTGGCCTCAAGGTTCCCACCCCAGTGATGCCCATTCACTGTCTTCCAGTCATTCAGCAAGCACTAAGCTAGGTGTTACTTTGAAGGGACTTTTAAGATTTAACAGTAGGTCCTGATCAATGATTAAGAGGAGATTACTACCAGGGATGGATGTAGCTCAAAGGTAGAACACTCGTCTGGCCTATGCTGGCCTTGCCCTCCATATTGAGGAGAAAGAAGGAAAAACAAACAAACAACTCCCTTCCCCACCCCAAACCAAACTCAGAATAACTAGGTGTTTTTCAGCTCAGCAGGTGAGCCCTCCTTAAGGAGGACTCCCCAACATGGTTTAAAACTGAACCAGTTCACAAGGACCTAGAGGAAAGAGCAAGCCTAGTTAGAAGCTCACAGATAAGAACACTGACTGCTCTTCCAGAGGACCTGAGTTCAATTCCCAGCAACCACATGGTGCCCAGCAACCACATGGTGGCCCACAACCATCTGTAATGAGATCTGGTGCCCTCTTCTGGTGTGTCTGAAGACAGCTACAGTGTACCCATGCCCCACTCTCTATACACACACACACACACACACACACACACACATATATATATATATATATATACATATATATATATATATATATATACATACATACATACAAACATACATATATACATACATACACACACACACACACAAATATATTGAGATAAGAAACAGATGTTCCAAGCTGCCAAGCAGCAGTAATTGATTGCAGAGAAACAGGACACTCAAGGATGTGTAAGTATACAGAATGTCTGCTGAGGAAGACAAATGCTCCGGGCCACACATATGAAGTTCCGGGCCACACATATGAAAACGCTGCTTACTCCTCATACAACGATAATTTTAAAAGGTCACTCTCCATTATCCCGTGGTGCTAGGAATCAAACCCAAGGCCTCATGCATGTCAAGCCAGGACTCTCTCTCAGTGGTCTATCTCCCTCCCCTCCATCATCCTCATAAAAGAGAGACACAAGAAGGTGGCCAAAGAGACAGCCATATGGTGAAGAACTACACTGAACTGACCCCTGCAGGGTGACCTCAGGAAAGCCCTGAGTGCTTCCTACATCTGAATCTGTTTTGCACAAAATTGGGGGACATGTTCCCTGAGATGCCTCTCAAAGAACTCTGCAGGGTCTCTTATGGATCAAAACCCAGTTTCCTCTCTAATACGCTGCTCCTCAAAATATGACTTGTTCTGGTTCTCAGTGGCTTTCAGCTCGTCACCTGCTGGGCAAAGATTTCTTGGTATGTACAGCCTGTACCTCAGCCAACAGTGGGAAACAGAGCTGCAGGATTGTGCTTGAAGGAACCTTGAATGCCCACCCTTCTTACAGCACTCTTGAGAAAAACAGTGGCCAGATAGGGACTAAACCAGGACTGGCAGACAGCCCAAGGCTCTGTCTTTCAATGGGGAAAAGAAAACAAACTACAATTAACATACATTTGTCTATGGGTGTTAACTCCTAAATTATGACTAAGAATTCTACGGATGAATCAAGACCTCAGAGAACAAGGGTGCTTAAAAAAGATCTTTACTTTTGTTATAGAAGTCAGATTTGCTTGTCTAGCCAGACTCTGAACTCCTGCTTTGGCAGTTTTTTTTTTCCTTCTGTTATTCCTGCTTCTGCCATAAACAGCCCCTGACCCACACCAGAAACACAAAACAGCACATTGGAACCGTGGCTGTTTTGTTTAATGGAGCTACTTGTTCATCCTTGGGGACTGGATTTCTTTGAAACTTGCTGAGGGATTTTTTTTTTTTTTTTACACATGTGCCTTCTCTCAGGAGTCTTTCATATCACCACATGTGAAATATCAAGGCTGGGGCTCCACTGGAGACTCTGGAGGGACTGAAGTAAAGAGAGGATGGAGTGGAATGGGAGAGTGGAGGGCAGGCAGACTGGAACCACACCAACAGCATCCCCTTCACTCTTCCCACAATGCATTTGTCTACCTAGAGAGTTAGAGAGTTTATGTCCATGTGTGATAAAATAACTAGTTTCTCATTGACTCCAGACAGATTTCCTCAGACGAAGCTGGCACGAACTGCATTTAAGAATTTCGCAAAAGAACCTAAAATTCTTTGCTGTTCACTCACAAATTCTCTATAATTTTGCTCCATCAAATGGGAAAGCCTCCTTAAGGTGGCCCAGGCTTCATTTAGCTGATCTAATTTAAGTTACAAAGATTTTAATCTAAAGAACAAAAGCAGACATCTCAAAGAAATTTGTAGAATATAATACTTAAGTTCACTCATGATATAGATAAGGCCTGATGATACATTCCCAATGAACATTTGTACACTGTACAAAAAAAACCCTTAGGTTATTTTATTCAATAGCAAACTGTTTTAAAAGTTTATTATTAATTATTATTATTATTAGTAGTATATTATGTGTGCACACATGTGCATGTATGTTGTACATGGCTATAGCACACATATGAGGTCTCAGAGGTCAGAGAACAAGTTGAGAGAGACAGTTCTCTCCTTCTTTGTGGGTCCTGGGGATCAAGCCTTTGTCAGGCTTGGCAGAAAGCACCTTTACCTGTGGAGCCATCCCCCCCAACCCCCAGGCCACCAACCATATCTTTTAACAGAATTTTGTTTACAAAGTGCTAACACATTCAGAGCTATAATTAAATCAGTCGTCAATTTTGAGAAGCCAGGAGTTTTTTCTGGAGCTTTAAGAAGCATTTGACTAGCACACCAACTCGTTTGAAGCCTGATCCCATACCAAAATGAAATGAAATAAAATAATTTTAAAAACCAGTAACTGTCTGTTTCATGCCTGGTTACTCCATACACATCTAGTGTCGGGGCTCACAAGTGGCCATGGCTTGAGTGTTTGTGACAAACATGGAATTTGTTACACTTAGGATATTGAAGATGAGTCACCTACCAACTCCCAAACTGGCCTTCGGAGAAACACTCACCATCCATTCTGTCCACCATGACGGTATGGCAAATCGAAAGCAAAAAGAAGAACTGTCGCACTTCCGGCTCTTTCCCTGACTGGATTTGCTCGATAAGGTAATGGTCATAAAATGCAAGCTTTCCATCAGCAAATGTATTCCAGCTAAAGTCTACTAGCTGAAAGAGATGGAGAAGGAAATTAATGAAAGATATATGCATCAGGGCCAGCAAGATGGCTCATGGGGCAAAAGCACTTGCCGCCAAGACTGGCAACCTGAGATTGATATTGATTTCTGGCATCCGCATTGTAGAAGAGACTCAACTTTGTCAAGTTGTTCTCTAACTTCCACACACGCAATGTGGCAGCACACACATGCACATGCATATACATACATACAAATACATGTTTTTTTTGTTTTTTTTTTAATTTTTAA
>LR755184.1:86899-225580 GCA_902729485.2 Mus minutoides
TTCCAGCATATGCTATAGTGTTTATTTTGGTGGCTGATTATGGGAGGGATCCCTGGAAGCCGCCGTCCCTGGTTGGTCCATCCTTTTGATTCAGCTTCACACATGATCTCTGTAACTCCTTCAGTGTGCGCTTTGTTTTTGATTCTAGGAAGGGGCACTGAGACCACATTTTGAATTTCATTCTTCTTGAGATTCATGTCAAATACATGTTTTTAAAATCTGTATCGATAATTGAGATTCTCTTTTCTTTGTAGCCAAGTTTTTAAAATTATGTAGGAAATCACCTTGGCTTTTTAGCACATTCTTGTTTTGTTTTATTTATATTTTCTGAGTTTGACCATTTTGACTACATGTATGTGTGTGGACCATGTGCGTGTCTGGTGCCCATAGAGGCCAGAAGTGGGTGAGAGGGTATCTGATCTTTTGGAGTTCCCATGGTTGGGAGCTGCTCTGGGAGTGCTGGAGCGGAGCCCAGGTTCTCTGAAAGAGCAGCCATTGTTTTTACCTGCTAAACCATCTCCTTTGGCCAAGTTTTAGGTAGCTTTTGCTTAAAACAGAAGGCGTAAAAGTGAGCTGATTTCCATCGCCCTCATAGGTACATTGGTATCCTGCCCATTGGTGCCTGTGAATGTGACTTTACTTGATCTGCAAATGTAATCAAGTTAAGATGAAGTGAAGCCACTTGGATGGCGGGGGGATTCGGGGGAAGATGTCCATAGAAGAGGCAAATACGGACAGAGGCAAACACATGAGGAGGAAGACTCCACTTGACAACAGGAGCAGAGATGGTAGCCTGGTACCTACAAGCCAGGATCATTGGCAGCTACCAGAGGCTAGGGAGAATCCATGAAGGAGCCACCTCCAAAATTTTTGGAGGGACCAACATCTGGATTCCTGTCTCTAGAACTGTGGGAAGATATGTTTGTGCTGATTTATACCCCAGCCTGAGGCAGTTCATTCTGGCAGCCTGGGAAAAAGAAACACAACCAGGCAGCTGTTTTATATCAGGACTACCCACCTCAATTTTGCTGTGGCTGTGTTGAGAAGCATCTCGATGGTCTCCTAAAAAACAAACAGGACAAAACAAGTTGAGTCTGTGTGTGTAGAGCCTCCTACCTGGATTTGCAAACACAGTTGCAATGTCTGATGCTACCCTTGGTTTTGGATGGTTCTGGGGTAAATAATCATTTTTTTTAATGAGTTGGAAAAATGACAAAGTAGAAGCCTATTAGGACCAGGCGTTGATGGCTCCATCCAGAAAAGCCAAGCACTTGGTAGGCTGAAGTGGAATCACCATGAATAAAAGGCTAGTTTGGGTTCTGGGCTCTGGGTGAAATCCTGACTCAAAAACTAACTAAATACATAAATAATTCTAAGAATGAAGAATATGGTGGAAATCATTATGTGGCCCACAAAGTCTAAAGTATTTACTATCTGGCTCTTCACAGAAAAAGGAGGCCAAATATTGACCAGAATTGTTTCAAATGAGGGTACTTGTCCCACTATCCTCTGGGACCAGAAGGGAGTCCTTTGATATGCTTTTGTCTGCCATTACCATGGTGACAAATTCCCCAACCCCATAGTGTCCCACCTCCTTTGGTGATAGGGAAATTCATACACACTATACATTTTTTTTCTAAAAGGGAAAAATATGCACGTGTGTATTTCTTTTTTAAATTTTTTTAAAGATTTATTTATTTATTATATGTAGGTACACTGTAGCTGTCTTCAGACACGCACAGAAGAGGGCATCAGATTCCATTACAGATGGTTGTGAGCCACCATGTGGTTGCTGGGATTTGAACTCAGGACCTTTGGCAGAGCAGTCAGTGCCCTTAACCGCTGAGCCATCTCTCCAGCCCACATGTGTATTTCTTAAAAGGCAATATTAACTTTAATGCTGTTCATGTGTGTGAAGAATGCTTCAGAATGTAGGATGGAAATAAACTATAAACTATTGTATCCATTTTCAACTGTATAGCTTGGTAATACTCAGTGTGGTCACCTTGTGCAACTATCACCATAAGACTGTTTTAATTGAACTCTAACATTATTTACTAACTTCTCATTGCCCTACTGAAACCTTGGCAACCAGTGCTCATCTATGTCCCTACGGCTTTGATTATTCTAAGTGAAATCATAACAGCACCTACTTTTGTGCGTGAGTATCACTTCACACAATGCGCCAAGGGCTCACTTATATCATAGTACGCCTTGCTCATTTCTTCATTCATTGATAGACACTTAGGTTGTTCCTGCCCTTTTCCAAATGTGAATAATGCTGCTATGAATATGGGTAAGCATTATCTCCTTGTGTAAGCATAATGTTACTGTGCACCGTGTAAAGATTATCCTTGTATTACTCAAATGCTGATTTCTCTGCCCCCATATCTGGTTGCAAGCAGACATGGCATTGTCTCCAGGTCTCAATGTCATATGTAAGCATTGTTTCCATTTACTCTGATTTGTCAATAAAAGCTGATCAGCCAGTGACAAACAGGGGAGAGAATAGGGCTGGACTTCCAATCCCAGCCAGGAGAGAGGAAGAGAGGATTCAGTCATGACCAAAGGGTCCAGGAGACAGCATGGGAACATACCTGGAGCAGAGATAACCAAACCAATATTAAAATGCAAAAGTATGTTGGGGATTTTTGGCTGGGAGGTAGTCAGATTAGCTTAGAGAAATTAAACAGTAACCCCTCAGCTTTTGTGCCTTAAAGCTTCTCGTTCATTTGGGAGCTAGCCAGGCTAGAGAAAAAAACAATCACTTTTAAAATTGCACAAATATTTGGTGCCTAAAGTGGGCCTCCAATTCATGACCCTCTACCAACTGAGCTAGTCAGACTACAGAAAAACAAACAAACAAACAAACAAAAAACAATCACTTTTAAAATTGCACCAATATCCTTGGATCCTTGTTTTCAAATCTTTTGAACACAAATTATTCCTAGATGCAGAATTGCTAGGCAGTTTTTAAATTTTTGAGGGGTGATTTTTAATTATTGATATTTCTCCCTCCTTCCCCCTCTCTGTGTACATGTGTGTGTGTGTCTGTCTGTCTGTCTACCTGCCCCCAACAGTGCCCATGTTTCTTTGGCAGTTGGGACTCCACACAGGGAGAGCACCAACAGCCATGGGAAGGTAGGCTCTGCTCTAGGCAGCACCCAGGGACTGCAGCTTCTACCCCTCCACAACAGCCAACCATTCCTGTCATTTCAGACCCAAAACATAACTGAACCTACTAACTGAAATTATGTCTCTGGAGATACTTTGCAGAAAGATAACAACCCAAGCTTCCAGTGCACTTAAGAAGATGATGTGCTCTGGCTCGCCCGCCTCACGATCTCGTCACTCACCATAGATGGTCCCATTAATGCAGCACTTTTTGAAGGTCATGATATTTTGTGTGAGTGTCCCCGTCTTATCAGAGAAGATGTAATGAATCTGCCCTAGCTGCTCATTCAGGGTCGTGGTCCTCGCCTTGGCAGGAGTGTCCTTCTCAGCATAGTACATCTGCAGGTCCCAGTTGATGAAATGACTCTGTCCCAGACGGATCACTTCCACACTAGGACAGAAGATGGCTTCAGTGGTGAGCAGAGAGGGGAGAGGCGGGGAATGGAATTTGCTCTCCCTGTTCACATGGGAATGGATTGCTTATACACTGCTATGGTTTGAAAATTAGTGTTCACTTCTGTGGTAGTCATTCTTTTAAAAAAGACTTATTTTATTTAATTGTGTGTATGTGTGTGTGTGTGTTTGCTTGGGTATATGCATGGGAGAGCAGGTGCTCACGAGGACAAAGGTGTTGTATCCTCCAGGATCGGAAGTTACAGAAGACTGTGAGTTGCCCAACTTATCTTCCCAGGAGTTACAGGAGACTATGAGTCACCCAACTGGGCTGCTGGGAATCACACTCAGTTCCTCTGCAAGAGCCTATGTGCTCTTAACTGCTAGGCCATCCCTCCAGCCCCTCCAGTCAATCATGATCATTCACCTGACAGGATTTTATAATTCCCTGGGAGACACACCTCTTGTTGTGGCCGTGAGAGTGTTTCTGAGAGAGGTTTACCTGAGGTAGGAAGGCCCCATAGGGTGGCCTGGGCTCCCCAGACTGAACCAAAAGGAGAGTGTGAACTTGGTGTCAGTATTCGCCTATTTCCAGACTACTGTGGATAGATGACTGTGACCGGCTGCCTCATCTGCCTGCCCCATGCTTTTCTCCAGCATGATAGACTGCACCCTCAAATCATGAACCCAAATAAATTCTTCCTTAAGCTTCCTTTAGCAGATGTATTGTTATGCCAACGGGGAAAGTGACTAATATTACCCTCCTCCATTCCAGAGAGTAAAACCTCCTC
Source organism: Mus minutoides (assembly GCA_902729485.2). NCBI lineage: Eukaryota > Metazoa > Chordata > Mammalia > Rodentia > Muridae > Mus > Mus minutoides. The sequence continues at coordinate 91,258 of LR755184.1, forward strand.
ATTAGCACAACAGTACTGAGAGGCAGGGCTTTTCTGTGATAGGTAGGTCCGAAGGGCAAAGAGCTCACAAGTGCCTACATTTAAGAGGCCTGGGGGAGCTGGTTTGACTCTTTTGCCAGGAGATAATGCAAGAAGAGATCATCTGTGACTTAAGTGTGGCTTTTCACCACTTATCAAGAATGCTACCCTTGGTCACTGACTCTCCAGCCTCCTAAACTATGAAAAGTCAAAGCTCTGCTGTCTTGAAGTCACCCAGCTTAGAAGCCACAAGGGGATTCCCTGACCAACTGCATACCACACTTCAGGCTCAGAGACATTAGGACAGAGCCACAGAGACAACACCTCCCTCTTTCTCTCATTGACTCTCATAGGTAGGGACAGCTGGGATGGCCATAGATCACCTGTGCAAAGTGAACTATGATCCCCCAGGAGATACACCATCATGTGCCAATTGAACCGAGTCTTTTAGCAACTGGTGCCTTAGTAGCTTACCACACTATGGAAAGAGTCTATTCGCTTCCTAAATACTTAGAAGTCATAGAATGTCCAAAAGGAGATACCCTAAGAGGATCATATTGGTTTTAAAACTTAGCTATAAGAAGATTGTTTGTATACCCAGCAACTGCTAAGTGGGCAATGGATAACTGCACAAGCTCTACGGATGGAAATAGCTCCCTCCCTTCTAAAGGGACTCACTGCAAAGCAAAGCAGATGAAATCCCTGACTTAAGCATCAACAAACCCAACAAAAACAACGCAGCAAACATAAACTTGCAGAGGCTGCACATTCTCTGTAGAAAATGAAAGCAGGCAAGAGAGAGAGACCATTAGGAAGGGGAAGTGACTATTTAGGTCAGGGGGAACAGAGGCCATGGGGATAAGGTAACACCCAAGAGCCAAGGTCTGAAGAAAATGAAAGAGTACTTGAAGTCAGGTGTAGTAGCATGTGCCTATAGTCCTAGAACTGGGGTGACAGAGGCAGAAGGGTTGCTATAAGCTCAAGGCCAGCCTGTTTTGAACAAAGAGTTCTAGGCCAGGAGTATAAAGAAAGGCTCTGTTACAACAAACAAACGAACAAACAAACAGGGCCAGGAAAGTACTCAGTTGGTAGAGGGAGCCTGAGCACCCACCTATATAGTGATTGATGCAAGCCTGCAATTCAGCACTGGGGGGTGGGCTTAGGGGGCTTGTCAGTCTGGCCAAGCTGGTGAGAGTGCAGGTGGGTAAGGGATTTGGTCTTAAGAAGGACGGTGAAGAGCAATGCCTGGTGTGCTGGTATGCTTGTTCATGCATCTGCATTGGAAGGCCAAGGGTCAACACCAGGGGTCTTCCTCTATCGCTCGCCATCTTGTATTTTGAGATAGAATCCCTCGATGAACCTGGAGCTCACTATCTTGGAAAGACTTGCTGGCCAGTGAGTCCCAAGGATCTGCCTGTCCCCGTGCACCCTGCTGCCATTCCTCTCCCCGAAGGCCTGGGGTTACAGAGGCACACCAGCACATTCAGCTTTTCTGTGGGTGCTGGGAGTCCAAACTCATCTTCTTGCTTGTGCAATAAGGGCTTTGCCTACTGAGCCTTCTCCTTGGCACCGCCATGCCATCTTGGTTCCTTTTAAAGTGGCTACTGGACAGATGGCAGCTCCAGGGATTTATTTCCCACTCAGAGAATAGCAGTAATGATGTATGTGTTAAAAATCAAATCAAATCAAAATCAAAACAAATGCACATGTAATAAAATTTATATAAAGTAAAAGCTTCTTTTTTTAGAAATTATTTATATATTTTATATATGTGAGTATACCGTCACTCTTCAGAACCACCAGAAGAGGGCATAGGATTCCACTAAGCCCCCAGAATTGAACTCAGGACCTCTGGAAGAGTAGTCAGTGCTCTTAACTGCTGAACTATCTCTCCAACAACAAGTGAAAGCTTCTAATGACACCTGAGTGTGAGATCTCAGATGTTTCTGGGCTGTTGCTCATTGAGGTAATGACAGACTGGTCACTCTAAGTTCTACAATGCACAGTCTCTCCTCCCAAGGTCTCAAATCCAATTGGTCAATAATTGTGATCATTGATATGAGAGGAAGAAGGAGTAAAAAGAGGATTATAAGACAGAAAGCTGTGACCTTGACTTTTTGTTGAGATTGGGATTGGCACTGCACAGAGAAACAGTGTTTAGACAGGCTGAAGGAATGCAGGGGCCACCTTTCCTACCAGGAGGTAGTGGCAGGAAGCAGAGACCTGGGAGGCCAGCAAAGCCAGAGTAACAGTAATAAAGAAGAAAATTAAATAATAGATTAAGAGCACAGAGCGGCTCTGGAAGAGGAAGAGCTTTTCTATGACATTCTGAATTTCCACTTTCTCTCAGACTCTTTTTGAACCCCATGCTTTGGAACTCACTGAGAAGGACTCACCAAGCAAATGACTGTCACCTTTGACCATGGCACATCACTGGCCTTATCTGCCCAGAGGACAAGATAAAAAGTGCCTGGCACAGGGTAGACACACAAAGTTCACGCCCTTCCCCTACCTCACCCTCAGTTCCAAAATGGAGCTTATTTTCTTCTTCCTTCTGACCTTTGAAATGATTACTGCTAAGTCGTGACATTTATGCCTGGAAATAAGAGGCCGAGAAAAGGCCAGGCTTACCTGACATAGAGAGAAATGGGCACCATGGTGTTCAATACAATGATGTAGCCCCAGAAATTCAGGAAGCCTCGGTAGGATGGTGTGGCATTTTCTCCATCATAGAGGTACCAGGAATAATTGCCAACTTGGGCTTCCCAATAGGCGTGGCCAATGGCGAGGCCGGCAGAAACCAGGATGAGAACAATAAAGATCTAGAAGACATGCATTGTAAAGCAGGATTTCCAACACCATACATCTCGCAGATTCTAATAACGCTATTCAGCACTTTACTGCATTTGATCTTTTAATGGTTTGTAAAAATAATACATTTAGGAGGAAACAGGACTGTAGAGATGCTTTGAAGGTCTACAAGGTGTTGATGGATTGCTTTACATTTATAAGGCTAGGTTTTCTGATGTCTTATATTCATTCCTTAAAGTCATTTATTTGACAGGGAAGCCCCTCAGTTATTATCACTTTGAATAATAACATATTGTTCGTGAAGATATTTCACCTTAGCATGAAGCAACTCCAAAGAGTACTAAAGTGAGAGGTTTATAAAAAGTACTAGATGCAAGTTGTTTTGTTTCTTTAATTTTTCATTTTCTTTCTTTTTCTTTCCTTCCTTCCTTCCTTCCTTCCTTTCCTCCCCTTCTCTCTTTCTCTCTCTTTCTTTCTTTCTTTCTTTCTTTCTTTCTTTCTTTCTTTCTTTCTTTCTTTCTTTCTTTCCTGAGAAAGCTTCTCATTAACTCATGTGCCACTGGAACTCCCTATGTACTAGAGGATGACTGTAGCCTTTCTAATCCACCTGCCTCCACCTTCTGGGTATTGGGAATAAAGGATTGTGCTACTACATACTATTTATGAGACAGACAGAGGTTCATTCATACGAGACAAATTCCTTACCAATTGGGCTATATTGCTAGTCCTGTTCTGTTTGCTGAGACAGGCTTTACTGGTTAACACAGGAAGGCTCTGAGCTTTCTATCCTGTCTTAGCTGCCAAGTGCTGCGAATATAGGAATGGGTCCCATATCCCTCCTTTTGAAAGGCAGAGAAAAAAATTACCCATATTTGGGTAATTATTTATACAGGTTCAATGTTACAGGAGTTGTGTGACATCGTAAATGCATTGGTTTGAATGACAAAATGTCCCCTATTGGTTCACCTATTTGTACATTTGGTCCCTGTTTGGTGGCGCTGTTTGAGAAGGCAGTGAATTTTGTTGTTGTTGTTGTTTTGTTTTTTTGTTTTTGTTTTTGGTTTTTTTTGAGACAGGGTTTCTCTGTATAGCCCTGGCTGTCCTGGAACTCACTTTGTAGACCAGGCTGGCCTCGAACTCAGACATCTGCTTGCCTCTGCCTCCCGAGTGCTGGGATTAAAGGCAAGCGCCACCATGCCCGGCTAAGCAGTGGAATTTTTAAGAGGCAGAGCCTTGCTGGAGGAAGAGTATCATTAAGGGTGGGTCTTAAGGTTTCGTAGCTTGCTTCCGCTTTCTGTTCCCTGTCGCTGGTTCTTGGTTGTCAGGGTCATCTTAAGCTTCGTTGGCTAGGTGATGTCTTACTAAGTAACCAGTCCTATTCACTGGGAACCAAGAGCCCCCAAACCACACCCCCTTCCCCTCTAAGTTGCTCTTGGTCATAGTATTTTATCACAGCAACAGAAAGGTAACTAATACACTAGATATGATTATCTAAGGTACAATAGCTACCAAGTTATGGAGTTAAGAAGCCTATGTTTACGGGACAAAATACTCAAGCCAGCCTGGGCTATATATATATAGCAAGACCCTATCTCAATTTCTCCCCCAATTTTCCTAGAAATATTTATATATTTCTACCACAGTAGTAATTTCCAGGAAAATATAGAGTTCTACAAACAGATTCTCCAAGTACCTTCTTGAAATGAAGGGACCACAGGACAGACAGTGATCTGAGTGCTTGCATCATGATAGTTACAATGGCATGAGAGATCAATATTCCAAGTCCAAGAAATGTTTACATAGATTTGGGGGTTATTCAGGTTACTTTATTACTTTTATGTGTCTGTAAGTATGCACACATTTGAACCAATTATAACTATGCCTTCTGTAGAGTTTATGCATTCAGGTTGAAGTGAATATTTGAAAAGCAATTCTCCTTAGGAAATGAGACAGCTTAGACTCAGATCCCAAAGCATGCAGAATAAAGTGAATACCATGGCCCAAGTCTACTCTCCCTTGGGTGGCGTATGGACATTCAGGTTTAGAGAGAGTTTCCCAGATTCTTATTTTGGATTCTCCTGTAACAGCTGTTCTCAAACCTTCTAAATGTTGTGACCCTTTAGTACAGCAGCTCATGTCATGGTGACCCCGAACAATAAAGTTATTTTCAATGCTACTTCATAACTGTGATTTTCCTACTGTTGTGAGTTAATGTCAATATCTGATATGCAACCCTTGTGAAAGGATGGTTTGATCCATTTAAAGAGATCTCAACCCTAGGTTGAGCACAACTGTGTTAGAAGAATATCTCGCTATGCCTGTTTGGGCAAACAACATCTTTTATGCATTTCTACAGTAAGTCTAGAATTTGGAGCATGGCAGGCAAGTGAAGCCTTTACACCCAGCTCCCAACTAAAAGAGTCTCGAAGGAGCTCTGCTGCAGACAACAGGGAATGGATAGAGCCACAAACAGCTACAGCTGAAACTGAGTGCCTATTTGGTGTGAGTCCAAACGAAACAAACTTCCTCTAGATGTGCCTCGTGAGCCTTCTGCTCATTTTGTAACCTTCTGCTGCAGCAAGACACGGGTCTGAACACCAAACCCAGTGAGTCTTCCTAACCTTGAGCCTGGGGATGGCTTTGAAGACTCTCAAGAGAACTTATTGCTAACCTTAACATATATACATACAATTGCATGCATGACAACACCCCCCATGGGAAGCTAACAGCAATAAAGCCCATTCTAGAGTTCCTAGACTTTTAACAATCCTGGCCAGAGGGAAAATATTTTAAAGAGAACTATTTGTGCCCCCTCCCTTTGGCTATCGGTCTGTTGAAACAATGGTCCCCAAGGGATTGAAAATCTCCCAGGAATCTAATGCTGACTGATGGTAAAGGCTGAAGCCTGGTGCCAGCCAGAGGATTGGAACTGGAGCTCAGAAAATGACGGACCAGTGATGAGTGGGAGCCCGACCCAATCAGGACCTCTTCTGCTCATACACTTCTTTCCTTCTAGCTGAGATTAAACTTCATGCCAGGACCCTGATGAAGCTGTTTCTCTTCCCAGTGTAAATACACTGAAAAAAAAATCTATTTTCTCTGTTTTTAACTAGCACTTGCCTATTTCATGGACCTAATGAGCTTTGGTAGCCAAGCCCCAGTTTATTGGGAATGCCAGGGCACAGCCTCTGACCCTAACAACTCTGGTAAGAGCTCTAGTGTAATATTACTGGCTTTTAAGTAGTCAATGGCCAAGCATGAAAATACCTGGGAACAGACTCTGAACTTTCTCTCCCCAATCTTTTGCTTGAAGTGTGAAGTTTCTCAGAAAAGGCCTGGGAGTCCCTTTACATCCATCCTATCAGGCATGGGGTATCAGGCCTCTTTTTACTCCATATAAAGATGTAAGACCACTTGCATTAGAAAAACATACATCAAAACCAGAACAAAAGATAGCAGTCTACTCTCCCAGGTACCAGAATGAAAAATCAATACCGTGTACACCATGTAGTTCATCAAGTAATCAATTTTGGTTCTTTTAAATCTGGTTTTCCCACTATTCTTCATTATCTTTGTGTCAGCACCTAAAAGTGGAAAATTCAGTGTGATTAGTAGTTGGATAATTCAATTAATAAGCACGTCAATAAAATTACTCTTTCTGTGGTTTCGACGGGAAGAGAAAAGTTTTTCCCACGACTAATTCATGACAAACACTTCTGGTCTGGCTATTCAGTCCCAGTTGGCTCTGGCATGTCAGTCCTCCTGCCTCGGCCTCCTGAGTGAGGGGACAGAGAGCCTGGACCACCATGCTCAGCTCTTTCTTTAAACTGCAAGAACTTGAAGCACATTGGGGGGAAGTACCTGCAAAAATGACCAGGCCGTGGCAGACATCGGTGTTCCTTATCACACAGCCACGTAACAGGATTTTATCTGCATCCAAAGGAAAACTTTGGTTCTTCCAAAACAGTGTTCCTGTGAACTTGTCTAAGCGATTGTTTGGCTCTTCACATTCGATGAAACCTTTTTCAAGGGGTATAATTCACATCATCAGTCAAATACAAAAGGCCCCGGCTTAACCCATGGAGACCTAGTAAAACAACTAGAATTTAAAATAAAGGTAGTTCTGTACAAACCATCAAATGTTGCCAAGTTATCCTCTATTTGGAGATATTGGTCTGTGATTTCCAGGGCCATTTTGAACTTCAAGTTGGTTTCTCTACAGAGAAGGGGAGGGAGGTAAAATTAAAGGAGCACAATTTGTAGCTCAAAGAACCAAAAAGAAAATCCCACAGAATAACATCCTGCCTATCTTGGAGTGAGTGAAGCTTAATCATTAGCTTGTTCTATTTTCAAACTAATTGTGAGTTTAGGTGGGCCAATCTGATGCTTGGAACAAGATTATAAACCTAAGACATGCCACGCCCTTTTGCTGCGAGCCACTGTGCCAGTTCAGACAAAATACAACCTTCTTTTCAAGTGCACTTCTTGCCCCCGCAACCTGGTCCACAGCATGCTGCCACACTACAACAGCATGCAAAACAGACCCAGTGCAGACAGCCTGCTTAGCACCTTCTGTCCGTACACTTTCTAGAGCAGACAATTGGATGTGTTTCAAAAAAGGTAGCTCTAGCCAGGGAAGGAGGTGGTAAGTAAATTTAGGCTGCACTGACCACAGCCTAAAGAAAAGCAACTGGGAGTGCTCCATGAGAGTGCTCCATGGGAGTGCTCCATGATGGCAGGTGAGCACCTCACTCCGGAGGGCCAGGCTGCCTTCTCAGGAGTAGTCAGTAACAAGGGAGTCTCCACTCCTTAGGACGCTGACTGAAGATCCCAGCTCCACCCTTCAGTTCTGACACAGCGTGATGGGACTTCCTGTCTCTGTAAAGTTACAGAATTTCTCAGCCCTGGGAGTAAGGGCTGTGCCATCTCTAAGACTGAACAATCAACCAGCTGATCTATGGGGCAAGAGAAGGCCAGCTTTCCCCTCCTGTGATTCTAGCTCTCCATAAAGCCTTGGGTCCATAGTTGGGGTATGAGAAGCAGGGGCCACAGGGAGCAGAGCAGTGACTGTCCCTTCTTATGTGACCTTCACCAGGCTACTCCACCTCCCTGGGCCTCAGCATCCTTGTGTGGTAATAATTACATAGTTGTTAAAATGTACTCACGTGGTTAAGTATTCAATAAACCTCAATAAACCTACTGAAAATTCCTCAACCCCCCCCCCCAAGCTTTTTATTCTAAGAATGATAAGAGAATTCAAAATTTTCTATTGGCAAAGAACCTAGTCTCATTTCTGAAGATATGATGGTATCCATGGTCACTGCTCAGCTGATTACAAGGAACTTGGGTACGTGGTCTTAATGGGAGGTGGGGAACAGCTCCATTTTAGAGAAAAAAGGGAGCCATTCCACTGTGGACATGTCAGACTGCAGTGGAGGCAAAGGCCAACTCGCAGGGCTTCCTACCCAGAACAGGCAACGCATGTTCCCTTTCAGGCCCCCTTTGGAACAGGCCCACCCACGAGACCCACTCACCCGTCGAGCTCAGCTGTTTCTACATAGCAGAGGCTGTTAGGCTCTGAGCTGGACAACAGCAGAATGTCAGCCTGTCAAAAACAAAAGACACCTGCCACACAGAGTCCCCAGGGTGGAAGGAACATGGCGTGGGGAATGGGGAGGCCTGGTGGTGGTGGGGCTGGGGTGTAGGTGGAGATAGGGTGGGGTGGGTATGCATGAGGGGAAGGAGAAGAGCAGAGGCCGTTTCCTTACTGGAATAAAATCATTCTTCTTCAGACGGATGACATCTCCAACCTGGATATCTTTCCACTTGATGATTTTGAACCTAAGAATCAAAAATAAGGACAATTTGGGTTTTTGAGTTTTAGGTTAATAAATTCCCATTCTTTTTTGAGTGTCAAAGCTTCTTAAAAAAAAAGGTGCAAATCATAGGAGAGTGTTTGCTGTAAGTTCTCCCTTCCATATGAAGTCATGGAACTGAATGTGGGGGTTTCACAACTTTTGGCAACAGTAACAGATTTATGAATATACAAAAACTCAAAATGCAAGACCAAATGCTTATGAAGCCTGAGGTATTTCTGGGACTGCTCATTCGTGTGGTGGCCTGAAACTTCCCTGAGGCCATGGCTCTGCCAACGAGCGCTGGTGGGAATACGTCAGTCCAGGCTTGAGATAATGACTGCTTGCTACTGAGTGCGATGTATTCACCGTACATGTGTTTTCTGTTCTTATAGAGACAGAACCGCTTAATTGCAGAAAACAAAGACTTTAATATTTTCTCTTATATTCCTCAGAAAGTCAGTACATCTTTGTACGGTATTATGTTAGAATGCTTGATTTTAAAAATTGCTGGAAGGGAATTATTGAGAATCAAATACGACATATAAAATGTCATAATAAAGCTCATTACTTCATAGGGTAACCCAAAAGATAATTTTTAAGTTTGCTATTTTGAGTTGCTTTCTTGAGTTTTGTAAACAAACAAACAAACAAAAAAAACAACAGCAAAAACAAAGCAAAACACTATATAAATTCTGACTTGGGGTGACTATAGAATGTGCAACAATTTCTGCAGTGGCTTTAAACTTACTTCTGCCATTTGTACTATGTATTTATGGGACAGAGTTGCCAGCAATGAGGATTCAAAAATATTAAAATGCCGGCCAACTGAAAAGGGTTGAAGCTATTCTAAGCCCTTCAGTGTCAAATGTTCATCCAAGACTTAATTCTTCATGTAAAAATAAACAGGCACAATCATTAGTATGAAAATGGATTTTTATCCTTAACAAATGGTCAAATTATATTGATATCAAAGGTTCACCCTAAAATAACATTTTTATGATTTATTATCACACAGTGGTTGGCTTGTATATGCGTATTTGATACATCTGAGCATTTATAAAAATTTCTCAGGCAAAAAAGGAGGCAGGGGTGGTGAAATCTTACATACCCCGTGGTAATGGCCGCAACCACCCTACAGTAACCAGTAAGCTGTTTTCTAAACACAGACATTAACTACTATGTTGTCCGCCCATGTGTTCACAAACAGAAAACTGGAAATTTAGGATACATTTTAAGAATTTGTTAGTATTAGGTCTCTCCAATTTGTAAGAATTTAAATCCCCAATGCCAGAACTTTTAAAAATAAACTTGGCTTATAACTCAGTAAATGACATTCTAAGGGTTGGAGATGTAGCTTGGGGACAGAGAGTGCAGGTTTAGGATGTATAAGATCCCGATTTCAAGCTCCAGCACCAATAATAATAACAGTAACAAACGAACAAATGAACAACAACTAACAAGACAGAAAGAAGAGAGACATTTATACTTGATCTTATAATATTGCTTAATTATGATTTAGAAATGTATGTGTTGGTCCCAAACTACAAAGGGACACATTAGTAATTTTTATGTCCCAACTCTGAGAATATCAGAGGCCATTCTTTTGGGCTGAGTGATTTGACAGTTTTCTTGGAGGAAGCTTCCGGACCCTTCACTGACACCCTGTGTACATGCAGGCTCCATTTGCTGTTAAGAATTGTGAGATTCAAGGCCCTGGTGGAGATGCTCCTATGCTGAGAGCTTGTGGGTGTGCCTGTGTATGTGTGTATGTGTGTGTGTGTGCGTGTGCATCTGGGTGTGTGGCTTTGACTGTACATTGGGTTATTTTCCTAATTGTGGACACACTAAAAAGTCTTTTGAGTTGGGCTTTCATTCCTTCTTTTAGCACTTGACTTTGGAGTCCTTTCTTGACGATCTTGCTCATAAAGTGACTTATTACTGATCCTTCACTTGTTTGGCTTGGCTAGAGTTCACTATATTCTGTGTTCCTAGAACAAGAGGCTATTGAATTCTTTCTGCAAGGTAGATGTACCCTAAACACTGAGGTGGGATGAGCCAGGAGGTGAGATGCCTACACAAATAACTATAATGCCATTCATATCATAAAAAGATGAGTACTAATGTTCTTCTAAAGAAGGAGGGGAGGAAGAAATCACTTTAGGTGACAAATCAGGAAAGGTATGGGACACATCTGGGAATGGTGGAGGCAGATGCCACATACCAGAGGAATCAGGCTATGTAAGAGCTACATATTCTGGTATCCCAAGCCCATTTAGCAACTACATATATTCCAATTTGAGTACAGCTCCACAGCCCTGAAGGTGAAGTGAATCTCTCTTTATCAGAGAGGACTCTCTATTAAAATTCTAATGTACTTGGGCTCAGTCAGTAAAGTACTTGCGATGCAATCTTGAGGACCTGAGTTCAATCCTCAGAGCCCACGTGAAAATCTAGGAATGCCAGGAAGTACATGCTTATAATCCCATGCTAGGGAGGTAGAGGTAGGCAGACCCCTGGGCTCACTTCCCAGCTCGTCTAACTGAATCGGTGAGCCCCAGAACCTTGAGAGACACGGTTTCAAAAAGGAAGGTAGACAGCATCTGTGGAAAGACGACCAACACTGACTTCTGACACCATGTACATATACACTCATGTCCACATGTACCCACAGCAGTGCACAGACTCACAGGAACACACAAAGCTGATGTGCCATAGACTTCTAGGTTCTAATGGTCTTCAATATGCAGCTAGACCCATTTATACATGAAATCTTTATCGCTAAATGAAAAGGAGGTACCTGCCATCCTTAATGACTTCACATGTCCTATTGTTGATTTCCTTGTCCATTTTATGACGAGCCTTTGGAAGGAAGATGAGGGAGTATTATTATTGGGATCATCTCGATATTTAAAAACATCAATGACACATGTCAGCAAGGTCAGAAGGGTAAGAAGAAAGTGGCTTGAGAAATGCTTACCACATCATCTACCAGGTCTTTGATGGCTGTGATACCCAGTACCAGAAGCAGAGGTACAAGCGTGGTGTACCATGCCAGGGTCGAGATTTGAGGGATTGCCTGAAAGAAACCAAAAAGCTTACGTACACACGTTCCCATGAAAGCACCTTCCAGGTAGTGAATACTTGATTTTAAGTTTGCTAATGTCTATCATTGAACAAGTCTATATACTGCAGTGCACTGAGGAAAGAACATTTAAGGGCCATCCTGCTGTCTCTAATCAGACATCAAAGGGGGGGGGGTTGCATCATAACTACTCCAAACTGTTTTGTAAAAACTCCAAGTGGGTAGGGTCAGGAGGAAGCAGCCCTTGACTCTAAGCAACATGTGTTCAGCCAGTGGTTACTGTGGTCCCACAATCAGACAAGAGATGGCAAGATGGCCAGCTGAATTGATTAGGTAAAGCTCTCATCATGATCTTTGCTACTGGCAACGGAGGAAGCTCCATCTCCTCAAGACAGTGTCTCAAGCGGAATGGATACATTTTTAGTAAAGTTCTCTCAAAGTCATTGGCTGATCATTGGGCCAGAACTGGTTCCTTGAAGTTAAGCTTCCCGGTTTAGCACTGTTCAGCTCTACATAATCAGGATTTGAGACTTTGGGCAAGTAACTCTACCACCTTATGCCTCAGATCTTCTCTGCAAGATGAAGTTTGTTTCCCCACATCTGTTGAATATCCATTTCTTCTTGGTGTCTTTTCTGTCTTTTCTCTGTTCCACAAGCCCTACGTCCCTCTCAGACACACGTGCTACTATAATTTAAGGCTTTACTAGGAAATCCCAGTGGATTGGATCTTTTCCAGTCCAACCCTTGTGATAAAGAATCTGATAAAGCCAACCGACTATGCTATCTTTATGACCCATATATCATCAGGTACGAAAGGTTGATTATGACCATTAACTACAATGTGTAGAGCCCCTTGATTATAGTAACCGTTTCTACACAGATAAAGGTCTAACGCTCCAGATAAGAATTCCTTGGCTTAAAAAAATGAAGTGTTTTGTTTCTAATATAAAAACCAACTTGCAAAAAGGACTAAGAAACTTTATGAACAAAAGTATCCTTATGGAAAAAAGTAGATGACTAAGTTAAAAAAATGGACAAACACAAACAACAACAACAACAACAAAACAACCCTAAGACTGTCTGTCTACTTGCTCCCCTGAGACTGTCTACTTGCTGCGTGCCTTCAGCATCCATCATTGACAACAGAGTCTAGGTCTCAGAGGGCAAATTACCTGCAAGATCAGGAGGATCAGGAAATAGAAGTTGGCTGCTCTCTTAAACTGCTCAAACAAATTCATGGGTAGAAAGGTAAATCCATTGTACTTGTATGTTTTAATTGCATTACTCTGTTGGAAAAGAAACCAAAACAAACCAATGAGTTATTGTAAGTGGTGCCATATACCAAGTCGAACCACCTGCACAAATCACTGTCTCCCATAGTCAAAACCCAGGGCCATAATTCAAGTTGCTAAGTTTTTAGTGGAATGGTCTAAATCACAAGATACAGATACCAGGCTGTGACCTTATGGATCCTGCTGTCACATTTTTTGATCCATTGTACCTCTTAGAACTTGGGACAAAGATGGATGCCAATGTGAACAGAGCAGGTAAGTACCTTTTGTTAAGGGAAGATAAAGTCCACTGCATCAGAAAGAGCAAAAATCTGTTTTCTCCAAAAGGAAGTCTAACTCTAATGTCCGTTAACAAGATCTTACTTGCCTGTAAGAATGACTTCACAGTCGATCAGAGTGAGTTCTAAGCTAACGACTGGTCTCCTTATAGCCATGGTTCTCAAACTGTGGGTCTTGACCCCTTTGGGGGAATGTCAACTGACCCTTTCACAGGGGTTGCTTAAGATCGTTGGAAAACACAGGCATTCACATTACTATTGTAGGATATTTGATGACACTGAAATGGTACACAGGCCCACAGTGAACCCTGAGATTGTGTTATTTGCTTTAAAGAAAAAAAAAGCTGTTTTTAATTAAGCTGGGACTCTGACTTAGAACACACCTTTAATCCCTCTGGCTGGAATACAGATACACCCTTAGTTTACACCTTTAATCCCAAATGATGAAGGTAAAGTTAGTTTGTAGAAGGAAGCACCCATGTTTGAAAGTCATGTCTAATTGATTGGCAGACAAAGTGACAAATCAGAGTAAGATTTAACAGAATAGGATATGCCCAACTCTCATAAGGAGAGGAAAGGAAGCTACTTAAGATGGTAGTGCAGAGACAGAAGAAGGAAGAAAAGAGAGTAGGCAGTTTTTTTTTTTTTTACCAGTTTTCCAGAGACAGATTGAAGAGAAAACAAGCTAGACACAGGTGAAGAAAGAACAAGCCAGCGAATGAGAAAGGAGGCAGAAGATTAGAACAGACTGACAAGCAGAACAAAAAGTCAGAGGCTGAGAGAGAAGCCAGATTAAGTCAGTCAGCTAGTTCAGAAAGAGATAGAAAGTGTGAGACAGCAAGTCTTAGAGGCTGAAAATATTCTAGACCTTGGCTAGACTGTAAGGGGGTTAGAAGCTTCCAGAACAAGGCCTAGGTTAGTAGACTGACGCAGAAACCCTTAGAGACGACAATAACTACAAGAGAATAAAAGTTACTTTTACACATTAGAACTTATAACAGTAAAATAATTATAGTTATAAAATAGCAACAAAAATAATTGTACGGGGCTGGAGGGATGGCTCAGAGGTTAAGAGCACTGACTACTCTTCCAGAGGTCCCGAGTTCAAATCCCAGCAAGCACATGGTGGCTCACAACCATCTGTAATGATATCTGATGCCTGCTTCTGGGGTGTCTGAAGACAGCTATAGTATACTTACATATAATAATAAATAAATAAATCTTTAAAATAATAATAATTGTATGGTTGGAGGATACCATGATATGGGGAACTGTTTTAAAGAGATGAGCCTGGTGGTGGTGGCGCTCGCCTTTAAGCTCAGCACTTGGGAGGCAAAGGCAGGCGGATTTCTGAGTTTGAGGCTAGCCTGGTCTACAAAGTGAGTTCCACGACAGCCAGGGCTACCCAGAGAAACCCTGTCTCGAAAAACAAACAAACAAACAAACAAACAAACGAGTTGAAGTGTTAGGGAGGTTGAGAAGCACTGCCTTGTGGGGAGGTGGGGGGTATTAGATACAGAGACACATAGGAAGAAGACAGAAGACTGGATTGGACAGGAATTGGAGTGATGTCTTTACTAGCCAAAGAATGCTTAGAATTGTGTGCAAGCACCAGATGTTGGGACAGGCATGGATCTGAATCTGAGATTCTCCATAAGGACCCTGCCGTGTCAACCCCTTGATGCTGGACCTGTGATTCCCTGAACGACTAAAAACTAGTGTTCTGCTTTCAAAGTCACACAACAGGGGTCCTCTAATGGTCCTAGCCAGAAGAAAGATAGAAGAGAGATTTCACACAGTTACAGCAGCTTGTCAGATCACCTTGCGGATCTAACTAGACCATCACAATGAGTGACAGGTTGATAACATATTGGCAGGGACAGCTTAGTTATGCATAACCCTCGTCTTCTGGTTATCGTTCACCTCATAGGACAATCTAGAAGACAGACGGACCTGGGAGATCACTGGATTGCTTTATTTGTTACTCTTCTCAATGTGGCCGCACTGAATAAATCCCTTTCTCTGCTTTTAACTGACACTTGTCTGTATTCTTTCTTAATATGTTTGCTGATTTTTATTTTATGTACATGAATGTTTTGTTTGCATGTATGTATGTATATGTACAACATGTACGTCTGTAAGAGCAGAAAGTCCTCTGTAAGAGCAGAAAGTACTCTTAACTGCTGAGCCATTTCTCCAACCCCACTTGTCTATATGTTTTATCATATACTAAAGGAAATAAGCATTTCAGGTGAAAATATCCTTGCTATCTCTAAACCCATCCAAGGCAGAGTCAACTCACTATTTTTCAAAACAGGACTTCAGTGACAATCATAGTTATCATAAAATATTTTAGCAAGAACCTTGCAGCTACACAGGGGAAGTTTCCAATTGACATGATTCTATTTTGTTTCAAGTCATACCTTCAGAGTAGTTAAATTTTAACAAAAATGACAGTCTATAGAATGAGGGAAGGTTATTAATAGGCCCAGGCAAGTAGTTACCTGAGTGGGAGACACTGTTTGAAACTGACAAGGACGACAGTGACTGGGCAAACCTGGACTACTATAAAAACATTTTTACCATTAACTTACCGCATATTTGCTCTCCTTAATACAAAAGAACTTGGTGTTCATGAAATGAGGTTGTTCGTGGAACTTTCGGTCATTTGCTTTGACTTGCCACGTGCAATCTTTAAAAGAAAAAGAGAAAAGAATTCTAAGTACAAATGGAGGTTACCAGGGAAGGTCTATATAGAGTGGGCCCGAATCTATTATATACATGATGGCCCCCTCAAAGATGCCATTGAGATGCTAACAGGGAAGGAGGATGGTGTGAAGCCACCTGTGGAAGATGGGAATCTACAGTCATAGAGCCCGAGGTGGAACCTGTGATGGGCAATTTCAATGGTCAGTTTGGGTTGACAATGAAGTAGAAAAGCACATGAGGGCTCTTGGCATTGCCCGTGTGGAATTATCTCCATTACAGTAACTGAGGTAGGAGACCTACATGCACTGTAAGCACACTCCATGAGCTCAGGCCCTAACATGAACAAGAAGAGAGGGAGCCAAACTCAGGTGTTCTTCTCTGACTGCTTTCTGAAAGAGTGTGGCTGCAATGTGCATGGCTGCCTGCCTCAACCTTCTACTGCCAGGCCTTCTCTGCCAGGATGGACTCAATACAAGTCCCTCATTTCCCAGTTTCCCTTTTGTTTAGGTATTTTATCTCAGCAACAGGAAAGGTAAATAAGACAGATCACAGCGTCACTGTCCTAGGGAAGAATGAAACCTGTCAACAGCTTGATACCAGCCCTTCAGAGCAAGAGCCCACGAGCATACATGTCAGATGTTTACATTACAGCTTGTAGTCCTAGCAAGTGAATATCCAAGTTGAGACTTGACCAGCCACTCAGGGAACATTAATGTTCTAAAAGAGCAATCAACCTGTAACAGGAATGAAAGAAAAGTGCCAAAGATCCAAAAGTTGACAACTATTTTAAAATCTCAATCCCATGGCTTTGTTTCTAACGTTGACATTGCTTTAAATAGTTAGTAAATGAATAAATTGCAAAGAAGGGAATCACCAACTAACCCCATACTTCTGAGTCATAATCTTGCATCGGCATTGTGCATGCCTTTTCTTGGTGACCAGCCTGTCATCTTTCCAAGTTCACTTCATGCTGTTGTTATGTGTGAACTCCAGGGAACTTGAGAAAGTTCATAGTATCTCTCTCTGCTGCTAAGGTGAACAATTTCTTGTTTAACAGGTGTCTCTTTAAACACCTATCTATGACCATCGTGCTGTGCTGGCTAACTTGATTATTTCTAGGGTTGATCCCTGAGGCCACTGGCCCAGGTCCTCTCTTTAACACTGTCTTTCCAACTCTGATGAAGCTTGTATAGGTATCTCTTTTTACATCCACCTTATCTCTAACTGAGATGGTCAAGTTTAATTGTCAACTTGACCCAATCTAGAATCACCCATGAAGAGAGTTGCAATGAAGAATTGATAGGTCAGTTTCGTCTATGGATATGTTTATGGGTGGTTGTGCTTATTAGATTAATTGATGTGGGAAGACCCTGTCCACTCCAGGTGTCTGCATTCCCAGAATCTGAGACCTGGACTATATATGAATGGACAAAGGTATCTGAGTTACAAATATATGCATATCCGTTTCTCTGTGCTCTTGGCTGTGGCTAGCTGTTTTAAGCTCCTGTCACCTTGAGTTTCCAGCTATGATGGATTGTAACCCGGAATTCTGAGCAAATATAAATCCTTAATACCAAATCACTTTATACTGATAAAATGAGGCTGGCTGCAGAACTTTCGATCATTTGCTTTGACTTGCTATGTGCAATCTTTAAAAGGGAAAGAGAAAAAGTATACAGAAAAGCAGGCCATTGTTTTGTGTCAGGGTATTTTGATTCCCCGCCATAGATATAAAACTAAGACACCATCCTTTCTGCCCATGTAGGCAGTGTCGCTCCTAAGCCTGCTTGTTGTGTGGAGTAGACACTTTTGGTGTCAAATCCTGATCTCCTAGAAGTCCTCGTAGCTGTAGGACCCTTCATCTCTTTGCTACAAATACAGACATGCCTATGGGTGACCATAGCTAGAATGGCCTAAATTATAATCTGGTCCTTCATGGTAGTCTCATGAGATATATGTACTTTCTCCTGTAGCACAAGATATCTTTCCACTTGCCTGCAGGGGTCTACAGATATACAAGAAGATAGCCAGCTGCAAGCTTCTTGGATAGCTGATGTTTCTCATAGTCATGGCCAGAGGTCTTTTATAAGCTTCAAGACACGGAATCTGGGTCATTCTGATATTGTTGGAGAGTTGTGGCTGTCTCTCCCAGTGGCTTAGTCATTCTCAACACAGCTAGTGGCTGGGTCAGGCCAATAGCATGACTTCTAGCACAGCTAGAGGACCTTTTTTTTTAAAAATATAGTTTCAGTTGTACATTGATCATGTCTAGTCTTTTATCATTATGGGCAGCATTATTCATGACTGTAGCCATTCTTTTAGGACAGTGACCCCCTTTGGACATGTTGAACAAGCCAGTGCACAGTTCATTGACCACTGTCCTTTGGCTACTCTGAATCTTGAAAATCACAATCCTTAGGTAGAATGTGTAAATGTAACTAGCCATCACATTTAAGGCAATAGCTGCCCCAATCTAAACCCCATTTTATGGCTGCTGTTATCCTTTAAAGCCCTTTGTGACCTGTCCTTTATCAGTGCCACTCCCATAGTACGCAGTTTATTCTATCTTCCATCTGTTGTCCCATTGGTCAGGGCCAATCACAGCTCTTCAAGTGATGGAGCTGATTCCACTCTAGAGCAGAGGCAGACATACACTTTGAGACATAGAGAATGAGCATAGTTCACAGACAGACGTTGGACCTTCCTCCTTCAGTGTAGCTTACCCTACACTGTAGCCAAGCCATTCAGAGGGACAGCAGTGACTAATGCTATTCTATCCACACCTTATCATGGGTACTGTGACCTCCTCTCTGCCCAGACGGGTTCTCAGGAGAACCTGGGACATGCCAAGTTGTCCTTGAATGCCTTATAGGTTCTCCATATGTTCTGAACATGGTAGCACCAAAAGTGTCTTCAGAATGAACTGGAAATGCCAAACTCATAGCTCAGTTTGCTCTCTTTCTATATCAGTTGATGCCCTATTGTTGAAACCCAGCACTGAGTGGAAATGTAGGCTCAAGGGACTTTCCCACACGGAGATGACTTCACTTGGCAATGAGGCTGCATCTCCTGTCTTGTTCTTCCATCTAGACTTCTACCGCCCTATACTATGTCAGTTTTGCAGATAACATGTTCTATTCTCTGTATGTGGCAGACATGGTGCCTAGTGGTTAATATCTTTATTTTTTTTATTTTTTAAATTTAAAAAATTTTTCTTGGTTTTTCGAGACAGGGTTTCTCTGTATAACCCTGGCTGTCCTGGAACTCACTTTGTAGACCAGGCTGGCCTCGAACTCAGAAATCCGCCTGCCTCTGCCTCCCAAGTGCTGAGATTAAAGGCGCGTGCCACCACTCCAGGCTAATATCTTTATTTTATAGCTCACAACACCAAACCATTGGCAGGATCAGCAAGATGACTATTAGCACAATAGTCAGTCTGTCTGAAGTCCAAGTGTAGCCTGTCCTCTGCCTTGCTGCGCTGGCTAGGCTTTCCTCCATACCACCCAGGCAGGAAGAGCCAACTTGGGAAGGTCAGTTATGAGAACACAATCATCCTTTCTGTTACCACAGCATACTGCCATGCTTATTCTCCTACTCTGAAGGTACAAATGGATTGTTGCCAGAAAAGTTTAAAACATGCCATCAGTTAGAAAGCCATCAGTTAGGGGTCAGGCCATAGGCAGCGTCTGAGTTGTTCAACCCGTAGGGAGGCTTTCCCTTGAGTGACACGTAGTGGGTGGGCCGAGGTTTGATGAAGTTAACAATGAGCATGCCATGCTGGTTTTGGAAAGGGGGAACAGAGAAACAAACCCTTATGAGTAAGGGATCATAAAAAAAACGATCAATTGTATGACCATTATAAAAACCGGAGTCGTACTTAGGAAAATACCTCATCTCTTTAAGTGACTCCCTTTCCATCTTCCTACTCCTTTGGAAACCCAGATACTACTATAAGAGATCAAGCTCAGCCTGGCAGAGAATGCAAATAATGAACTTGATTACATTTTCGAAATCACAACACCATTCCCGAGCGTCTCCTTGCGTGGTTGCCTGCCACTCATCGGGGAATCGTAAGTGTTGTGTTGTGACAAGTGTAAATGTTCCTGGCGTCACTCAATCTCAAGAGCAATTTCATCAAGAGGGAAAATGGAAGTGGAAGTACAAAACAACCGTGAGCTTTGGGATAAGATCTGCAATCAGAACACTTCTTTCCCACTCAAAGGAGAGCGCTAAAGGAGAGGAGCTAAAACAGGGGTCAGTCGCGAATCCATTCTGTGTTGTAGCAATTTGCGATGTAGTTGATTTTTATTATGTTAAAAGGACTTATTAATTTTTATTTTATGTGTATTGGTGTTTCCCTGCACATATGTCTGATGCACCACATGTATGCCTGGTGCCCACAGAGGCTAGCAGGGCCCATGGGATGCCCTGAGATTGGAGTTACAGACAGTTGGAAACTGTCATGTGCACACTGGAGTTTGAACCGGGGTTCTCTGCAAGAAGAGTGGTCTTATCTGCTGAGCCATCTATCCATCCATTACTATGTTATTCTTTAAGACAGGGTCTTACTACATAGTCCAAGGCTGGCCAGGTTATTATTGTCCTGCCTCAGCCTCCCAAGTGCGGCTATAGTGGTATGTACCACATCAGGGGACATAAGGTTTTAAGGCTTTACTTGAGCTCCTTGATTACAGGACACATCTTAGGCACCGGTATACCAGAACACTGCTGAGAAGACTGCCCTACATTTCAGGAAGGGAAGAAAAGTAGATAGGATCCCCAGAGAAGAAGGATGAGGTCAGTGGGAAGGACTGAAACCCAGTCCTAGAAACACCCAGGAGGCCTTTGCACAGGTGGTACACACAGGCAGTTGCAGCTGTTACCAGGGATGCTGGGGCAGGAAGACCAAAAGTTAAGCCAGAGGCTGCGGAGATGACTCACTGTGCTTTCAGAAGACCTGAGTTTGAGTTTAGTTCTCAGCACTTACATAACTGTTCACAATCATCCATAACTCTAATTCCAGGGAATCCAAAGTCATCGTCTGACCTCAGTGGGCGCCAAGCACACATGTGCTATGCATACATACAGGCAGGCAGAACACACATACACATGGAATGAAATAGATACATATTTTAAGGCATTTAAAAAATTAAAAGTTATAGGCCAGCTAGCCTGGGCTATACAGTGACACCCTGTTTTTTTAAAAAAAAAAGCAAAACGAAAAGCAGCTAGGAAGTGGTGGTGCACGCCTTTAATCCCAGCACCCAAGAGGCTGAGGCAGGTGGATCCCTGTGAGTTTGAAACTAGCCTGGTCTACAGAGTGAGTTCTAGGGTAACCCAGCTACATAGAGAAACCCTGTCTGGAAAAAACAAAGCCAAGCCAAATCAAACCAAACCTATCAACCAACCAACCCAACCCAACAAACAAGCAAACAAACAAAACCTCAAAACAAGCAAACCACACTAACAACAATGAACCAAACAACCAAAGACCCAAGGAGGAAAGAAGAAGGCACTTACTCTGTGAATGAGGTGAACATGAATGAGTTTTCCTGCCTTCCCCTGAGTGTCAGTTCCAGCCCTAGCCCAGCCAACCCCACCAGCTTCCTAAATTCCCTTCTAGAATGAAGGCCTTAACAGGTGGTTCAGGAACTTAGTCCCATCCCTTCCACCAGTCTGTTTCATTTGGAAGTCTTAATCAAAGGGCAAATTCTAACTCTATGTAGAAGCAATGAAGATTGCCAGCGATGATTTTGGTCTCTTTATTTTACATAGGTGACAATACCCTGAGGTGCCTAGAGAAAAGTGCCCAGCATGTCTGTATCTGAGATTTAGCCACAAGAACCCCGCAACTCTGCTTCAGAAAGCTGCCCATAGACAAGGCTCCTGCTTGGCCTGTATGGACAAGGAAGTTGTCCATACATCTTTGGAGATGTGAGCAGTGTTACAACCAAAGACCATAAAAAGATCTGAAGATGGTGGTCTACGGTCAAATCTACTTACAGAAAACACTTGAAATACCTCTCTTCCAATACCCTCAATAAATAAGTTTATTTATGCTAGCTTTTTACAAAATTAATATGTCCATGAGAATTTAAAAGAATAATCAGAGATGTGCTCAGAGATTTAAAGCACTATTTGAGGTGCTGGAGAGATGGCTCACCAGTTAAGAGCATTGGCTGCTCTTCCAGGGGACCCAGGTTCAATTTCCAGCACTTACACGGAAGCTCACAACTGTCCGTTACTTTAGTTCTAGGAGAAATAGCACCCTCACACAGACATATATGCATGCAGGCAAAACACCCGTGCAAATAAAAGTAAATAAATCTTAGAAGAAAAAAAAAGAGCACTTGTTGCTCTTGCAAAGGACCTGAGATTGGTCCCCAGCACCCACAGGTGGCTTATAATCATCTGTAACTCCAGCTCTAGGTGATCTGATGACCTCTTTTGACTTTGTATGCACTGAATGAACATAGTGTACATGCAAACACGCAAATTCATATACTCAGACATATAAAATTAAAAAAGAACCAGAGAACATTTATTACTATGATTTGAAAGGCTGTGTTGGTGTGCTTGCTTTGAGGAAGGCTAGCAAATCAGCCAGTGGAGGTGTTGCCTTTTGGATATGTTTTACTATACAGTTACACTACAATCATAATTTGCAGTTCAAGAAAGCATCCTGTTTCATTTTTCTAGGGTAGGAATATTGACAAAGGAAAGAAATTATAAATTTACCAGGAATGACATCAAAATACATCTTTAACATAGGGTCCTGCAGTTGGATGCTAGAAAGATAATCAGCCAGGGTTGTGGCAGCAAACCAAGCAGGAACACGTCTGGGATGCGTGTAACATCAGCCACAAGTGGATCAGTATCACTCCATTCTGGTAAATGCTTGCTGTCATCGATACATCTAAGCCCAGCTACGTGATGTCCAGAGTGTTCCCACAGATGCCAGGTGCTTTGATCAGTGCCATCTGGCAAAGGAAGCAGCATGGCCCTGTCCCTATCCTCTGTGCTGTTTTGAATTCTCATTTACAAAGCCACCAACAACCAAAAGCCTGGATTAGTTGGTACAAGCTACAATCAACTCAGGAGACTAGAGAAATCAAAAGCTTAGAATCATTATATTAAGAGAAGACCAATTGTCCCAGAGAGACATGGGTACAGGACACAGGACAATCCTCCTGCCCCACGCGCACGCACACACCACCTACCACAAACATACACATCATACACACCACGCACATACTACGCCCCCCACACACAAATGCAAACAATTCTTTCACAGAAGAAAAGATAGTGACAATCCAGTGTTCATAGAGGTAACATTTATTTTATCTTATAATGCTAAAACTCTGGCAAAGAATAAAGAATCTCATGATGTTCTAAGTTAAAAAGAATTAGTGCTGTGTATAGCCTCTGTGGAGAACAGTTTGGCCGTGTCTCAGAATTTGGTACCCAGTGCAGTGTAGGATACTCCGACTTCTCGGGGTAATCCTCCATGTGTGCACCACTCTGCAGGAGGGAGCAGGCAGTGCAGAGCTTCTTGAATACAGTCACATTGTCCAAGAGTTAGGAATGAGCACAATGCCTACTAGGAGCCGTTGGTTAGACATTCATGTACTGAAAGCCTAAGTTGAGAGAGAGAGAAAAAAAATGAAACAAATGAGGTGGCTTTGTATGGATGGTAGGGAAATATTCTATATCACATGACCAACTGGCAAAGGCAGACATTGACTATTATCCTGGGCTTTCAGCTACAAGATGCACAGATGCAATATATGGGATGACTACATGCATACACATGTCCCTGGAGACACTGAGCAAGAGGTATGTAAAGATTGGTGAATATCCATGTGTACACTATATGCCTCTCGAAGGATCTAGGAGAAAGTAGTAAGCAAATTTCTTTCCAGAGAAGGAAAATTTGTGGCTGAGAAAGAACTAGGAAGGGAGACTTTATTTTCACTCTCTATCCATGCAAATTAGAGTCATTTGCATATGTTATTATTAAAAATATGCTTGTGATTCTATTACTTCTTTCAATTTATGTGGCCATGGAAATAAGTATAAATATACCTTAAAATATTTTAAATGAGGATATATAATATATATCTGTATAGATCTACATAAATAAACTTTACAAAATTCAAAAGCATGCAGAACTAAACTATAGTATTTAAAGACATGGATTCAGATAGCAAAACAATAAAAAAGAGAAAAGAAGTCGTGGCTACTTAATTAAGGATGGGGCTAGCAAGACAGCTCAGAGAACAAAGATGCCTGCTGCTAAGCATGATCACATGAGTGGCCCATATGGTAGAAGAAGAGAACTGATTTCTACAAGTTGTCCTCTGACTGTCACGTATGGGCCAAGGTACGCAAGCACACACACACCACACGCACCAAACACACACTGCACACACCCTCCTTAAACACATAGACAGATACACACACATACCACACATGCACACACCAAACAAATAAATAAAAATGTAATAAAAACATTTTTTAAAAAAGGATGGTGGCTTCCTCTGAGCAAACAGGGAAGGAAGAAATGAAAGTCTTCCAGGCTATCAGCCGTACGTTCATGCTTGGCATGGAGACAGTTCCACACGTTTATGAAATAACCATTTAGCCAGGTAATTGCTTCTCTGCAGCTTTCAGGATTGTAAAATACATGAAAAGAAAAACACCAAAGCCAGATGTGCACCAGATGCGTTGGCCTACAATTCCAGCATCCAAAAGGCAGAGGCAGAGGGATGGCTACAGGTTTAAGTCCAACCTGGTCTATTTAGCATGTTCCAGGCTAGCCAGGGCTACACAGTAACATCTTGTCTCAAAACAAAAAGCACACAAGCAAAAATAACCCAAATTTTTTTAAAAAAGAGAGAGAACTAAAAAGGAAGACAGACAGGCAGACAGACAAGAAGTAAGCTTGAAAGGGGAAGTAGAGGCAGGAGGAAAGAAGCACTGGGCTCTGACAGCCAGCATAATGGGCACAGGCAGTGGAAGTCACCTAAGTAAAATCTACAGTAGTCCCTCCAGTCACAAGTTCTGAGGGGCTCTGATGTGTGCCCGGGAGGGAGTCAAACCGACCCAGGGTGTGAGATGAGGGAGTTAAGAGATGTTAGCCTATTCTTTCTATGTCTGCAGGAAGACTCCAGCCCACCTAAGGACTCTCAGCCCAGCTAGGCTGGGTCCTTCCACTCCAGTGTGGGTCTAGCATAGGGGCTGCTCTGCCAACAGGCCACAAGGAGAGAAACAGAGGTTGCCCATTAGCTCATAGAATGAGCCACAGGGAAAGGGGTGGAACTTGTCACCACATGTCATGGCTTCTACTTTTCCTAAATTAGGCTCACCTCTAGCTACATCCACAGTCTCTGAAATTGTAGATGGACAAAGCACAGATCAGCTCAAGTAATGACCACAGCAATGATTCTGAGAACAAGGGGTTCCAGGCCACCACCAGCAGCAGCAGCAGCACATGGGCACCCGTTTGACATGCCAGTCCTTAGGTCCTACCACAAAGCTATAGCCGCAGACACTGCAGATGGAGTTCTCACAAACCATCTATATGAATCTAATGTCCACACAAATTTATAATATATGGATTTGGAATCAGACAGATATGAAACCCTTCCAAAGAGAAACATCTGTGGATCAAACTTAACCTCACCCTCTAGAAACCCAACTGTCCAGCCAGAGTAGGGATCACAGACACACTTATACACAATGAGATGGCCATGCACTAAATAATGGTGGACACTTGGTGGTGTGGAAAGTCTAGTCCAGCCAGGGTGTGGTGGGAACGTAGTTGGAAGACACTCCTTGTATGGACTATTATGTCTCTGGTTTTGCTTTTGGCTTTTGAAATGGGGTCTTTCCACATTGGCCAGGCTAACTATGAGTTTCTCATCCTTGCATCTTAGCCGCGCATAATTATGACAGTAAAGGAACAGCAGAAACATCTCAGGGTTTTTCAGGGAAGCAGGATACACCCAAGAACATTAAGCTAGAACAACCTGGCTCACACATGAAAAGCACTGTGGGGCCCCAGAGTCACTCCTAGGAGGAACAGGCAACCAGATAGGACCCAGCACATGGTGGGGCCTAGAAGCCCATGGCAAGACATCTATCAGAGGGCTTTAGAGGGGAAACTGACACTGTCTGAATGAACTTTCCATCAGTCACGCTACATCCACTCCAGTAGCAACCCGAGTGACAGGCTGGAAAGTCTGAGCACAGTCCCAAGGCAAAAAGCTCAGGGAAACGTAGTCTCCTGGAATTGTGGCATCCTGTACAAAGAATCCTCCAAGTTAGATTCTAGGCAGCCCTTGATCCAACCTTGAGCATGTATAGCTAAGTCACTGCCCTACACAGGAATTCACCACTACCTAGGAATAAGGAAGTTTGCGACCTGAGAAGGAACCAGACTAGATAGTTAGAACTATAGCTAGCTGAGTTACAATGGCCTAGGGGAAGATGGACTATGACAAGGGCACAAAGCCCTTGCCACTGGCTCCTAAGTTTAAGCTGACCTCAGGTGGAATTGTTTTTGATCCTAGTTGTTAACCTTGAATCTTATCCCAGTTAGTTCTTGCCAGTCCTTCCCCACTTACATTAATGTTTTGTTATCTTGCTGGTGTGTCACCTAACTTCCCTATTTTCTTCTGTATAAAAGTCTGATGCTCAATTTGACACAATACATTCAGATTCTACACATCCTCTTGTGTTGTCTCTGTCTGTCACCCACTTTCACCGAATCTTTGCCCACTTCGCTCCAGAGAACTCGACACACACAGACAAGGGACCCAGAGGGTCTGCGGCACAGTCACACAGTGGTGAGGATCTATGTGAAGGGATCAAGACTAGTATCAGAGGACCAGGACCATCATTAAAGGTAGCATGAACAACGGCCCACCAGAGCTATGGTCTAAGAGAGGTAACAGCTTCAAGAGCTATCTTGCTCTTTCTGCAACGAAAGCAAAAAGAATTAAAAGTAAAAACAGAGGAAAAAATTACTCAAGGACAAATTAGATTGTAGGCATGCACAGTTCTAGAGCATAACCTTTGGTGTTGATGTTGACTATGGCCACACTGTCCTGATCATCACTCAATCCTGTATGATTTCAGAAGCTAAGCAGGGTCAGACACAGTTAGTAGACTTGAATGGGAGATGACAATGTCACGTTGCAATGTCAAAGGGTTAGATATGTCTGGGGCCAGTGAGACATCTTAGTAGGTAAAGGCCCTTGTCTGATGGCATGAGTTTTATCCCAGAGCCCACAGGTCAAAGGAGAAAACCAACTCCCACAGATTTTTCCTCTGACTTACACACACACATTGTGGTGGTTTGTATATGCTTGACCCAGGCAGTGGCACTATTAGAAGGTGTGGCCCTGTTGGAATAGGTGTGTCACTGTGGGTATGGCCTATAAGACCCTCATCCTAGCTGCTTAGAAGCCAATATTCAGCTAGCAGCCTTCAGATGAAGATGTAGAACTCTTCCTCCTGCACCATGCCTGCCTTGATGCTGCCATGTTCCTGCCTTGATGATAATGGACTAAACTTCTGAACCAGTAAGCCAGCTTCAACTAAATGTTGTTTTTATAAGAGTTGTCTTGGTCATGATGTCTGTTCACAGCAGTAAAACCCTAAGACACACATTAATAAACACACAGACACAAATATTTTTTTAAAAAAAGAAAAGGACATGTCTGATAGAGTGTGGGGAGATGGGTTTACCTGAGGGGTTGTTCTGAATTGAAAGTATCTATGAGACCTGAGAAGTGGTTTGTCCATTGAGATGGCAGGCAGGAATCAGAGACACAGATGTGCTGCTGAGGGCCAAAGTGGCAGAGGAGAAAGGTTCTTGTTTCTACCTTAGAAAAGAAGAAGGTTCAGAGAGGGTCTTCCTTTTCTTATAATTAAGACAACTGCTCGGGGTGAGAACTGTGAAGAGAAGAGCTAAGACTGAATGACAGCCTGACAAGCCCTAGAATCTCTTAGGAGACACATTTCTGCACATGCTTGTGAGGGAATTTCTGGATGGGGTGTACTGGCTAGGTTTGTGTCAACCTGACACAGCTGGAGTTATCACAGAGAAAGGAGCTTCAGTTGGGGAAATGCCTCCATGAGATCCAACTGTAAGGCATTTTCTCAATAAGTGATCAAGGGGGAAGGGCCCCTTGTGGGTGGGACCATCTCTGGGCTGGTAGTCTTGGGTTCTATAAGAGAGCAGGCTGAGCAAGCCAGGGGAAGCAAGCCAGTAAAGAACATCCCTCCATGGCATTAGCTCCTGCTTCCTGACCTGCTTGAGTTCCAGTCCTGACTTCCTTGGTGATGAGCAGCAATGTGGAAGTGTAAGCCGAATAAACCCTTTCCTCCCCAACTTGCTTCTTGGTCATGATGTTTGTGCAGGAATAGAAACCCTGACTAAGACATGGGGTTAATGGAAGTGCGGAGCCTCGCCCTAAATGTAGTAGGTGTCATGTCATAGGCTGGTACCAGACTGCATAGAAAGGATAAAACTGGCTGAGACCAGCCCTCATCGCTGTGGCCCTTCTGATTTTGGGTGCATAGGAACCATTGCCTCACACTCTGACAGCCCTGTCTTCCCCCACGTAACAAAACACTTCCCGCTTAGGTTACTTTGTGTCCAGTAGTTGGTCACAGCAATGAGAAAAGTCACAAAAACTTCTGAGAAACGGAAAAGCATAGAGCTGATGGTGGGCTCAGGAATGGATTGTGTCCATTTGCTT
The DNA here is from genome assembly GCA_902729485.2 of Mus minutoides. Taxonomy (NCBI): domain Eukaryota; kingdom Metazoa; phylum Chordata; class Mammalia; order Rodentia; family Muridae; genus Mus; species Mus minutoides. Next base: position 120,076 of record LR755184.1, read on the forward strand.
GATGTGACTGTTGCCATTAACTAACTGATTAATCTCAATAATTGATAGATCGAGGGCAAAGCAAAACAAAACCTACATGTTGTTCTTTGCTGCTGGAAAAAAAGAAAAGAAGGTGGGGGAGGGAGAGGGATGAAAGAGGAAGGTAGAGAAGGAGGAGGAGGAGGAGGAGGAGGAGGAGGAGCAGCAGCAGCCAATCAACACTTGGGCACTCCAAGTATGAGCAGCTGCATCCTCTGGGACCTGATGAGGGATGCAGGCTCTGCCAGAGTCCAGACTTACATACAGCACACGGGTCTCCAGATGGAGCCTCACAGTCCTAGACTTCCAGGAGCACAGCTGCACACCCAGTGCATTCCCAAGAGGAAGGGGTCCTTCCACTAATGTTCTACATAGGGTGTGCAGCTTTAGTATATCAGAGAGGGTCTTCCTTTTCTTATAATTAAGAAAAGGAAGCAATGGTTGGGTGTAAGTATCTGCATCTGTCTCAGTCAGCTTCTGGTAGGAGCTTTCAGAGGACAGCTATGCTAGCCTCCTGTGTGTAGGCTAGCATAGCTGGGGCAGGCCAGATAATTTGATTCTAATTTGTAGGTGAGGCTGAGGTGTAAAAACCTCTCACTGAAGTATACTTATTAACGGGTTTGAAGGCTTTTGTTGTTGTTGACATTTTTAGAATTAATTAATTAATTAACTTATTTTTTATTTATCAATTTTACATCCCGAAGAACATATCCCACATACAGGCAACAGCTTTTGGGATAGTTCCTACTCCAGTTGTTCAGGACCCACATGAAGACCAAACTTCACATCTGTTACATAAGTATGGGATCCTAGGTCCAGCCCAGATATGCTCTTTGGTTGGTGGTTCAGTCTCTAAGAGCCTCAAGGGTCTAGGATAGTTGAATCTGTTGAAGCAGATGGAGGGAGGGAACAGGGTGGGAGAGGTGAGGGGGATGGGAATGGGGATGGGGTTCAGGATCAAGTGTGGGGAGGGGCAGGAGAAATGGCCAGATAGCCATGAAAATAAATGGAAACTGACTGGAGTGAGGAGGTTGGGGGGGCATCTCCATGATGTGACAGAGAGCTAGGATAACAGAGACACCCCAGAATCAATGGGGGTGACCTTAGCTGTGACTCAGCACTGGGGATATGGAACCTGAAGAGGCCAGGCATGAACCCCAGTGGAGCAATAGGGACACCTACACACCCACAAACCTTTCGACCCCTAATTTATCCTCTCTACAAGAGATGCAGGGATGGGAGATGGAGCAGAGACTGAAGGAATGGCCAGCCAATAACCTGCCCAACTAAAGACTCATTCCGTGGGCAAGCACCAATCCCTGACACTATTAAAGATACTCTGTTAGGCTTGCAGACAGGAGTCTAGCATGGCTGTTATCTGAGAGGCTCCACCCAGCAGCTGACTCAGACAGATGCAGAAACCCACAGCCAAACAGTGGATGGAGTTTGGGAATCCTTATGGAAGAAGAGGGGGAAGGATTATGGCCCCGAAGGGGATAGGAACCCCACAGGAAGACCAACAGAGTCAACTAACCAGGTCTGAAGGGTTTAAAAGACCCTCTGGGATTCTTGAGAGGGGAAGCAGCCAGGTGCTCCCTCTTCCTAGTTAGTAAGTATCCAGCGGTGCCGGCTGGGCCAGTGTTCAGTCACCAGTGTGCAGGGGGATGAGATGAGCTATTCGGCTGAGCTGAGGCAGGGGGATGAGATGAGCTATTCTGCTGAGCTGAGGCAGAATCCAGCTTTACCCCATCTTAATGTCTGTAGGGAGTGAGCTCGGCATCTAGAGAGTTTTCTATGCTCCACAGATGAGCGTGTCACACAGATGGCCTTGAGAATCTCAGTTAGGGCCAGGGCCAGTGCCTTCCTAACATTTAAGGTCTATTATCATTGTTTGTTTTCGAGACAGGGGCTCACATAGCACAGGCTATCCTTGTTCTTGCTATGAAGCCAAGAATGACCTTGAACTACTGATTTTTCGGTCTTCACTTCTCAAGTGCTGAGACTACAGGGTGTGCTATCAGTGCCTGGTTTTTACAAAGCTGGGGGTTGAACTCAGGCCTTTCTTTAGGCTAAATAAGCATTCTACCAACTGAGCTATATCCCCTATATCTCCTATATCCCCTATATCCCCAGGCCTGAAATCTGCTTTAGAGGATCCAAACTTGTAGGGAGAAAAATGTCAGCTGCATTTGGTCTCTATGAACAAGAGCTTCATACTCTAGACTAGATAGTAAATTAGTGTCAAAAAGCAATGTCTGTAAAACAAGAGACATCCCCATTACTTATCTCCTAGAGAAAGAAGGGACACTATCCTCAACCTCCATTTCACAAGTCACTGGTCATGTTGGTTTATTCATGATCAGAAAAGGAAAGTCAAATACAACATGAAACTTCCACATGTGAATGGGTAATAATTATGACTCTGTGCCTAATTTAGTGCACAGTTTCCTCAGACCTTGATATTTCAGTGTTCTCTGTATTTGGGATCCAAATAAAATTAGTAGGTCCTCCACACTCCCACACCTTTAGTTACGAATCCTTCCTGTGAGTGTCCCTGTCAGCAAGTATCCAGCTGTACTGGTTTTGTGAATGTTAAATCCAGTTTAAATTTCTGCCTAGAACAGAGATATATATCTTCCCTTGACTGGTAAACATGCCACCTTACAAGCTGCTTACCTGTTGACTACTGAATATGCCATCCACCCGATGATTAAACACTTCATCATAAGTACTGTCTGCCAATGACCCATTTCAGTCTCAAACGGAAACCCAAACAAAGTCCTAAGTCAGAAGAAAGTTTGAAAGGAATACAGTCTTATTGCTATTACTTTTTGAGACGGGTCTCACTGTGTGTGCCTGGCTGGCCTGGGACTCACCATGTGGACTAAGCTGGCTTTGAATTTATAGAGTTCCACCTGCCTCTGTTTCCCAAGTGCTGGCATTAAAGGTGCTTACCACCATGTCTGGCCTTATAGTTTTATATTTTTTTTAATATGAGAGCACAAACTAACAAGTCAAAGTGGCTTGGCTGAAAAGTAAAGAATGAGGCTGTTAGCTGTGAGTAAGCTGATCAACCAGGGAGGAAAAGATGACCAAACTACACCAAGGGACAGAAGAAGGGGTTAGTGAGGAGTCTGTGTACAGTACAAAATTTATGATAAGAGTGGCAGGAAGAGGAAAGGGGTGTGGCCACAGAGAGGAAGCCCTGGAAGGGGGGCTACTGCTTATTTTGTCCTATTCGTTTCAACCTGAGAGGCTCCCAAGGCCTTGAGGATGTCACTTACACTGTTCAAGCACAGCTGCCTGATCCCCGATCCCCATCACCCAGGCTCCAAGAATCCATTCCGCACCAGGCACCCGAGCTCCCCTGAGCTCCCCTCCACTCTTCAGTAGTCACCCCTGCCTCATTCTGAAGCATGCTGGGAGCCAGTCACCTGCCCCATTCAGGTAAACCCATGTCCAGGGAGCCTTTGGTACACAGACATTTCTCTGGTCGAGCTACATTTGGTCCTAGTGCTCATGCAGTCTGATGCACTTTTAAAATTTTTTTAAGATTTATTTATTTTAAAGAGTTATTATGTATACAGTGTTCTGCCTGAATGTATGCCTGCAGGCCAGAAGAGGGCACCAGATCTCATTATAGATGGTTGTGAGCCACCATGTGGTTGCTGAGAATTGAACTCAGGATCTCTGGAAGAACAGCCAGTGCTCTTAACCTTTGAGCCATCTCTCCAGCCCCTGGTGCACTTAGAAATACCTTCTTTACACATGCCAGCTAGAACTAGCTCAGAATAGAAAGTTGGAACCCCAGGCCACAACAGCACCCCCTGATTGGTTAAGAGATAGACAATCTCCAACCAGTCATCTCAATTTCTAAATAGTCCAGGGTTGGTCCTGAGGAGAGGAAGTGAGTGTGTATTTTTCCTGTGGCGCCAGAGGCTCTATTTCAGTTCCTCCGTGTGCCGCCACCATGATCTCCTCTCCTGCCAGAGTCTCTGTGTGTGATCTTCCTGTAAGTGCTCTTCCCTCCCGATCAATTTCCTCATCTTTCAGATGGCAGGTCAGTATCACGAGGAAGCCTCCTGGATCCATCAGGGACAGAGGTCCTGCCATGGATCAATCTGTCCAGAAAAGTCACTACATAATGGTACTTTTAGTCTCACTGTGAGCTTCAGTGACATCCTTGTCATGTGTGTGTGCTGGTGGCTTTCTTGAAGAAGTCTGTGTGAAAGCACAAGCCTTGCAGATGGCAGAGGCCGAGAAGACCCCAAATAACAAAATATTCTCAATCCGAGGAACTGATCACCTGGAATGCTGGAATCTAGCCGTTCGTCTCTCCCTCCCTTGCTCATGGATTTGGGCAGTAGGACTCTGTTAATAAATAACTCCACAGCTTCAGTCTGGGAAGCCAGAATGCAAATGCCCACCTCTCCCCCCCCCCCCAAAAAAAGGGGGTCAAGATGAAGATTTGCTAATAGAAAATTAAGGCAGAGCTGAGGGGCAGGGAAAGGTAATTTGGACTTGAAGAGAGATTAAGAAAGAAAATCCAAGCTGGAGGTAACAACAGCTGATATTTATTGAGCACTTAATTAATGCATGCCTAAACCATGCTCTTCACATTTATTTCTGATTTAATTCTCACAACCACCATAAAATCTCTTCTAATATCAATCCTATTTTACAGATATGGACCCTGAAGCCCAGGGAAATAAAGTCCTTTCCTCAAGGCCAGGCAGTTAGAAAATAGTTGGAGTGGTTTGAATATGTTTGGCCCAGGGAGTGGCACTCTTTGGAGGTGTGGCCTTGAGGTAGGTGTGTCACTGTGGTTGTGGGCTTTAAGACCCTTTTCCTAACTGCCTGGAAGCCAATATTCTGCTAGCAGCTTTCAAATGAAGTTGTAGAACTTTTAGCTCCTTCTGTACCATGCCTGCCTGGATGTTGCCAGGTTCCTTAATGATAATGGACTGAACCTCTGAACTTGTAAGCCAGCCCCAATTAAATGTTGTCCTGTATAAGACTTGCCTTGATCATAGTGTCTGCTCACAGCAGTAAAACCCTAACTAAGACAATAGTGAAGGCAGGACTTAGGCCTGGCTACACAGCTTGAGTCTGGGGTCTTCCCTCTTAACCACTGCACACCTGGCCTTCTCACACACTTGGGCCTATTACATGAGCATTTTTAATTTGCATTTTAAAAATTATTTTATTTTGTTTATTATGTATTTGTGTGTGTGTGTGTGTGTGTGTGTGTGTGTGTGTGTGTGTGTGATTGTGTTCTCTAAGAAGACAACTTGAGAGAGTCCATTTTCTCCTTCCAACAAGTGGATTTGGGGGACCAGAGCTCCGGTCATCGGGCTTGGTGGCAAATACCTTGATTTCCTGAATTGACCCTATGACGTGGGTTTAAAGGCTGATTTTGTCACAGGATAGTTTGTAGATATGAACAGCGACATGCAAAGAATGGAAATGGGAGAGGGGGACAGAAGGAGGGAGACAGGGTTTTCTGAGGGTAGCGTTAGAAAGCCTGGCACCAGAGGAAGCAGAGATGGGAAGACCAGGCTTGATACAAAGCTCACTGGGCTTGGTGGCCGGGCGCTTGGTGACCTTTAAGACAGCATTATCTGTAGTGGCAGGGAGCCCACAGAGGGGAAGAAGCCAGGGGGGTGGGAGGCTGTGATAGTGGAGAGTGGTTTTCAGAAGCTCGCTCCTAAGAACGGCAGACTAGGGCATCGCGTGCAGAAGGTGGAGTTTAGGTCAGAATGTGGCCTGGGGCGAAGAAGCTGTGTGTAAATGGGGAAGCCAGCCAGAGCAGGAAGGCAAGAAGGGAGTTACCACCAGATAAGTCAGCAACCGAGGAGGTGGGAGGCGATGCTCACACCCCATTCCTAGGCTCAGAAAAGCCCACACTTGCATTAACCCAGAACTCCTCTCCAGAGCATGCTCCTTCCTGAGGACCTCATCTCTGAAGCATTTCCAGAAGGCAAAGAATTATTACCCAAAGAACTGGTCTGGGGACATCAGCTAAAACCTAGCATCCCACGGCCAAGGAATGGTAGAAAGCTCTGGCTCCACAAAGTCTGACTGTCTCCCCCTAATACTAATAAAGAACCCTAAACCTCAGAGGGAACAAGACTTCCACGTTTCCAGACTCAGGGACAACTGAAGCCTGGAGTCCTGACATTCTTCCCCGGAGCCAGTGTTCTCATGCATTCAACCAGCAAGCGTCCACTGGTTGTTTGTCTACCCTTGCTCAAAGCAAACAAGCAAGAGTAAGGCTACCTTGGTGAACACTGTGAGCTTATCTCTCCTCCTGGAACATTCTAGGAGCATGTTAATACTTGTTCTCCTTTTTTTTTTTTTTCTTCAGCACATAACAATAGCTCTTCAAAGGAAAGGAACTTTCAATGGGTCTCTTAAAACTCTTGCTTGACATGCATTTAACAAGAAAGCTTAGCTGGCTAGGGCGTTCTCTCGATTTAAAACAAGAAAACAGACAGCGTGGCAATGATGTCATCAAAGAAGTAACTGTGGCTCCTGCACTCCAAGGTGCCTTGGCATCGGGCTGGGCGGAGGAGTTAGTAGGCTCTGTGGTGGGTCACAGTTTACTCCTGTGTCCCTAAGAATTGAATTGTTTGTAATAAGTAACCCATGAAGAAGAATGTCAAGGAAGACACCAAAACAACAACCAAAACGGGTCAGGGTTACATTCACGTGACTGAGACAGTGACCTAGAAAGGACTTTAAGAAGGGCTGGGAGAGTGGGGAGACAGAGACAGGGAAGGGAAGAAGGGAAGATGACTTGCTAGCTGTAGGGTACAGGGCAGCAGAGAACTGGCAACGAAGAGAGCGGGAATCTACTGAATATCTTTTTGTGCTTACGGAGGGCAGACAGGTATCAAAACTCATAGGCAAAGTCATTTGACAGAAGTTATGAAAAATGAAAACCAATAAATTTCCCAAGGAAAATACAAACTAGACTATGAACCCATGAGATGGCTCAGGAAGTAAAGGCACCAGCCACCAAGCCTGACCACCTAAGTTCAATCCCCCGACTTACATGGTAAAATGGCAGAGCTGGCTAGCACGTGTGGGCACTGCCGTGCACATACATCACACACATGCACACACGAGTGCCAATCATTTGTATTTTTAGAAAACCAAGCTCCCTCAATGCCCATAGAACAAGGAAAGGAATCTAGGAATAAGATTACCTGTCATTAAACGATCAGTGAATGGCAGTAACCACCATGAAGTACTGTCTGAGTTGGAAAAAAACAGGCAATGTTTGTACCCATGATGTGTTTTTCCAACATTTCTGTGGGCATCCAACCCCGGTCCCTTCTCTGGACCATGTATCTGATTGTATGGCCCCAGGCACAAGCTGCCAACTTTGCCCTTCACCCTACAGAGACAAAACTCCTGCCAACTCCCCAGATATCTACATACACACTGCAGAGATTCCGAGATTGTGATACCAGGCTGGGCCTCGGAGGAAAGAATGAGGAAGAGGCATGTTTTTTATTCACCCCAGGCAATCAGCTAGAACTCTCTATTAACTTGTTGGGCTACTTCCGTTTTTGTCCCCATTCCACCCATACCAGTTTGGACCGGTTGGAACAAGAGGCTGCCTTCCTGTCCAGATCAATGTGATTTCATCTTCGAGTCAATCAAAGATTTCGAGTTTCATACTTCCTAATTTGGGCAGTGAGCTCAGAGTGCTCAGGAGTAGAAGACAACAGGGAGAACACACAGATCCAACCCGTTTAAGTGACTGACATGAAGCTGGAGCAGATAGATAACCCTTAGGAGTGGAAGGCCTCTCTGGGTCTCGTAGGCTGTGGTGAGATGGGACCTCTTAAAATCCCTTTGTATATAGACATTCAGACACACACACACACACACACACACACACACACACACACACACACAGATTGTACCCCACCAGTGTCAGGGAGAAGGGGATGAAGAGTGATCCAACGTGGCTAAAATTAGAAAGAAATACCATTATAGAAGTGGAATTACAGGCTCCAGTCCATATTTCTCTGATCCTTTTGATACAGGATCTTGCTATGTGGCCTAGGCTGACTTGGGGCTGACGTGGCTTTAAACTTGTGATCCTCCTGAGTTCTAAGATGACAGATATGTGCCACTATCCCTGGCAGCTGGCACTTGTCACTCTTGACAGGTGAAAACTGTTCAGGGAAGGAAAAACGTTGAGCTATGTGCAGAGCAGAAAATGGAAAGTACCAGGCAGGGAGTGGCAGGGTAAAACAGGAGGCACGACTTGAGGAAAGCAGCGGTTCTTGGACCCAGCTGGGGAGACCATCTAGAGGGCAGGGCATCACAGGGGGGCACACTCAGCAATGAAAACTATTCCTCCTGCTAGAATCTGGAGCAGCCAGTGAGAAAAAATGAACCTGAATCCTAGACAAGCCTGGGGTTCAAAGAGAAAAGACTCAATTTCTGCAGGAGCAGACAAGCCACAGAGAAAGTCACATTTGCTTGCCAGGGTGGGGCCAAGCAGCAGGAACCAGTAAGTTCACAAGGGAAAGTTTAAGGATCAGAGGAAGCCACATTTTGCTGCCCAAGTGGCCACTGTCTGTGGCTGTTTTACTGGTAGAGTAGAGCACTTTTGGCAAGGACTGTGTGGTCTGAAAAACCTACAATGTTTCCTGTCTGTCCTTCTGTATGAAAAGCTCGTCATCTAGACGAGATGTTTGAAGCTGGCCTGACTCAGACAAGAAGCATAGATTGCTGTAGATGGCCCGTCCTGGCAAATAACACACACACACACACACACACACACCTTACAGGACATGGAGAGACCAAGTTGGGACTTAACAGGAAGTTTCCACCATGATGGTTGGCTCTCTTAATACTAGAAGGCGCCCTGAAGGCTGCTGGGTGGGGAAAGCTGGGTGGGTAGTCTTAATGACCAGAGTGGCAAGATACAACTGTCTGCATAATGGCAGCATGAATGTGGTGCCAGTAACCAACTACTTTCTGCTCAAACTGAAGGCCCCACTCCACGGATGGAAACACGTGTCTGGTTCTGCAAAGCAGGCTGAGAACCAATGGCTGGGGAGTTTGTGGGCCGCAGGAATGAAGTTACTATTATAATTTTGCTGGATTGACATAGTAGTGAGACTGTTTTCTAAATCTGTATCTCTTTACAAATTAATACAAATATTTTTAAAGTAGACATGCAAACATAACCAACAAAAATTCTTTCTGGAGGACCAGAGCCATTTTTATATTCACAAGTTACTGTAGCCCTCTCAGTCCATTAGAGGAGACTTTTCTTAGTATAATAGATGGTAGTTAGTGCATAGATTCAAAGTATTCAAAATGCAGTAATGTGTGCCCAGCCACAAATGGGACATCTATAATCACTCCATCTCCAAAGCTCGGAAATCATCAAGGAAGAGATGGCAGAAAAGTGGTGAAAGCCAGAGGATGGAGAGGACCAGAGCACAACCTGTCTTCTAGATACAACAGGACCAAGGCACTCAAGGACTCCAAGCACCAGTGCTGCTGGTACAAGATCAAGCCAGTCAAAATTCAAGGAAGGAGTGGGATGGGGTTCCTAAGCTCCTGCCCTTAACTGGGGAGCTACAAACAGCTATGGCTCCTGGAGTAGGGAGAGTCAGTTTCCTTTATGGGTATGATTCCTGGTAGATCGACTGACCATGGATGGCCGCATGCTCGGTAGTATATGGCTAGCACGAGTTGGAATTATTGAGTTATTAAATTAATAGAAAAGGGAGAAACAAGACCAAGGGGGTAGGAAAGTGACAGCAGATCTGGGAGGAACTAAAGGGAGGAATTGGGGGAAAATTAATTAAAATGTATCATATAACATTCTCAAAGAATTAATACAAATATTTTTAAAGTAAACATGCAAACATAACCAACAAACATTCTTTCTAGAGGGCCAGAGCCATTTTTATATTCACAAGTTACTGAACAAAAGGTATGGAGGTTTCAAGGTCCCCTAAAGTACCGGGAAGCATTACAAAGGACAAAAGAGCTCAGAGTTATGGACTGATCCCAATGTACAGTCAAGGAGATGTTCCAATATCACTCATCCAAAAAAGTCCTTGCCTCTACGAGTTCTTTGGGAAGCTGCCCTCAGTGTGTGATATTCTGACCTCTGCTGAGCAGAGAAAAGACACATTTCAACACTGGTTGAATATTCACCAAAGTGCATTTATTTCAGCATAGTGTAAAAACTGCATGTGGATACCGCTCGTGTTAATCTATTTGTGCGCACAGAAGCCAACCCTCGATGACACATAAGTATATGATATATGATCAACTGTAGGCTTGGGTATGCTTGCGGATATGTGCAGAGAGAGGCCAGAGGAAGATATCAGGGTGTCATTCTCTTCTACTCTCTGCCTTATTCCCTCTTACTGAACCTGGGGATGATAGGTACTTGCTCAGTGCCACCTAGGAGGACATCAAAGGAGGAAGATACCCTCCTAGACCACGTGAAATGGACCAGTCAACTTTGGTACATTTCCCCTGCCCCATAGAGCATCCACACATACAGTACACCCTCAGCAGGTCCTCCACCTAGTCACCTTTCCGGAATGTCTCTCTCTTCTTCTCGGCTTCCCTGTTGACACGATTCTGTTCTGGTTCAACTGCAGGCCCCTGGTCTTCAAGTTCGTCTTCGGTTTCATCATCACTGTAGGGGACCACTTCATCGTTGGGCTGAGACTCCTCATCAAATGTTGTTTCCGAGTCTCTTTCTGTGTTCATTCTGCTGGCAAATTGGAACTACCTGGAGAGAAAAGGAGGAAACAGGAGTGAGCCGTGACTTTCCTGTGTTGCCGCATCCAGTCATTAGACCCCTTTTACAGAACGCTGAGCCATGACAATGCAAATTATTCACCAATAGTGACATAAAAGTTTAACTTGATCTGCAGCAAGAAAAAAAAAAAAAAAACCACTATTGGGTAAGTGCCAGACCAGATTTGAGGGGAAAAAAAAGAAGTTTATAAGTGTGTGATTTGCTTCTTCAGGTCCTCACAGGAGCAGGAGGACCTGAGGAAGATACCCATAATCACTTCTGGTAACTCTGGTACCTTTATATACACATGCATCCGTATATAATACCCACATACATAACACACGCAAAGAAAAACATGTAACTATAAGACTCAATCTCTCTCAATTCTTTACTTCTAGGAGGCCACACAAACCTTATGAGTAATATTTCAAATTGTCCATCTCTACCCAGTGTAATAAATTCAATAGGGTCACACTCAATGTTAAAATAAAAATGAAATAGATTAAACAGAATTAAACCATGTTTCATGTAGTAACAACAAGTACTTTCTGGTTTAAAAAATAAAAGCTTTACGGTACCCAGAGCACACATTTATTTGCATTATATTAATATGTTTTGTGGAATTTTATCTCCCACTTTAGACAGAGCTGGAACAGTGCTGCCTTAAGAGAACTGTTTCCTGTGAATGCTAATCCTTTGAGTCTTTAATCAGCTTGCTTCAAGGAACAAACACTCCTTCCATATCCTGCCCTCCTCCCACCACCATCCTCCCTCCCTCTCTCAAATTTGTTTGAGGGTATGCTGCTGCATAAAGTAACTCTACACTGGAAACAAGGATACCCGGAGTTATATTTATATTGGGAAAATATTTACACAAATCCCTTGGGTTACTTGAGGATAGTCCATGCAGCCTGCCATTATTTACCCACGTGTCAGTCTGCCATGTACTGAGTATTGTGAGCAGTAGCAGCCCACATTCACTTAGTGTTAACTATACACCAGTCCCTGGACTAAGGGCTTCATAAACACTGCTCCTTTGAAAGTTTCATTTCACCCTGAGGAAGACATTATTACTTGTTCTCTACTGAGAAGAAAACCACGATGCTGGAATATTGAAAACTTTGTGATAATAACAATCACTTTTCAGGAAATATCACTTATACTCTACTTCTGGGCTATAGCTTATTATGTACTTTAATTAAGTATAAGTTGCTTGCAGAGGAACTCTTTTGACATGAGTGCATAATTTACACCAAACTCAGCATCTCGGGCATCTAGAATAGCATTTATATTAATGGGTGTAAGAACTTTTCAAGTTTAATATGAGAGGAAAATCCATATAAAAAAGTCTAGTGTGACTTAAAACAGTAAAAAGCAGAAGCAAGCCAGGTATCTAAAGAATGTCAACTATACACATGAATCAGTGCTCATTTGGTGGAATAGTGTACGTCAATTTAGAAAATGACTGGGAGAGAGAGAGAGCACTGGGTGATGCCACAATGCATTGTGGGAAAAAGGTGAACTGTAGGTCCATAGAAGCAGAATAGTCCCAGTTACTGATGCAAATGCCAGCATCTGGCGAGGAGTATTTTAAGTGTAAAGATTGGGGCTGGAGAGAGAAGTCTTGGTGGCTATGATCGATTGCTTCCTCCTCTCCAGAGGACACAAGTTTGGCTCCTGGAACCTACATTGGGTGACTCACCTGTCACTCTAGCTCCTGGGAATTGGAGGCCAGAGGCCTCCCTAGAGCCCGTCCGTGGTCATGCACACATACATAGATAAAAATGAATCTTTAAGTGAATGATGCACACTAAGTACTCTAATTTGTGGGTCGCTGATAGCAACGACTCAGTAAACATTAGCCAGTAACGACTGTTAGCCATTGTGTCCATTGTTAGATAAGTGTTATTTACAACAGCAAACAGAAGGGCTCATCCACCCTTTACACTTTTCCTGCTCCAAAATTATGCCTGAAACATAAGACTACCATCCCCTTGAAAATGGAGTCTTCATGGTACATTTAAGCATAGGCACGACCCTTTCCTCTCCGGGTCCATCCAATCAGCATGCTTTGTTTCTTCTTGGTAAACATGTCAATGGCCAGGAGACTGCCAGCTTCTTGTTTGGTTGTTTGTTTTGGTTTTGGTTTGTTTTGGTTTGGATTTTCATTGTGGAGTTTGTATTTCTTCTTTTTCAGATTTCTGTGGGCTTACCAATCGTGTATGTTACTGGTGCAGTCATTAAACTGATTGGGATTTATTATACAGTAGCATCTATGCTTTACCTAGTATATAAACACAACATGCTCTTTTGAAAAAGCCCCAAACTGCTCTGGGTGAGCTACCCACACCTCTGTCCATCACTAATCAACTTGTACGTGGCTATGGCTGAAGGGGAAACATTTGTTTTATCTTACCACCTAAAAATGCTTCCAGACTTTTTAGTATTTAGGTTTCCCACTTTTTAGTATCTCATCCACTCCCCTGAAGGAGAGCTTGGTCCTGACTGGTACTCAGCAGTTGAACGTCCATCTCCTTCTTTGGAAGACAGAACACCAGTATCCACATCCCAGAGTTGTTCAGTTTATTAACCAAACAGATCTTCCCTGCCTCAGGTCCTTTGATCCTGCTTTTCCCTCAGTCTTAGCATGATTGATTCTCATTCTTTAGACTGTAATGTCAAAGTCCCCATCTACTGATGACATGGAACAGGTCACCTCTGTGGATAGCATTATTATTTGTATCCTTTCTAGCACTTTCACAGCTATGAACACACAGGAGCCTGACTAGATCACGATCACTACTGCATCATGCTCAGCCAGTGCATTGCGAACCCTTTGGGGAATCACCTAAGACCATCAGAAAACACAGATATTTACATTATGACTCATAACAGTAGCAAAATTACAGTTATGAAGTAGCATCAAAAATAATTTTATGGTTGGGGGGGGTGGGTCACCACAACATGAGGAACTGTATTAAAGGGTTGAAGCATTAGGAAGGTTGAGAAGCTCCACAGGAACCCAGAGCCACATTATTTGGCCCTCAAAGAACTAGAGACACAGAGGGCAAAGATCTGGAGATAAAGATACCAAAGAGAAGTGTTTGCTATCAATATTCTTTGCTATCAACTTCCAGTTCATACCTCCTACCTGGTATTTCCAGATTCCAACAATACTGGATGAATGAAGGCTTAAAACTTGAAACTCAGTCAAGGCGAAAACAAACCAACAAAACAGCCAAGGTCAGAAGTCTAGCAATATAGAGCTCTTTTAGAGGCTGACTCTTTTGAGAGCATCAACAAAGCATTGTTCAAGACCTTAGCAGGCATAGGAAATATAGCAGGACTGCTTGTAAGGTTCTGAAGACACTGAATGTAAGAACCAACCTTTCTTGCCCACCACAATATTCCAGGCCAGGTGCCACATCTGCCAAAGAGGATGCCATTTTGATTCTGTACTTACAGGACTAGTAGTCTAGACAGCAGCTGGTAAATTATAGCCCAGGGGTTCTACTTGGCCCATCACCTACTTTCTCCAAGTCCTATCGGAACATCTTTGCTCATTCATCTAGACATTATTGCCTATGGTTGCAGAAACAGTGCCAACTACAGCACTCACTATGGACACCATAAGGACCCAAGCCCTCAAGTATTTGCTCTCTGGCCCTTTATAAAAAAGCCTGATGACCCCAAAACTAAAATGAAATTAAGTAAGATCAATAAGACAACTGGTTAACATCGAATGTCCAAAGCTAAATAAAATTCACAACAAACTGGGTCAATAGAACACATTTGGGGGGTGAGAAATAAACTACTACTAGGTAAAGTAGTTATGAAGGGAAAATGTCCCTTAATAACAAGAGGTGCCATTTTTGACTTGGGGTGTTAGCTCCCTCATTCTTTTGGGGGTATGTAAACAGAAAAGATGTACACCAGACAATCACTAGGATGACACAGTAGCATCTCCCTTGCTGTGAGGATGCTGTGGTTGGGAACCTTCCTACACATCCACAGCCAGTTACAATGGTATTTTTATTAATAATGTGTGTGTGTACATGTGCATGCACTTGGGCACACATGCAGAGGACAGAGGACAACTTCAGGAGTCAATTCTCTCCTTCCATCATGTGGGACCAGGGGATGGAACTCAGCTTATCAGCTTGGTCAGCAAGCACTTTGTTTGTTTGTTTGTTTGTTTGTTTGTTTGTTTTTTGTTTCTTTGGTTTTTTTGAGACAGGGTTTCTCTGTGTGGCTCTGGCTGTCCTGGAACTCACTCTGTAGACCAGGCTGGCCTCAAACTCAGAAATCCGCCTGCCTCTGCCTCCCAAGTGCTGGGATTAAAGGCGTGCACCACCACTGCCCGGATAGCACTCTTAACTGCAGAGTCATCTTGCCAGCCCCCAAGATGGCATTTCCTCCCTGTACTGGCTGGTTTTGTGTGTCAACTTGACACAGGCTGAAGTTATCACAGAGAAGGGAGTTTCAGTTGGGGAAATGCCTTCATGAGATCCAGCTGTGGGGCATTTTCTCAGTTGGTGGTCAAGGGAGAGGGCCAATGGTGGATGGTGCTATCCCTAGGCTGTGTAGTTCTATAAGAGTTCTATAAGAGAGCAAGCTGAGCAAGCCAGAGGAAGCAAGCCAGTAAGAAACATCCCTCCATGGCCTATGTATCAGCTCCTGTATCCTGACCTCCTTTGGTGATGAACAGCAAGCTTGAAGTGTAAGCTGAATAAACCCTTTCTTCCCCAACTTGCTTCTTGGTCATGATGCTTATGCAGGAATAGAAACCCTGACTAAGACAAATTGGTACCAGCATAGTACAACCTGTGACAACCTGACCATGTTTTGGGAGGACTGTGGAAGGATTTTGGAACTTTGATCTGGAAGAACCGTTGGGATGTTAAGAGTTCTGTGGGATGCTCTGTAGCAGCTTGGAAGATAATGTTGAGAACAGTGCAGAAGTTGGAGGCCTGGATTGTGAAATTTCAGAGGGAAGATTAAAGACTCTTATCAGGGCTGTTACTGTTTTGATTGTGAAGATTCTATGGTTTGGGTTAGCTGAGGCTGAAGAATCAGCTGTGATTAACAAGATACCAGAACTACTAAAGCAAAAACTTCGAATTACTGGGACTATTGATGCTGGTTAGCTGAATCTAAGAAATTAGCAGTGATTAAGAAGAGACCAGCATCACTGAGGTGAAATCTTCTGGGAAGTGTTTTCTGAGAGCACAGGGACTGCGTTTGTGTTCCAGAGATAGCCAAGGTTATAACTTGTGCTGTGGCTGGACCTGGTAATGTATAAGAGTCACCCAGGTGGTACTGGTTTTGAAGGCATGAAGGGGTCACGAAGAACAGCTGAGGCTCGGCACTGTGAGAGGCCATGGAAGGCCATTGGTGAAGATGCAGCCTCAGTTGCAATTGATGGCCCAGGACTTAAGGGGTCATGCAAAGGAGTTCAGGCTTGGCACCATGAAGAGAGTCTATGAGAGGCTATTGGTGAAGTCTAGTTGCAGGGGAAGACAGCAGTGTTTTCAAGATGCTAGTACCATGAGATGACTGCTCAAAACAACAGCAGCAGTGGAGTACAGGCAGCTGGAACCTAGAAGGCAAGGTGTGTGCTACAAAGGGCAGAGCTGGAGAAGTGACCCAATTCCTTGGAGGAGCCCAGAATATCATGAGTGGATCCCAGACACTGAATAGTTAGAGTTTGAGTTTGCTTTTGATTGTGGCTGTGCCCTGATATTTTTCTCTCCTGAAGGAAGAAAGTATTTTAGTGGAGTCCACAGTTAAGACTTTGAATTTTCAAAGATATTGGATATTTTTAAAGGATTGAACTTTTAATATGTGTCAGGGTTTCTATTCTTTTCTTTTTAAAGGTTTATTTGTTATTATATATAAGTACACTGTAGCTGTCTTCAGACACACCAGAAGAGGGTGACAGATCTCAATACAGATGGTTGTTAGCCACCATGTGGATGCTGGGATTTGAACTTAGGACCTTCGGAAGAGCAGTCAGTGCTCTTACCCGCTGAGCTATCTCTCCAGCCCCAGGGTTTCTATTCTTGCACAAATATCATGACTGAGAAGCAAGTTGGGGAGTAAAGGGCTTATTCAGCTTACACTTCAGGCTTGCTGTTCATCACCAAAGGAGGTCAGGACTGGAAGTCAAGCAGGTCAGGATACAGGAGCTGATACATAGGCCATGGAGGGATGTTTCTTACTGGCTTGCTTCCTCTGGCTTGCTCAGCTTGCTCTCTTATAGAACTCAAGACTACACAGCCTAGGGATGGCACCATCCACCATTGGCCCCCTCCCTTGATCACCAACGGAGAAAATGCCCCACAGCTGGATCTCATGGAGGCACTTCCCCAACTGAAACTCCTTTCTCTGTGATAACTCCAGCCTGTGTCAAGTTGACATACAAAACCAGCCAGTACAATTGACCCCTTGTCAACTTGACACACAAACATATCACTACTTTCTCATTCATCCCCAAGATTTAAATAACTTTAAAAGGCCCCATTCACAGTCTTTACATATTGTATTAGTTAGGGTTCTCTAGAGTCACAGAACTTATGGGCAGTCTCTATATAGTAAAGGAATTTGTTGATGACTTACAGTCTGCAGTCCAACTCCCAACAATGGTCAGTAGCAGCTGTGAATGGAAGTCCAAGGATCTAGGAGTTGCTTAGTCCCATAAGGCAAGCAGGTGAAGAAGATAGCGAGTAAAAATCTTCCTTCTTCCAATGTCCTTACATAGGTCTCTAGCAGAAGGTGTGGTCCAGAGTAAAGGTGTGTGCCACCATGCCTTTAATCCCAGATGATCTTGAACTCAGAGATCTCCCTGTCTTCTGGAATTCATAGCCACTATGTCTCAAAATCTTCATGCCAAGATCAGATCAGAAACTTGTTTCTCCCAGCCTCCAGATTAGGATCACTGGTGAGCCTTCCAATTCTGGATATAGTTCATTCCAGATATAGTCAAGCTGACAATCAGGAATAGCCACTACACTCCCTTAACCTGTATAATTTGATAATGTTCTAAAAGGAACAACAGAACTTGGTGTGGCAGCACAGGCCTGTAATCTTAGCATTTTGGAGGTGGGGGCAGAAGGCTCAAGAGTTCAAGGTCAAGGAGCTGGCTTAGGTGGTAAAGCACTTGTCATGAAAAGTCAAAGACCTGAATTCAGATCCCCACTACACATGTTAAAGTCCAGTTTGGCACAGCAGTGAGCTCCCAGAGTCCCATTGCTGGGGAGGTGGGCACACCTGGGGCTCACTGGTTAACCAGTGCAGCCAAACTGAAGAGTTATGAGTTCACTGGGAGGCCTTGTCACACCAAATAAGGTAGAGAGCTGACTCCTGGCTGACACACACACTCACACACACACACACACACACACACACACACACACACTTGTACAGAGTTCAAGGCCAGCTTTGGCTGCTACATAATGCTTGCAGCTAATCTGCACTATGTGAAACCTGGTTTCAAACAACAAAGAAAAAAGGCTGAAGATGTAGAGATGGAGTATGCTTGCCTTACAAGTGGGACCACCGAAAGAGGTGATGGCACTGTAATCTAAGCGGTAGGGAGGGGAGGGCAAGAGGATCAATAATTCAAGAGCAGCTTCAGCTATAACAATGGGGGCCAGCCTGTCATGGGACCCTGTCTCAAATACACACACACACACACACACACACACACACACACACACACACACACACATGGGGGGGGGGGAACAGCAAGTTGG
This sequence comes from Mus minutoides, assembly GCA_902729485.2. Lineage (NCBI taxonomy): Eukaryota > Metazoa > Chordata > Mammalia > Rodentia > Muridae > Mus > Mus minutoides. Next base: position 138,646 of record LR755184.1, read on the forward strand.
CAAATAACTAAATAACTTTACTTTTGTAGAAGAGATTTTCTGTCATCTATCCTTAGAAAGAGCCCTTAGTCATCTTACTTGCAAGGAGCTACGAAATTGTTCATAGCTTTTTGGGTAGGCTTCACATTACTACATCAATATATCACTGCTTAAAGCGCACACTGTGTGTACCTTAAAAGAGAAAGTTGTTTGATTTCAGCCTTGGAATAAATACTGTAACTTTATAGAATTAATATTACCACCCATTGGAAAAAATTAATCTTCCTCACTACTAACAGAAATTGACATAAGATCAAATCTACCTATATCCAGCTCCTCCTCCAATACCTCATCCTTGGGATTCTCATTCTAGGTATCAGCAGGACAGGCAGAGATGTAGCCGAAAGTCACCATCTCAAGGGACTGGGTGGTTAAAAGTGCTAGAGCATTTAACTCCCGATGCACTGGTTACTATAGGATATAGGATATTCTGCTGGGATGAGAGTATGTGATGAGTCCACTTTCAAAAAGCAAAGCTCAGCTGAGGAGTCCTGGATCTGCAATAAGCCACCAGGGACCAGCTAGGTGTCAGGGAATGGAGACAGATGCTATGGGACACACCACAATGACAATGTTCCTGGGCCAAATAGGAGTCTTCAGGTTTATACCATAGCCCTCCTGTCCCACAGCCCCTGTGTTAGAATGGGGGCTGGACTTGGCAGTGCAGGCCTGTACAGCACTTGGGAGACTGACTCAGACAGAACACAGGTTTGAGGCTAGTCTGGGCTAAACTATGAGGGCTTGTTCAAGAAAGAAAGGAAGAAAAGAAGGGAGGGAGGAAGACAGAGAGGCAAGGAGGTAAAGAAGGAACATGGGCCTGGGTTGGAACGTTAGCTCCAAGATTCACTAGTTTGTAATTTCAGTGCATAATTTAGCATGTTTAAGAAAATTCACATTTCCCATAGCAAACAAGGAGGGAACAACATGGCCTTTCAGATGGGGTAAGAGTTAGTTGATGTAGACAACTGTAGTGGCTACTCCTGGTTGTCAACTTGACTATATCTGGGATGAATTACAATCCAGAATTGGAAGGCTCACCAGTGATCCTAATCTGGAGGCTGGGAGATACAAGTTTCTGACCTGGATCTTGGTATGGAGATCTTTTTTGTTTTTGTTTTTTGGTTTTTCGAGACAGGGTTTCTCTCTATATATAGCCCTGGCTATCCTGGAACTCACTTTGTAGACCAGGCTGGCCTCTAACTCAGAAATCTGCCTGCCTCTGCCTCCTGAGTGCTGGGATTAAAGGCATGTGCCACCACGCCTGGCTTTGGTGTGGAGATCTTGAGGCAGAGTGGCTATGAATTCCAGAAGACAGGAAGATCTCCATGTTCAAGGTCATCTGGGATTAAAGGCATGCATACACCTTTAATCTGGGCTACACCTTCTGCTGGAGGCCTATATAAGAACATTGGAAGGTTTGGCCAGCAGGGGGATGTGGGGGTCATTGGAGACTATCTTAAGCTCTGTATTTTGAGATGAGATCAATCCTGTTTAGAACACATGACAAAGAAGATGTAGCATAGGACACAAAAATGCAATGTCATTATATCATGATGAGTGTTCTGTTAAAAGTCAGCATCATTGTCCTTGGCAACTAACGAAAAGCTCAACGAGGAAAACTGTATTTCAGAAATCTTTTAGGCATGATGGCTCATTCCAGGAGCTCAGCACTTGGGAGGTTGAGGGACAGGAACTGTGTAAGTTTGAAGCCAACCTGGGCTGCACAGTGAGTTCCAGGCTAGCCAGGTCTGTAGCATGGAACTGTCTCAACCATTCCCTCTTTAAAAAAAAAAAAAAAAGAGAAGAGAAGATAATAAGAAGAAAAATGTCTCTTCTTCTTGAAAGCTTTATTAGTCTATGAATAAGACAAACTTGAGAGTGGGTAGAAATGAACGTTCTGAGTTTCTCTGTCTGAGTTGGAGTCTCCCTGGCCATGAACCAAGTTCTACAACAGAGATGTTACTGACTGGGGCCATCCTTTCTCTATGACTGGGAGATAGACATGGTACCTTGTATCCAAGCAACAAAACATTTCAACAGGTGATGAAAAGTCATTTTTATAATTGGGTTACAAAAATCAGTGCCTTTCTTCTTGCCAGGCAACTCTATCCTCTTTGTGGCTTTGATGGAGCAGTGCCCAGAAAGCACTGGAATCCTCACGGAAATGAAGTTAGCCAAAAGTCATGTGAACTTGAAAGCATAATCTTCTACAGTCTCACCCTCAAGTGACAAGACAAGACACCTTCACTGTAGTCTTGTGAGGCACCCCCAAAGCAGAAGACTCAGCTAAGCTCTACCAGACATCTGTCCAAAACCTCAGAGATGGTAGACCTGTGTTAGCTTAAGCACCTACATTTGAGGATAAAGCATCATGCGGCCATGAATACTGGTACTATTAATCTCAACAGTCATAGCTCCCCAATAGGATGCCTAATTAGTCAACATTATTCCCAAGCCATTTTCCAAGAAGAGTCCTGGATTAGTTTCAAGTCTATCACTGTGGCTAAAAGATCCTGACTGTCTTAGTTAGGGTTTCTATTGCTGTGAAGAGACACATGACCACAGCGACTCTTATAAAGGAAAACTTTTCATTGGGACTGGCTTACAGTTCAGAGATTCAGTTTGTTATCATCATGGCGGGAAGCATGGCAGCATGCAGGCAGACATGGCGCTGGAGAAGGAGCTGAGAGTTCTATGTCTTGATCCACGGGCAGCAGAAATGATTGTGTGCCACACTGGGCATAGTTTGAACATATGAGACCTCAAAGCCCACCTCCACAGTGACACACTTCCTCTAAGAAGGCCACACCCACTCTCACAAGGCCATGCCTCCTAATAGCACCACTCCTTGTGGGCCAAGCATTCAAACACACTGAGGTTGGGGGAGGGGTTGGGGGATGGCATTCCTATTGAAACCACTATATTGAGCAAATGCAGCTGCAGAGGAAAAGGGGATTCATGTGGCCCACAATTGCAGGTCATAGCCCATCATTCCAGGGAAGTCAAGGCATGGACTTAAAGCAACAGGATCACACACAGAGACTACTGTGTCCTTGTTTACCTGTTTTCATGTAACTCTCTTCTGTCCTATACAGTTCAGGACCATCTTCACAGGGAAAAGCCTTATCGGCATCAATTAACAATCAGGACAACCCCACCCCAAGACATGCCAAGCCCACAGACCTTGATCTAGACAATTCAGTTAAACCTCTCTTCTGTGATTCTAGGCTGTGGCAACTTGCCATTTCAAAGTAAGCATCAGCCAGGCATGGTGGCTCATGCCTTTAATCCCAGAACTCAGCAGGCAGATCTCTAGAGTTCAAGGCCAGCCTGGTTTACAGGTGAGTTCCAGGATAGACAGGGCTATACAGAGAAACTCCATCTTGAAAAGACAAAGAAATACAAACAAAAACAAATAAACTAAGCATCCTGGGCCTTCATCTTGTGATGGGAAGTAGAAATCTCTCTTTATCCCAATTAGCTCTGATATATGTTATGCCCCATTTGGAATATGCCTAACATTCTTGAAGGTAGAATCTGACAAGCCTGTTGACAGCTCTAATTAGACAAGGGATCACATGAGGTAATGCTAATAACCTAGATCTAAGATAGAGATTAAAATCAAAACTTTTCCAACATTAGGGAAACAATCTAATTGTAGTTCCCAGCACATGCAGGATTGTATTTATTTCCTCTCCAAACCACAGCCTAAGAACCCAGAAGCTAAGGCCGCTAACATAAAACAAAGGCACCATTGCGTCACCACCGAGGAGACAATCTAGCTCTGATCCTCACTCACTCGAGATAAAAGGCTTCTCTGTGCTGTACCAGGAGCCCACTCCTGATCTGATTCCATTCCCTACTCTCATCCTGAGTCACAGCCATGGAAAAGGGCTGTGGAAACCCTGCACACTTGGGCCTTTCTTTGTCCAGCTCTGTCATTGGTTCCCCTCCATCTCCTTATACAGATGATTCCTTTTAGGGAGTTTGACAGTTGGCCCCTATAGTTGTGGTAGAAACGGTCTGAGGCATGTGGCTAGGTTTCAGCACTGCCGTTCGACCAATGAGACGAGTGCAGTGCCAAGTAACTTGCCAAAGGTCACCCAGCTCCTAGGTAGTAGGGTCATTCGACTTCAGTCCCCTCTCCACCCACCTGGGCTGTGACCCATGTGACACAGTGAGCAGGGTGGAGTCACTACAGCAGAAGCTCTGTCCAGGAAGTACTGGAACTTCACTATCACTCAAGGATTTCAAGTCTCAAGTGTAGGTAGCTTTCTGTGACTAAGACTAAGGCCTGGGTAAAGGAAAAGAAGAACTTAACAAAAATGCCTCAAACTTTCCAACCTACAGGCAGGCGTGTCTGATGTGCTCTATGCGGTTGGTTACTTCCTCTGTATTTTTTGAGTGGACAATAGGAGTCATAGAAGCACTGAGGAACTTTGGGTAGTAAGGAGGGAAGCAGGAGGATTTTCAGCAATGAGGAACAACCAGAACACAAAGGCAGAGGCAGGAAAGTACAAGGGAAAGTGCCAGAGGATGTACAGAGGTTGAATGGAGTCACCTTCCACAGAGGTTGAACCTTCCACAACGCATTGGTCTTGGCAATGCCTTACTTCTGGGACTGCCTGTCACACTGACATTGTCTGCCAAGGAGGGGAGTGTAACCCTCTCCAGCCAATCTGCTAAGGCTGAGGGTGGAGGAGTTGGCCAGGCAGGTCAAGCCACAGGACCCTGGCCCCAGATTTTTTCATCTTAAACCAGTCTCACTGTTATTAATTATTACTAGTCACCAGTGATCAGCCCCAGCATTCAGTGTGGGAAGCTGACTCCATAACAAAAGGCAACATGGGTGGAGATATCTAGGAAAAAAAAATTTGTTTAAAAATCAAGACAGGGTGGGGCCTCCATTCCTTTGTCTGGAAAACTAAGGAGGAAATATATACAATAGACTAGACCTGCTTCCCAGAAGGCAATGGTGTTAAAATTCTCCCAAATGTTTATTTGTTTTTTAGATACTCAGCCTCAATCCAGGATGTACTTTTATAATAAATGATAAAAGTTAAAAGGCGAAAAGCAGTGTTATTTATTTATGTATTTTAAACTTTGTCCATTTAGCTAGTTACAACGGTTTTATTTTCTTTAAATGCATTACTATTGTCACTGAAATTAGGCTCTCAAATTATCCTCATGTTTCCATAATAGAAAGTCCAGGGGAGGATGCAATTGGCAGTTACAGGGAAGAAAAATCTCCAGGGGAAAGTGAAGCTGTGGAGCTCACTAAACTAGGACCCTGGAAGTCAGTGTGCAACACAGAGTGTCAGAGAAAGATGTAATTGTTGGCATGGATTTCCAGAGCCTACGCTGTAACACTTGCCTTCTGCACAGAGAGACAGAGAGTGTGTACACTCCCCGTCCAGGTTCAACAGGAACAGCTTGTTTCAATAAAAGGGCAGACGTGGTGTGTAAACAGGAATAACAAATAGACAGGGAAAGGATTATTCTCACTAGTAATGACAGGAAGGCAAGCTGGTGAACTGAAAGACACCGCTTTATGCTGAATATTTAACAGTGGTGTCAAGTGCTGGCTCAGGTAAAGATGAATACACACACACACACACACACACACACACACACACACACACACAGAGGCACTGTCTGTCTTTTTCCCCCTTCCTCTACCTCCCTCCCCCGACACCCCCCCCCACATTCATACTGGGATATTCACATAGAAATCTGTGCATCCCTATGTAAAACAATGTTGGATGGGATATGAGTGTAGCCCATGGAGGCTAGAGGCATGGGGTTCCTCTGGAGCTGGAGTTACAGGCAAGTGCAAGCTGCCCTCCATGGGTGCTAGGAAGCAAACTCAGGTTCTCTGCAAGAGAAGTGCACACTCTTAACTGCTGAAGCATCTCTCCGGCTCCCATCATTTTTATTAGCATATATTAATTTTATATAATAATGAGTTTCATTATGACATCATTCATATATGTATATAATATATCTTGATCATTACCCTCTCTTGTCCCCTTCCTCTTCCCAGCCAGTGCCTCTTCTATTTTCAATCATCTTTTGGTTTAATTAATGTTGCTTACCTGGCCATAGGTGATAGGTTATTTATAGGAGCATTGTAACTAAACAGTGGCTACATCACTGAAGAAAATGCACCCACCCCCCAGAAAACACTAATAACCAACAGCTCCTTGAGCCAGGAGAGGTTTTCAGACACTTTTATTATCTCAACATAGTCATTAAAAATGACAATAGTCCAAACACAGGAAATGCTTTCTAGTATTAAATGGGAAGAAAGGTAAAGTTCAAGATTGTGTCTTATGACTGTATCTTTTTGAATAATACATGTGGGGTGAGAAACTTAGGGAGATTTCAACCAGGTCTGTTTGTCCCCCAAACCCTCAGATATAATACCTGAAGTTGTTCACTTCCACCCCCCACATACACACAGTTACCATTTTTCTTAGTGATCCCACCAAACTTTCTTTAGTGACTCACATCCAAAAGTGTGACATCAACTAAAAACAGAGGCGTACATAGCTCAGAACTCACAGTCGTGTATGCACTTGACTGTTCTGCTCCCGGCTCCCGGTCTGTGAACCTCTTTACTCTCTTCATCTAAAAAGTTAGCACCTTCATATATTCCAGATCAGAAGTCTAAGGGATGAGGGCCACATCTGATAGGCAGCATCGGCTCTATCTGACTCAGCTGGGATTACCAGTGCATTCCTGACAGCAGAATTCACACCTGAACTTATGTACCCTATCGCCCTACAAACACAAGGCTGGTACTTGGGGTGTTCCTTAGAAACACTTTGATTGGAAAAGGATAAAATTAATGTCCTTGGTTTACAGATAAGAAGCTAGCATTACCGGAGGGCCAAGTCTTTGCTCAAGGACATATAGTTAATAGTGGTATGTAGCACCTTGTCAGAGCCTATGGTTTTAACCACTACATGTAAGGGATTAATTATACCTAATGATACCACTTTGGTGTCAGCTAAATAAAATATAATTAATTTAGTTTATAGCAGGGGAGGCAAATGACCCAGGGATACATAGTTGTGTCTATGTTAGAGATAGAAGTGCTTCCCAGTGATCCTGACACTTTCCCATTTCTCCCCTCAAGGTTTACCTGTTGGGAACTGAAGAATAGGGAGTAATATATCGGGGATGTCAGGTGTTTCTTATGCATGTGCACATCCTCCTAGAGAGTTCTCTGTACTATGCTCAGGAAGGTATTTCTGCTACAGCTGCAGCTTAGCTTCAGCAATGCATAAGGGTCTTCAAATGAGCAGGCTACTACAGCAAACTTATCTTTTTTTTTTTTTTTTTTTGCTTTTTTGAGACAGGGTTTCTCTGTATAGCCCTGGCTGTCCTGGAACTCACTCTGTAGACCAGGCTGGCCTCGAACTCAGAAATCCACCTGCCTCTGCCTCCCAAGTGCTGGGATTAAAGGCGTGCACCACCACGCCCGGCACAAACTTATCTTTTAATACACACTGGAGCCCATGGGCTGAGCACAGAAGACCCGGTCATAAAAACTAAAACAGACAAGCCGAGAAGAAAAAGAAATAGGTTTGTGGCCAATGTCAATAGGTAAGATGAGGCCATTATGGTGGGACACAATCCAATATGGCAGAACTGAGACAGACAGACACAAAGCACACTTGTGCAGATTGGAATGGAGCTACTACAGGCCACTAGAACCATTAGGGGTATGCCAACTTCCTTGCCTTGAGGACGGAGACACAGTGCTTTCATTGTTAAGTCATTCAGTTGCCTACTTCTTAGAGCTCCTGCCCATAGCTCCAGTGTGTAGCATGCAATTTGAAGAAACTTTAAAAATTACTTAATTCCTACTAGCAGAGGACCTTAGCTAAAGATTTGTCCTTTTGCATCTGAAGACTGGAAGCCTACTTTCCCCCATAGCTGCGTACACAGAGACAACACTGCCAGCTCTTCTAATGCTACAATGGGATCTATGTGAGGACGCTTTCTCTTGTGTCTTAATTAATGGATGATGTAACATGTCCCCCCTCCTCTTAGAAGTGTTATTTGTAGGAAATTTTAAAAAGTAATATTCAGTATGAATAGTGACTGTTTACTCAAATCCTGACCACAAATGCAGGGGTTTGTACAAAAACACATTCTGATATGCATGTTCAGGGAAAGTATATGCCCATAAAACCAGGCAGTATTTGTTAAAATTGCTTCCAAATATTTGGGAATCTCAAAGACATGCCAAATGAGTCAGTTTTCTAGTCTGCTGCTTTAAAAAACAAAAAAACAAAAAACATGGTCACAGGAAGAAAAAAAAAAGCAAGTTTATTCTAGAACTTTCTTCTACTGTGGTAGTTTTTCCTCTCAATCAATAGGTGCTTCCCCTCTAAATTTCTGTGTGCTTCTTTGAGGAAGCAACTATATACAGTGATGAGGGCTTGCATGACTTTGATTTAGCTGTGCCCCAACCTCCACTCAGAAGTATAGGGAGAATATTCAGGTTCTTTTGGAACTCTGAAGTAAACTGTAAATCATTCATGATAAGACTGGGTTCTGTTGTTAATTCTTCCACATTGACGTTCCTCAATGTCACTGGACTAAATAAAAAGTCATTCCTAACACTCTAGCTATCCTAAAATGATTCAGAATGTTGATCCTACTATCATTAACTAACACTATTATGTCTTTATAACATTATAGAATATGAAACTGACTTCAAATACTGCTCCCTCCCGGAATGAATCTGTTCTAGGTGAAGTCATACAATAGAATTCTAAATTGAGTCAGGAAACTCAGCCTTTATTTTGTTTAGGAAATGGCTCGTTATCATTGTCTGTAGGTCTGGGAAGGAGCAGGCCCTGGCAGGGCTGTCTAGGGGTCTGTGATTTCCTGCCAACACAAGAACTGTCTGCCTATCACCAGTCATCCATAAAAATAATCAGTGCTAGGAAGCTGGGCAGAAGGGCTCAGGGATTAAGGACATGGGTATGAGTCTCAGCATTCATATGGCAGCTCACAGATGTCCATAATTATTTTTAAAAATAATTCTTTTTAAAATAAGTCAGTACCAGGAATATACTCTTATCAAAGAGCAACTCTAGTTGCCCAGAACTAGCTATTTTGATATATTAATCCTTTTGATTGTAGAGTCCTTTTTTTGAAAGCAAGCAAGAAAATGACGTTATTATAAGAATATAAAGAAAGCTGGGCAGTGGTGGCATACACCTTTGATCCCTGTACCTGGGAGGCAGAAGCAATCGATTTCTGAGTTCAAGGCCAGCCTACAGAGTGAGTTCTAGGATAGTCAGGCTATGCAGAGAAACTGTATCTTGAAAAACCAACCCATCAACCAACCAACCAACCAACCAAGAATATAAAGAAAAGGACTGGGTGTGGTTGTGTACACCCACAGTTCTAGAACTCCAGAGGTGAATTCAGGAAGATCAAGAGTTCAAAGCCAGCCTTGGCTGTACAGCAAGTTCAAAGCCATTCTACACAACTGGCTACATGTGACCCTGACTCAAAAAAATTAAAGAAGGATAAACTGAAGAATCTCAAGAATAATTAAAGAGTTTAATTATTCTTTGTAAAAGGACACGGGAGCTAGGAATAAATCCAAGCTGACTGCACACTATGTAATTCAAGGAAATCATTGAAAAAGCCTTCCAATGTCACATAGACTTAAACTTCACTTCATATATATAAAGCTAATTAAAATATTGTCAAAGCATGTTTTTAAAGCACTTAAGTAGATCATAACCTAAACTCATAGTGGCATCCCTTCAAATACTGAAGTCATGACAATTGCTTTCTGGGTATTATTCATCAGTGAATGAGTTGATCTAATCAAGACCCAAAGCTGATATTTGGGTTATACCTTGTAGTCTTATGCAGTGGGACAGTCCTGCCTGACACCTCACCCCATGCACAAAGCCCACCTGTGCTCTTTTCCCTCTGCATCTTGGAAACTTCCCAGCTTGGTTTTGTAGACTCTACCCTGCCAGAGGAGATCAAGGGCATGATGATCTCTGCAGCTCACTATTCGAATATGTGCCTGTTTCACCAAAACATGTGGGCATCTAAAGAGTCTCCAAGCTACCTACAAATTGAATGTTACTGAAAAATAGCATAAGAATCATTCAGAATGGTTTAAATTTTGCTGTGTAGTTCAAACATAATTAATTATATACAACATAAGTCAGAATCAATGATTCTCAAGAAATGGCTACTGTTGGTCAAGTGGGAGTCTGAAATTTGGGTTTGGTCTAAAAGCTACGGATAGTCCATTTCTGCTGTGCTCCATTATGAAAGCTAATAGTTTAACATCTCCATAAAAACTTGGAAAGGCAATATCAGTTCAGCCCTACCTACTGCAGGGTATATTGAAGCTTCTGTATACCCATGGGGGGATCCCCAAAGGGCAAGAAGAATCATTTTCAGATGCACATTTCCTCAGATCCAGCATGCAATGGCTTGTCATTTACATGCAAACAACTCTGTGCCAGGTCAGTATCTGCTTCTTTGTACTATGACAGTCATAGCCAGAGCCTAAGAGCCACACAGATCCCACTATTATTATCAAGTAGGGAAGAAACTAGACAATGGGCAAAGACTCCTTGATTGAAGACAGATGAAGAGATAAGCAGGCACTAGCAGTCTCTACTCTTCTCCTACTTAATCTCCTGCAGGGCAAAATATCCTTAGTAGGCCCCTAGCTGTCCATTTATGAAACATGGCACTTGCTCTGTAGGGTTCTTGGGAAGCTCGATCTTGACCCCATGGGAAAGTATTAACAGAACACATAGAAAATGGTCAGATACCTACTGTGTGAGGAAAGGAGTGATGGATATAATCGAAGAGTAACCAAGACCTGACACCAGAGAGTTCCTAACATTTTCTCTCCCAATAGACTTTAGTTTATCGTGAACTTAATGTATTGTGTAGGCTTAAAATATTTTGTGGTTTTCAAGCAGAAAAGGAGTCAGAAAATCAAATGTAGCCTTTATATTACACTTCACTCTTTATGGAAGGTTGTCCCTGTCATCAAAGCCCTTGCTTCAGTTGCTGCCACTGAAAAGCAATGAAAATTCTCTGCAATATCTCTACTCCCTTGAGCAGTATCTGACACATAGATGATATTAATAACAAACTGCCAAATGGACATTTGAGGTCAGAACTCATCATTGTATCGCTGTCCTTGGAGTTCTTGATATACAGAGAAAACCAATCAAGGAGGTCGAGGGGATCCCAATCCACACCCCGCCATCACATCCCAGTCCACTGTGTGAGCTTTCTGAGAGCCATGGCCATCTAAGATATCTTGTACATGTCTTATACACATCAACTTCCAGACTATAAAAGAGTAAAGCACTCAGAAGTTCCCGGTTAAAAGAGACAAACCATGGTTACTCCTGCATCGCGAAGGGGAAGTTGCAGCTCGTGACCTAATTAATCATCTTGGATTTTTTACTTTCCTCAAAGTCTGTTTAGCAGGCAACTTCTCATGGTTGCATCAAGGCATGAAAAAGTGAAACACAACCAAATTTCGAAACCAGATTAAACAAAGAGGCACTGGCCGAGCTTGCTTAGGGGGAGGGAGAAAGTGGGTAGAGACATGCTAGATGGAACAGCACTGGCCACAGCCATGAATGAGGGAGGGCAGATACTGATAATTTTAATATTCTTCATGTCTGACATCTTCCCGTACTTAAGCAATGCAGCACACCATTCTCAGCATACACGAACCTATCAAGAGTAGATCACCCTACATGGCATGTGTATCATCCATGATGCAAGCTTGGACAGTATCCCACGTTCTGTGTAGCCACAGACTTATCTTGAGAAATCGGGTGTTCAACATCAGCTCTTTAGTTTATAAAGAGCCAAAAGAAGGTTCTCCCTTTTTAGGAGTTTATGAAGGGTAAACACTGCAGGAAGCAGCAGCATTTGCAAGCCAGGGCTTCTCCAACCATGCAGCTCCCAGGAAGTACTCTTGCTCTTCAGGCCAGCTGGAACTTTCTACATGGTCTCGGTTTTGTACGAGATTATCTTTCTGTTGAAGTGACTCACTTCACTTCACATACTGTTCCCACTTTTAAATCACATTAAACCCCCTCCCCCAACACACACACACCGCCAAGTGTGAGATTTAAATGATCACAACCGCCCTGATTTAAAGAATAGGCTGAGAAGTGACTCTGTAGAATTTTCAGAGTCACACAGTGGGTTGTGATGAGGCTGAATCAGGAGTCAAATCTACGCTCTTTTCATTTCCCAGGGTCAGCAATAGACACTGAACAAAACAACTACAACAACAGCAACAGCAACAGCAACAGCAACAACACCAGGGCCCAGAAAGCTGTGTGTTCCCAGGAGAATTAACACAGCAATCCTCTGTTTCCCATCTCTAAAATAAACAAAGTCATACTGTCTTCTCAATCTCTTTCTCTCTGTCCCTCTCTCTGTGCCTCTGTCTCTGTGCCTCTGTCTCTCTCTCCCCTCAGTGTGTCTGTCTATCTCTGTCTGTCTGTCTGTCTATCTGTCTACCTCTGTCTGTCGCTGTCTCCCTCCCCTCTGGGTGTCTGTCTCTGTCTCTCTGTCTTTGTCTCTTTCTCCCTTTCTCCATCTTTCTCACTCTGTGTCTCATTCTGTGTCTCTCTCCAGGCTCAACAATTATCCCAGGCTGGCCTGTAACCATGGATGCCCCTGCCTCTGTTTGCTGGGCTCTGGAATTGCGTGTCCACCACCACGCGCAGCATAACATGCCTGCCTCTTGCTAAGATGGAACATTGCTTGCATGTAAAGCTAATGAGATAGAGCTTAATTCAAAGGAAGGGACAGTAAATATTAGTTCTTGCTGTTCTTACACGGGAGGATTTGACACCAGGAGAAATAAACGCATTGCCAATTGACACTTCGGAGTGGCCAAGTTCCTACAGCCCACACTGGGCTCAGATGGCCCTTTGCTTGTTGAATCATTAATAGCCAAGGGAATGCCTCACTGGTAACCTGCGTGCTCAGGCTGCAGGAAAGTGTCACCCTAGTCGTGACACAGACATTAAATATTTCAGTTGAGCAGCTGCTCAGGACAAAGCTGCCTTCTGAGGATCCATTACTACCTTCTTTAGATCTTCACAATGTGTCACAAGACCAGCCTCAAGACCTTAAAATATAAAACCCGCAATGCGTCTTAGAGTCAGTATCTTTGTATGATAAATTCACGTGGGATTAAAAAAAAGAAAAAGACGAAGTATTATTTTTCAGAACCAGAAACTGGCTTCACATCTGACACCTCTGCCACAATATACCGTATGGACCTCGCCAGCGTGAGACACACTACACCGTCCAGACGAAAATAGTCCCCAGTTGTTTATCAACAATGTGTAGTTGTAAATTGGAGAACCCAGGGCTGAATGCGTTTATGTATTCATACAGTACACTCCTATTGGGACTGCTTTCCGGAACTGTCTTTAGGCCAGCATTCTGTTTACAGAATAAAAGTCATACATTATATAACCATGCTGACATTTTGGGAGTAAAGACTTTCATAAAGAAACTTGACTGTCCAGTTTGTTTGTTTTTTTAATCCATCTGAGGAAAAAAAAAATACTCTTTGATATCATATCCCATGATTTTGGCAACTTCACATCCATGACTTAATCAAGTTTATTCTTGATTATTTGCATGTTTAATGATTGATTAATTCATTATCTGCTGCTTTCAGGCCAGGCACCCCTCCCTGGTCAGGTGCTCACCTCACCTGTTTACACAGGCCAGCTCCCATGGGGAAGTTTAACTCCTAACGCCTTAGAAAGTGTGGGCAGAGGTGGCGGCTAACAACTTCCAGGTGTCAGTGCTGGTCCACGTGGTGGTGGACACGCAATTCCAGAGCCCAGCAAACAGTTCTGGCTCAGCCTCACCTATCTCCAGCTAGGACGGAGCAGAGCCTTTCAAGGGACAGATGGACAGACAGACAGCTACATGAGACGCACGGGTGCCCGGATGCTGTCTCTGCCTCACACCGTATCCATGACACCACTGGCTTTGCACGCATGCACACACACACTCTGGCTCCTCTGTCTTGTGTGATCTTCCTGGCACACGCATTCACACGTCCCTCCCCTGGACCATCTGAGGGGCAAGCTGCTTAGTTAAGTCCCACTCTTCTCTGCCTAGACACTTCCAGGCAGTCTCCTACCTTCTTTTATATAAGCATTGAATAATGACCAACTTTTTGCCAATTCAACAATAACAATAGCATTAGTAAGACCTCACTTTGTCCTATACCCAATAATGACATTTGTAGTGTATTTTCCTTGTGTACAAGATAGATGCTATAATCAGTTATTTCTCAGTTGGCCAAATGGTTTCATCTGTAATTTTTTACAATGTATGCAAATATTTAATTTTACATACATTTGAATATAGTAACTCAATCCTCTATCCCATTTCTTTTCCTTCCCTTTTTCCTTTCCCTTTTCACTGTACTCAGAATCAAACCCAGGGCAACCATTATACTAGACAACACTGCATTGCCCCTGAGCCCCAACCATGCTCTTCATTTTATTTAAATTATATATTTTTTACATTTATATATGTCTGCTTGGGTCATCAGTCTTGGTGGCAAGCATCTTTACCCACTGAAACCATCTTTATGGATCCATATTTTTTCTTCATTAAAAAAATCTTATTTTTATTTATGTGTATACATGTATATGTGCCCACATATACCTATGCAGGTCCCATAGAAGCCAGGATCTGGCACTGGGTGGGGGTTGAGCATTAGGACCCTAAAGCTGGAGTCACAGGTAGTTGTGAGTCACCTGACATGAGTGCTGAACTCCGGTCCTCTCCATGAACAGTACATGCCTTTAACAACTGAGCCATCTCTGTACCTCCAGAATCATCTCTTACATGTGGCATCCACCGATGGTTCTCTCCTGAGCCAGTCTTTACTGCAAAGGCCATAAAGGAAGACTTCCCAACCTGAACACCCTTCAGCATCCATCAGCTTGGACCACACACTGGATGCAGTCTCCCTTCTTCTCATTCATTTATTCAGTGACTGCCCTCCACTCTGGAGGCACAAGTTCCCACTTTCTCTTATGGTATATAATCCCTTACAGCCCACTGGTGTTCTAACCAACCTAGGTTTGGTCAATAGCAAGGAGTTCTTTCAAGAGATATCCTAAAACAGGTTGTCATCATTCTTTGAGAATTCCTATACTTTGGGACACTAATGGGGTATTACAGCCTTGTTATACCCTCAGCCCTGTAGTCTGTCCTTTCTCTAGGCATGCCTGTTTCAGTATAAAGGAAAATGATAATAAAGATGAAGCTCTCAGTGAGAGATATGCCTCTTGCTACTGACAGTCCACTGCTTCTTCACCCTACAATGGGCAGAATTATGTACTATATGCAGATATACAGATGTGTTTGTGTATCCACATAAAATATTTGGAACACTTTTACAGATGCATATTTACAGAAATGAGTTCACAATTGTACCAGAATCTCAACTGATCTCTACAATGTCCTTACTCCTCTCCCAATTTCTGTCCTATTCAATAAGATCCTTGGCTCCCCCAACTATCTGCATTAATCCAGTGCTAAAATAAATCTTTTTCAAATTGCTTTACTAATTTTACTATATAACATACTAAGAAGTTGGGGTTTCTTTATAATCTTCCCCTTTGTTGTTGTTGTTTTGTTTTTTCGAGACAGGGTTTCTCTGTGTAGCCCTGGCTGTCCTGGAACTCACTCTGTAGACCAGACTGGCCTTGAACTCAGAAATCCACCTGCCTCTGCCTCCCAAGTGCTGGGATTAAAGGCCTGTGCCACCACTTGGATTAGCTATTTTTCACACCACTGTGAGGAAACATTTGACCTGGTTAGTTTTTGTCAGCTCATACGAGCTGGGGTCATCTGGAAAGAAGGAATCTCAATTAAATGCCTTATCAGGCTGGTCTATTGGAAGCCTGTGGGGGCCTTGTCTTGATTGCTGATTGATATGGCAGAAGCCAACCCATGGTGGTGGTACTACCCTTTGGGTTGAATAAGAAATCAGACTGAACAAGCCAGGAGAAGCAAGCCAATAGGTAGCACTCCTCTATGACCTCTGCTTCAGTTCAATTCCTGCTTGAGTCCCCACCCTGATTTCTCTACATGATAGACTGTAGGCTGTAGGGTGATATAAAGTCTCTGCTTCCTTTCCAAGATACTTTTAGCCTTGGCATTTATCACAGCAATAGAAGCCCAACGAGAGAAACACCCAATAGAAACAAATTAAAGGGGGGGAGGCTTATTCAGGCTCCTGGTTCAGGGGTCACCATCCATCACGACGAGGACTACATGGTGGCTTGAGAGTCATGACAGTAGGAACTTGACTATAGCTTGTCACATCTTGGTGGATCAGGAATCAGAACTAAAGCCCAAGTGGGACCAGGTTCTAACAGCAAGGCCAGTCCCTAGCAGCCTACAGCAGCCACCTAGGACCTATGGCCCACAGGTTCCATGACTTCCTCCAAACAGGGCCACCAACTATACAAATAGGCTCATTCATTTCTTTTTGCTTTGAGCTTTAGAGTCTCCCCTTCCTCTTGTCATTTAGACCATCTTTTAAACATGGAGCCACAGCACTTTCCACAAAACCAAAATTGTGGAAATAGATGAACCTATCATAGGAAAAGGGGTCCCCCTCGAAGTCCCTCTGGCTCCCACCCATTCTGTGTGGAGACAGACTGCTCTCTGTTCCTTCTTCCTATGTTTCTTTATGTGAACATCAGCAGAAATGTAGATTTTTTTCTCATATCTCTTTTGCAAATACAGATCATACATACTCTCCTATAGTTTTCTAATTCATGTCTGGAAATCACTAGATGTCTCTGTTAGAAGAACTATTTATAAGACGAATTGTGTGTGTGTGTGTGTGTGTGTGTAAACATCATTTTCTTAGAATTTCTTTTTGAGACACAGTCTTTCTATGCGCCTCTGGCTAGCTTAGGGCCCATAATCATCCTGGTTCAGCCTCCGTAATGCTCAGATTAGAGGCCTGTACCACTACGCCATTTCAGAAATACTTTTAAATCCCACCATGTTCTGCTTCTATCTGTTCTCTGTTCTCCAAGACAGAAGTCCTCACCTACACTTCCATGTGACTCAAGTCTAGCTTTCCTTTAAAGGCTAAAGTTAGCCAGGTCTGATATAATATTACTATGAATTTACTATCCATGACCCTTCCCCAGGAAACATTTCTATCAAAGGTGATGAACGTTCTATGATATGATACGCCATAATAGCTAAATGAATATTCACATGCGGGGGATATAGCAAACTGATCATTCAGTGAACCTTTAATCCCTGACAGAGAGTTGGCAAGTCATATAAAGTGGTCATAAAAGGAAACAGACCAGGAAAAGTCACCCGAATGACTCAGAATGCTCGACCTGCCCTGCTGGTAACTCCCAGTCCTGCCCTTTACAAACCAGCCAAGGTTCAAGGCCACTTGTCCCCATTCTCCCGAGCTTCCCAACACGGAGGAGAGCTGCCAGGAGGTCCTCTCACTTTGCACCCAAGAGGACACTAGAATAGAGCAAGCATTCCAAACCCCTTAACACCAATAAGAAAGGGGCCAATGCTATGACATTAGGGTTTTCTCAATCTCTCCTATACATAAAATCCACAGGAAAATAAACAGCTAAAACGTATCTCTCCAGCCCACCTAGGGATTTTTATTTAATGAGATAATGTCTCCCTGTGTAGCCCATGCTGACTTCAAAGTTGTCACCAGCCTGCCTCCATGCCGCATGCAGGAGCTTCGGGTATGCACCCACTGCCACATGTGGTTGCAGAGTGGCGTTTTTTGTTTTTTGTTTTTTGTTTTTGTTTTTGCAGAGTGGTTTTAATCAGCCCCAGAAATGTAAGTGGGGGAAAGCCCAGCTGAGTTCAGGAATAATGATATCATAATTAACCAAGTCTTTTCATAAACACAATCTTCTGGAATAATGCAGAGGTAGAGGAGAGGTCTAAATGCCCTCTGTCGTGGTGACTATGAGTTATGATTTGGATCTAAAACATCCCCAAAGGCTCAGCTGTTGGTGGGCAGGCATTTGGACCCTCCATTTCTCTCCTTCCTTCTTTCCTCCATCCACCATGACATCAGTTGCCCTTAAAAGACCTGTTTTCCACTTTCCACTTTTCACTGTGATCTGTGTGGCCTTGTCTCAGGCCCAAATTATTGGAGATAATGTGAGTGGAAATAAATTGTTTCTCCTCTAGAAATTTTGTCCTGTCAAGTGGTTTTGTTTGGTTTTGTTTGGTTACCTTAGGAATGGGAAAACTGACCAACACGTCTTTGGAGAGCAGGCAAAGGGAAAAGTCCTGATCCTAGGTCCCTGATGAGCAACAAGGATTATCAGCTCCAGCAACTTCTGGGGAGGCCCCTCCCATGAACAGCCTATCACCACCCTCACCTTCGCTCTGAATGTCCCTAAGTGGAACACTGGTCTCCACCGAGGAAAAGCCAGTGACTTCCACAGAATCCAGCCTGGAGTATTGCCCCATCTGGACTTTACTCCCCAAAGGCTCATTGTGCAACATGTAACAAGAAAATGTAGCTACATGACAGCCTCATCTTTGTTCACCAAGGTATTCTATGGTAAAAATCCAAACAGCCCAAAAACTGTTTCTGGAAAAGAAACATATGCCCCAGACAAGTAGAAGAAATTCACACTCTGTGGTGGTTTGAATTTGCTTGGCCCAGGGAGTAGCACTATTAGGAGGTGTGGCCTTGTTAAAACCCTAATTAAGACACTCTCCAAGACTGTACTCAGATTTGAATGTGTTCTAGAGAAAGCAGTTAAAAGGGCCACCCTGTCCAATCGAAATGACCCGCTAGGACCGCCATCACTAGACACCTTTGCTACAAGGAGTCACAGGAAAGTTGTCACTTCCACTGCCAGGCAACATTCCAAAGAGGAGTTCTCAAAGTAAGAGGAAATGAGGATTAGGAAGCAGGCAGGCACACAACCAACACCAAGGCCGACGCAGAGGCTGGGGCGTTGGAAGCACTAGCTTCACACAGAGAGAACCTGGACACAGCAGGGTAAAGAGGGAGGGAGGGAGGAGGGGAACCTGGACACAGCAGGGTAAAGAGGGAGGGAGGGAGGAGGGAAGGATGGACAGACACAGGTATTGCTCAAGCAACAGACAGAACAGCAGCAGTCTGGCTTGGCCTCCTGAACCACGATACACTCCTACTCTGCTCCGGTTATCACACTTTTTGACCTGACCAGTGATTCACAAGAACTTTGAGTTCAATAGCCTGCAGAGCCTGGTTCTGGCCTCTCTGAGCCTGATCTGGGAAGCAGAGGAATTCTGTTCCTATTTGTCTCCAGAAGACTCCTGACGCCCCTTTCTTTCTCCCTTCCTTATCTTCCTTTCTGTGTCTTTTAAGAATCAATAGAGAGGGGTGGTGGTTCCACACATCTTTAATCCCAGCTCTAGGGAGGCAGAGGTAGGTGGATTTCTGAGTTCGAGGCCAGCCTGGTCTACAAAGTGAGTTCCAGGACAACCAGGGCTATACAGGGAAACCCTGTCTCAAAAAACCAAAAAAAAAAAAAGAATCAATAGGCAGGAGTCAGGTGGTGGTGGCACACACCTTTAATTCTAGCACACTAGAGCCAGAGGCAGGCAGATAACTAAGTGAGTTCAAGGCCAGCCTGGTTTACAGAATAAGTTCCAGGACAGTCGCCAGGCTACACAGAGAAACACTGTCTTAGAGGTGGGAGGCAGGGGTCAGGGGGATCAATAATCCAGTTTTTCTTTGTTTGAGTAGTTTGATGTTCACAGAAAACTTAAGGAAGAATTACAGAGGATTCACCTATGTCTTAAGAGTTTCTACTGCTGTGATCAAACACCCATACCAAAAGCAAGTGGGGGAGGAAAGGGTTAATTTGGCTTACACTTCCATGTGGCAGTCCAGCAATGAAGGAAGTCAGGACAGAAATTCAAACAGAGCAGGAACCTGGAGGCAGGAGCTGATGCACAGTCCCGGAAAGGTTGGTTTGTACTGGTTTGCTCCTAATGGCTTGCTCAGCCTGCTTTCTTACAGAACCCAGGATCACCAGCCCAGGATGACACATCCACAATGGGCTGGGCCCTCCCCATCAATCGCTAATTAAGAAAATGCCCTAGGGATGGATTTTATGGGAACATTTTTTCTCAATTGAGGTTCTCTCCTTTCAGATAATTCTCAAGCTTGTGTTCAGGTTGGCATAAAAGTAGCCACCACACAGCTCCCCATCAGCGACAGCAGGAGTTACTATAATTACTACAACTGATGGGTTTAATTATTAACTAAAGCCCATGGTTAATGGTGGGGTTTGCCAGTGACGCTATACATTCTATAGTTTGACAAATCTGGAGAGACTGTATATCTTCCCACTAAAAGAGCACAATGCACAGAGGGGTGGGGTATCTAGGAACGGCAGGAGTAAGAGGAGCAGGCTTATGCCCACTGATCCTGAAGCTGGCATAACTCAGAAGGGCTCGCCCCTAACAACAGTGCCTCAGCCAAATACCAGGCAGGGAAGGATGCTTTTTCCGCTCTTTCAATTTTCCCTGTGAACATGTGGAATAAATACCCTTGCTCTATTCCTTAAACTTCCAAGCCCATGACTATTCCCTGATGATATAATGTTCTTCCAGAACACAATGAGTCATCGATTCTGTGGCTTGTCACTTCAAATAGTTTTTTTTTTAAGTTTAAAAGATGGAAACCAGATGTTAACAGAGACTACAACTCATTTTCTAGAGATAACTAGCAGCTGAGGTTCCACTGAAGTCAGGGGTTGATATAATGACACAGCTTGAAAAGATGGAAGATTCCTTAACATTTTGCCTGCAGTTTCCTAGCTATTTTCCACGGCCTGAGATCTAATAATGGGATCATTATCCCAAAATAACTCTCCCAAGTTGGAGCTGTACCTCTACATGTTATATCAGGACGAGTAGTAATGTTCAAACATCCATATTTTTATATGCATTTTATAAACATTTTCAATTTTATTAGAATCAGATAAAATCAACAAAATGAATGCTATTGGCTTTGTTTCTTTCAATAGGATGGCGTACTGTGAAGTATGCACTCACTCACTAGATAGGGTTTCACTGAGCAAAGAAATGTTTTTAAGAGGATCTGGAGACCTTTATCTTCCTCTGACGTTATCCTGAATGAACTTTTTTCTTGCAAGTATTTGTTGCCAAAAAATGGAATATACGTTCTGGTGAGGGTGTGGAAAAACCCAGAGCCCTTGCTCATTGCTGACGGAATATAAAGCGATATTGCCATATTGTATGGAAAACAGATGAGAGTTCCTGAGAAAAATCAGGCAGAGATTTGTGGGATCATCTAGCAGCCCCACTTGGAGGTATTTACCCACAAACCTGAAAGCAGCACTTAGAGTAGATACTCATGTATCACCATGTTCTGAGCATCATTGTTCATGTTAACTAAACAACAGATGCAACCAAATGTCCCTCTGATGCCTGGATAAGAAAATGCTGGGTATGGGCAACAAAACATTATTCAGTCTCAAAAAGAAGCAAGCTGTAAGAGGCCAACCTGAAGATACTATGTTGAGCAAACAAGGCAGTCACAAAAGGGCAGGTCTTGCAGATTCCACCTCCAAGAGGATCCAGAGCAGTCAAACTCTAGGACAGAAGTAGAAAGAGAAAGAGACAGCTGTGACCACCAGGGGAAAGAACAGAAAAGCTGTGCAAGGGATACAGAGTTTCAAATTTGAGAAAAGGAAAACGTTCTATGATGGCAACAGTCCAGTCGCACAACAGTGTGAACACAGGATCATTGAACCATATTCAAAGGGGGTAAGAAAGATGGTGAGGCAGAGAAGAGCAATGACTGCTCTTCTAGAGGACCTGGGTTCGATTCTCAGCAACCACATGGCAGCTCACAACCATCTGTTTCAGGGATCCCACTCGTGGCCAGTTTGGGCACTGCACATAAATGGTGCATAGACAAGCATGGACGCCAAACACCCATACACAAAAAATAAAATCCTTACAAATTTTTAAATGATTGATTTTATATTATATATGCATTACCACATGATGATTTTAGTTATTTGTTTGTAGGTATTTATACATTTTGTTTATTTCTTAATTAAAAATAAATTTATTTTATTTATTAGCATTTTAAGACAGAGTCTCATTATGTGTCTCTGGAACTTGCTATGTGGACCTGGCTGGCACTTGTTTTTGAAACAAGGTCTCACTATGGACCCCAGACTATCCTAGAACTTACTATTTCCGGGCTCAGCCAGGGTTGCAGGCTCATAAGGAGGCAGGAGCTACTAACCGTGGCAGGGATTCATTTGGAGATGTATTCCAGCCCAGACTCCAACTGCCCCAGAAAAGCTCAAGAAGTGCCAGCAGAGGTGCCATAGGGATTCAGATCTGAACTGAGATAACCAAGTGGATGGAGACCGTTATTTCAGACAGGGGACACAGTGCCAGCAAAGCTCTATAAATGAGACCTTGGAATTGAGGGTCTCTCCAAGTCATGGGAGCTTGAGGGTAAAAGTTATGAATAAGGAGGTAAGAGACAGGTGAAACAGGTCACGAAGGGTAGGACAACTGGGAGTCAGACTCTCATGCCAAAAGCACCAAAGGACTAGAGCTAAGGCATCCCTAGGAAAGCTCAGGACAGGTATCTCAGAGGCTAAGGTAAACAGTAGTGACATATTCACCTGATTCTAGGATCATCTAGATATAAGTTCTAGGTCTTCATAAACTCTCCTGCTGCGTGAGTTGTGCACCATTTTAGACACGGCCTGTGGTGTTGTCCAACACAGTAGCCACGTGAATTATGGATACAGTTAAAAGCCAGCTTCTCAGCGGCACTGGCACATTTCAAGGGTTTAGCAGCCAGGTGTGGCTAGTGGCTAAGCACACACACTTCACCACATAAGTCCTACTGGACAGTACTGGTTGGTATAGGAAGCAGTTACAAGGGTTGGAGCCAAGACTCCCCAGGCGTTCTGGTTTTACAGTATGAAAGCAGAAAGCAACAGGCTAGAGCTATCATTTAAAATAACACGTATATTTCTACATGTACAAGGAAAAAATAAAGTCTAAAGCTAGATAATTATAGATTCCTCATTTTACACACCACACACACATTCAAGTTACAAATATATTCATCCATGTTTGATAAAGAAAGAGAATTTTTCTCCAAGTCCCTAAGAAGAATCCTAGAATCTTACTTACTCTGTAAAACTATCCCCAAATCCTAAAAATAACGGCCCACATAAATTGAGAGAGGAAAAATATAGTCCAGATTAAAACTCTAAAAGGTCACGTTTACCACTTCTGTGTCCGCTAAGCTTTTAAAGCTGTCTCCATTGTGCGTTTAATTCACCCAAGTTACAATGCAGCACTGAAGATATTACATTAGTTAATCCTTACTCCCAAGTTCTAAATAGAAAGGGCAAGAAATGGTAGCATGCCAAGCTGGGAAACGAGCCCTGTGCCAAGGACACGAGTGGATACTGATGGGAGGCGGAAATGAGTTGAGCTGTAACACACACCCAAGAGGAAAGGTTAACCCTCAGGCTCACCAAGGGAGGCAGCTATCTGACCGGTTACAAAACTCATAAAGCAAAAATGTGTGATAGTTCCTACAGATAGCAACTCAGATGTGGGTTTGACATCCCGGTTCCTTAGGAAAGTATGGAAGGAAGGGTCCTAAATAGGGAGAGCCTGCTCTTCACCTCTCCTGAGGAATCCAGTGGGTAGATTCCCAGAAAGTGGTATGAGCTGTCCTGGATAGGCTAAGTGCTCTGGTCCTGATGCTGAGATGCTGAAGGAAAGGTGGCTTTGGAAAGCATACATGCAGGTAGGCCAGAAACAGTTTCTAAATTCAAAAGACTCTGGACTAGGCAGGTTAACAGGTAGAATGGCTCACCAAGGAAGAAGATTCAGTGTCTGCATTGGTCAAGCCCTGACCAATGGCCAGGCTCTGACTATTGCATCCTCCTTCCCCACAGCCATGTGTCCTGCCTGCCTCTGGATTCCTCACTCCACCATGCCTATTCCCATCACATCTGCTTCTAATCAGTTCTCCCCATCAAAGCCTCGTACAAGGTCTAGTAAGAGATAAGGAGCACAGCAGCAAGCAGAACCCAAGAGGCAGTGAGGGAAGGGTAATTTAGCATCTAGTCATTACTAGAGGTGTGGACTTGAGCTTCTTATCAGAAGCAGGGAGGGACTGAGTGAGTAACAGAGTGACGGCCACAGCTGACAGGAGAATTAACAAGGGAAATCTTTGACCACAGCAAAATGTAGTTGCTTCTGATGGAGATGAAAAGTAAATGAATAAAGCTATTTCTGGTGGGGATGAGACACTGACTTTGGAAGTTAAGCCAGCTTTTCTGCCCTCATTCGGGTGGCTTTATTAAGCTCCATACTGGCTAGCTCGCAGCTCACAGCACTCAGCAATAACCCAGCACATTATTACCACCTGATTCCCTCCTTCTGCCTTCCAACTTGTAGATCTTTTTCTTTATAATTCTCAAATGACCGGACCTGACCAAATTTCCCTTATGCAAGCTTCCAAAACTCAGGCAGAAGAGCTGTTTTTAGGCAAGCATCCTTCAAATCCAATTACAGTTTCATTTCTGGTAAATGATGAGCTAGCTGCCTCTGGATCTGCCATACACTCAGTCCATATAAGGAGGCAGTGTGCTTGGGGGTGGATCCTCGGGTCTAAATCTTCCAGTAATCCCTGATCTTTCCAAACTGATAAGGTACTCAGAATGCACTTAATTTTCAAAGATAAGGAAAAAAAAAACAATCTTAAACTGCCAGCCCACACCTTCAATCTCAGCAGTAAGGAGGCAGAAGCAGGAGGATCTCTCTAAGTTGGAGGCCAGCCTGGTCTACGAGAGAGTTCCAGAATAGCCAAGTCTCACTAACAACAAAAGAATACTAGTAAACAAGATGAATGAGTTTCATGTTAATGAAAGTGAAGCTTTGTACGGTTGGAAATACAAACAACCACACAAACAAACTACACCCATATTCCCGAAGGCACAGCCTGAAGGCACAGCCTGAGCAAAGAACTTCAGGAGAAATCTCTCGGAGGAAGCCAGAGAGGCCTAGCCCATCCCCAAGGCAAGCAGCCTGGCCTCCAAGTCAGTTCTCTCTGCAAAGGTTCGTGGCTTTGGTAGGAGGAGGAGCCAAGCTGGGGTGTATGC
Source organism: Mus minutoides (assembly GCA_902729485.2). Taxonomy (NCBI): domain Eukaryota; kingdom Metazoa; phylum Chordata; class Mammalia; order Rodentia; family Muridae; genus Mus; species Mus minutoides. The sequence goes on from LR755184.1 coordinate 163,974, forward strand.
CTATCATCCCAGCATGTGAGGCACTGAGGCAGGAGGATCACAAGGTAGATAGAGGTCAGCCTGGGCTGTGTGGGGAAACCCTGTCTCAAAAGACAAACAAACAAAAATCCAATTATCAGCAAGGGGACATATGGCAACACAAAATGTGACATCGATTTACCTGAACCTACCTACTGGGTACTTAAGCTCCCCTAAAGTGATGCTAAAACCAAAAATAAACCCAAGGACAGAGCTTTCCCAAGCTTCCCAAGCAAAGGCCAATCTCCTTAGGTCAGTGCTTGTTGACAAGGGAGCTCTAAGGGACAGGCCTCTCAGGTGCAAACTCCAGTGTTCCTCTCCTACTCCCAGATCGAAGTGATCAGCTCTGTTCATCATGTGTAAAGTGAACAGAGACAGAAAGACGTGAAGACTATGCAACATATAAAGTATATAAAGTGTCTAGAGATAAAGTGTCTATATAAAGAGAAATCTATAATAGATAATCTATAAGTAGTCTACAATATATATAGTATATAAAGTATATAGTATATATTGTAGACTACTTATAGCCTGCCTATAAATTATACATCTAAGGTACCTGTACTTATACCCAATCACAAAAGAACACACATGATATGCACTCACTGATAAGTGGATATTAGCCCAGAAGCTCAGAATACCCAAGATACAATTTGCAAAGCACATGAAACTCAGGAAGAAGAAAGACCAAAGTGTGGATACTTCCATCCTTCTTAGAAGGGGGAACAACCATGGAAGGAGTTACAGAGACAAAGTTTGGAGCAGAGACTGAAGGAATGACCATCCAGAAACTGCCCCACCTGGGGATCCATCCCATAAACAACCACCAAACCCAGACACTATTGCAGATGTCAAAAGAGCTTGCTGACAGGAGCCTGATATAGCTGTCTCCTGAGAAACTCTGCCAGTGCCTGACTAATACAGAAATGGATGCTCACAGACAACCATTGGATTAAGCACAAGGTTCCCAATGAAGGAGCTAGAGAAAGTACCCATGGAGCTGAAGGGGTTTGCAGCCCCATAGGAGGAAAAACAGTATGAACTAGCCAGTAACCCCAGAGCTCCCTGGGACTAAACCAACAATCAAAGAAAATACATGGAGGGACTCGTGTCTCTAGCTGCATATGTAGAAGAGAATGGCCTAGTCAGTCATCAATGGGAGGAGAGGCCCTTGGTCCTGTGAAGGTCCCCAGTATAGGGGAATGCCTGGGCCAGGAAGTGGGAGTAGGTGGGCTGGAGAGCAGGGGAAGGGGGGAGAGGAGAGGTGATTTTCGGAGGGGAAAGTAGGAAAGGGGATAACACTTGAAATGTAAATAAAGAAAATATCTAATAAAAAAGATTACACATCTTTAAAAATAAGTGTATAACTACAAGTGGAATGTGAGCCCTATCTTCGTATACCTGGAGTCTATGTGGAAAGAGTGATGAACACTCACCGTGTCTAGAGAGAATGCAGAGGAGAGTTCCCTAGACATCCTGAGAGCATAGGCTGGGTGGGCAGCATGGACTTGCTCTCAGAGTGGCTGAAGTGCTCAGAGTGGTAGTTAACTGCTGGGTAAAAATGGTGGTGGTGGGAAGAGGAGCCTCGAAAGTGGGCCACCCAAGGCTAGGAAGGAGTTATGGACTAGAGACACTTGTAGCTTGGTTATTGAAGCAACCAAAGGCCAGGAGAGGCTGTCTGTGACTGGGACAAGCATTTCCTGCATTTTAGATAAGGTACTAGCTTCCAGTGAGCAACTCGGCTTCTGCCTTTATAAATCTTAAATCCTAAAGACCAAGGGGAGACGAATATCTGGCTCAAAGACTTCATTCATTCATTCATAGTTATTTTGAGACAGGATTTTTCTGTGTAGCCCCGGTTGTCCTGGAACTCACTCTGTAGATCAGGCTGGCCTCGAACTCAGAGATGCATCTACCTCTGCTTCCCAAGTGCTAGGATTAAAGGCGTGAGCCACCACTTCCCAGCTGGCTATTTTATTATGTGTATATGTACATGTTTGCGTGTATGCATCTGTATGTGTGCATGCATGCATGAGTGTGTGCAAAAATGTGCCCCATATACCCCCAGAGTCCTGAGGAAAGTGTTGGCTACTCCTAGAGGTGGAGTTACAGGCAGTTGTGAGCTTTAAATGTAGGTTCTAGGAAACAAAATGGACCCAGGTCCTCTGCAAGAGCAGTATACAGCTCTTAACCATTGAGCTCTCTTTCCAACCCCAAGGAAATATTTATTTACACTGTGATGGTGAAGTAACAGGAAAATGAAGGCAGGAAGCCTGGGGAAAGGAATCTTAGAAGGTTCCCCGGTACAAGTGAGTCACGTGTGGAGCTCTAAAGCTGCCACAGAGGCGAGGGAAGCGCAGCACAAGGATGGCGAGGAATTCTCTGTGTAAAGAGCCCGAGGCTATCAAAACTGGCAAGGTCCTAATCAGATACGAGCTTTGGAAATGATCGCCCCGACCAGCCACTCCAGATGAGACAGTGTTAATCTGTGCTAATACAAGACTAGACAAAGTTCCAGACTAGACAAAGTTCCTCTGGCCTCTGGAAGAAGGACATGGAAAGAGGCCCAGCAGGCAGACCTTCCACAAACCGGACACCTTTCCCAGATCCCTCCACAGGACAGGAGTAAGTCATGATGATCCCTGCTCCTAGTGTTAAGGGAGCATGCTCCAGCTGAACTCCAGCTGAGTTCTGAGATGTCACCCATTCCTGAGCTAGCCTTTGGTGTCCCCATTCTCTGCACACAGGGCATTTTGTTAGAGGAGGGGGCAGTTCTTGTTTTGTCCACATTACGGAAGGAAGCTAACTTTAAAAGCACTTCCTCCGTTCAGTAGAGGCAACACTAGCCTTCACACACTCCAGACAAACACTTGACGTTGTGTGTGTGTGTGACTCCACTCACTGCTACCCTGCTCCTACTCACTAGCAAGCTATTGGCTCTGCCTTCCTGTGTTTCCAGACTTTAAGACTAACTCCATCTTGCTCCGCACCTGGGTAAAACTCAGGTCTCTCTCTCACCCAGCATCGGCCATTTCCTCTGTCCTCCACCTGTAATCCACCTACAACATGGAAGGCAGCAGATTCTCCCAGGAGGCAATGCAGATGGGATACACCCCTGTCCCAAACCCCGCCAAAATTCCTTTTCTCTCAGTGACAGCTTCAAATCTACCTGCTCTTTCGCATCCAGTTCATCCACCCACACTCCCTCTCTCCCTCTGATTCCACCACAAAGTTCCTGCTTGTTTCGAGAAGCTTCTGGCATGTTGGTTTCTTGGGGCTGGGCAGTCATCAGTCACTAAACCCACTTTCCGCAGTGACCCTAAGGGGGTTCAATCCTTCACCACCATTCCGTAACCTTACTATAACACTTCTGTTTTTGTTTTCTTCTTTTCTTTTCTTTCTTTCTTTCTTTTTTTTCTTTCTTTCTTTCAAGACAGAATTTCTCTACATAGCCTTGGCTGTCCTGAAACTTGCTCTATAGACTGGGCTGGCCTCGAACTCACAGAGATCCCTGAAACTTGCTCTATAGACTGGGCTGGCCTTGAACTCACAGAGATTCCCTTGCCTATGCCTCCCAAAAGCTGGGATCAAAGACATGAGGAACTACCACCTGGCTATAAGTAATGTTTTATTAAGAGTGTCTAATTTCTACTTTTAAAATGTGTTGTCCTATCTTGCTTATCCCTTCTGTACATTTCTCTTTTGTATTGTTTTTGTTTTGTTTTGTTTTGTTTTTCAAGACAGGGTTTCTCTGTGTAGCCCTAGCTATCCTGGAACTCACTCTGTAGACCAGGCTAGCCTCGAACTCAGAAATCTGCCTGCCTCTGCCTACCAAGTGCTGGGATTAAAGGCGTGCGCCACCACTGCCTGACATTCCTCTTATTTAAAAAAGGTATCCTCTAACACTTGAAATGTAAATGAAGAAATTATCTAATAAAAGTTGGAAAAATAAAAGGTATCCTCTTCCAGCCTGTTCTCATGTATGTTGTAGAGGGGTGTTTGTGTGGCTGGAGGCCAGAGATCAAATACAAGGGGATTAATTGCTCCCCAACATATTATATGAGGCAAGGCTTCTCATTGAACCTGGGGCTCACTAACTCAGCCACACTGATTGGCCAGCAAGTCCTAGGGATCTTCCTGAATCTACCTCCCTAGCACTGGGATTACAAGGGGGTTGATGCTTCGGATTTGGGGATGTTTAACTCAGGAGCTCTCACACTTTCCTGACCTGGGATCCCCCTACATGACCGCTTCCCATGCTCTACCAGACTGAAAGGCCTGCATGGCGTGTTTCTATACACTAGAATGTACCTTTCTGGAGGGAAAGACTTGGCTTCTGTCTAGCCGTCATACACATACCCAGGCCAAGAAAAGACATGATCACAGCAAACATCAGAATATTTGTTCAATAGCTGAAAGGTCATCTTATTAACCAGGCCTCTCTTAGCAGCCAGTGTAAAGTCGCCATTCCTCCCCTCTTTTCTACCCTTCTCACTACTTCCCCCACGACTTCTGTCATTGAACAGTTGTGTAATCTACCTCCCACGGTATGGGAGACTGAACCCAGGGCCCTGTGTGTGCGAGGCAAGCACGCTAGCACTAAGGTACACATCCTAAAGTCCATATGAAGGCGAGTGTTAGCTGCTGTACCCAGAATGCGTAGGAATGACTAGCAAGGGTGGGTACTCAAATATTTGGAAAGGGAGGGGGAGAGACAAAAAGGAGTGCAGAGGTGAGGGGAAAGGGAGGGAGTAGAAAGGAGGGGGAGGAGCCCGAGGAGGAGGGAGGGAAGGAGGAAGAGGAAGGGAAAGAGGAATTCTTACTGCTTAGTACAGGATCATAACTGAGTGTTCCACAAATAGAAACAAATACATGCCACTAACTGGTTCTCTCTATAGTAAGAGAGTCTGTCAGGTGCTGAGAAATTATTAGGCAATCATTTCAGACCTGTTCGCTCCTAGGTTGCAGTAAATGAATCAAAGGGACTATCTAGCAATCGTGCCAGGACAAGGAACAGACTGGGCACTGGAATGCCATCAAAGAGAGCGTGAGTCACTGAAAATCAGCGGTTATTATTATATTTGCAGGCTGTTTTCTTCCAGAGTTTTCTGAACAATAAATAAAAGGGATTGGCGGCGCTTGCTTTCTGGCATTTTAAACCAGGTGAGCAGACCTTCAGGTTCAATTCAATTGAGAGATGATTTTGCACACCGGGAAACCAAGGGCCACCCAGGTACTCTTCCCTCCAGTGTGACTTGTGTGGCATACCACCTGCAATGGTAATGACCTCCATAAGGACACCACCACAAAGCTTGTACCTTTGAAGGCTGTGCCCTTGCATGCATTGCTTAGACTAAATGCTAGACTAGATGAGGTGACTGTGATTTTAGCACTCAGAGGCTGAAGCAGGCAGACAAATTGAGGAGAACCTTGGCTGAACAGCAAGTCATAGACAGACTTGGGTAGATGGGTAGATGGATAGAGATAGGTAGGTAGGTAGGTAGATGGATAAATGGATATAGGTGGATAGATGATGAAGATAGATAATTACTTACAAATAGGTGCTAAATATATAAATACATAGATAAATACAAAGACAGATAGATGACAGACAGGTCAATCATAGTTTAAGCAACCCAAAACAAATAACATGAAATTAAAAACTGAAGGTCAGAAACTGCTTTCTGTTGGAACCCTTCATCGCGAAATGGCAAGGGTCACATTTTCACATCTTAACTGAGAGTGCTAATTGACATGTGAAAAGCTTAATGCAACACAGTGAGCTCTCCAAAGGAAGGGGACCCTTCAGTTTTACTGTCTGTCTTTGACCTGATATTAGTCATCAACTGCTACCTAACAAAATCCCCTTAAAGGAGAAACTCATATGTCAGCTTCAGGGATGCAGGAAGCTGGGCATAGCCCAGGCTGCAGTCAAGATGCTGGCTGGGTGGCAGTCCTGTGAAGGTTCAGTCAGAGAGGGTCCAGTTACAAACTTACTCCCAAGGCTGTTGTTGGGATCCAGTTCCTCATGGACACCTGGCTGGAGGCCACGCCAGGTCTTTGCCACATTGCCTCTCCCCTGTGGCAGATCCAGCATGGCAGCTGGTCTTGGACAAAAATTGCCAGAGGATTCGAGAAAGAGGAATGGGTTTATTTGCATAATGTAGCTTCAGAGGATCGGCTAACTCAGAAGAGAGACATGTTAAGGGAAAACTCCTATGTTAATGAATGTCCATTCCCTTATTTTTGGCTAAAAGGCTATTTATTATGTAAGCTGAGCACGCCCAAACCACATATCTTTTACATGTGCTCTGTGACCTTGAGTTAAGTGTGACCCAAAATGTGTCTACTATCTTTCTAAGGTATAACCTTAAACTAAGCATGCCCCATATCATACTCTTTAACTGGGCATCTTGGGAATGGGCCAACTCTTATATGAATGTGTGTGGGCTCCCTGAGTAAGATCCCTTTCTTCCTTTATTGGGAAAGGGCATTTCTTGGAAGTGCCCCTGTTCTCTCTTGCCTGTTGCAGGCAAAGCTGTGCTACGTGTGACTTCCAATGCACCCAGCTATAAATGGACCATGTTAGATCACAGTGTGACCCCCTCTATCCTGGCCATAATCTCTTCATGAGACTGACTAACCAGGTCTAACCTCCACCCATTTCAAGACTACCCAGAAACATAAGAAGTCACGGAAGCATGAGCCAACAGGCTCTTCATCAGAATCCAAATTTGGTCAAGGAGACTTTTCTGGGAGCCAGCCTGAGAAGTCTGGTAGTAAAACAAAACCCAGAGAAATTACATAAGGCTCCTCAGAGTTTTAGTGGGGCCCAAATATGGTCAAAAGTAGTCTCAGAAGGCTTTTCTGGAACAACTCTAAGAGGTCTAGCAGAAAAAAAAGAAAACCACGGAGAAATCACTTCACCAAGATTGGTTTCCGGAGGTGCAGAGACTCACAGACAGGACTGGGAAGTTGTTGAGCAGCCAAGTTAAATCTAGGCTCAACTGCAAAATCTGGAGTTGGAGACAGCTAGGGCCTGGTGTTCGAGTTTTAAATCTTAGCAATGTTAGACATGGTGTTAATATTTCATGCTATGGTAATTAATAATAAACCTCAATCTGTATAATGAAAGGAATTATTTGAGTTAAAATGTTAAACTTTCTTTTTCAGCCAAATCTACTATAAAAATTGACAACAGAAGCCAAATAAGGGAACTAATTAAACCCAATGCTTATGGTTCCCATAACACAGTAAAGTTTGGTGTTGGAGAGACGGTTCAATGTGTTAAAGCACTTGCCACCAAACCTGACAAACCTGAGTTCCATTCCTGGGACCCATTTCAAAGAAGATACCTGCAAGGTGATCTCTGGCTTCCACAGGCATGTGTATCCCACCTAACCCCTATCCCCCCCGCCCCCCCACAGCAAATAGGTAAATACAGTTAAAAACTTTTCACAAGTTTGTCTGTAAATATAAATTTGTCTTGGTAGGTGTCAGTGGGCATAGAGAACATTTTCTAAAGGGGAGTTGGAAAGACCAGAGTGAATATAATATTTAAATCTTGTATAAGTCCTTGAAAAGGTTAAAATGCATCCAACATGTTGAAGTTCTTTTAAAAGTCCCCAGAACATGTGTATCTCTACAGTGACTGCAAATGCAGCCAGAGGTTTTATAGGACTGGCTAGGTTGGACCAAGAGGCGGTGTGGCTGGCTCCCATGTCCCTCTGCACAGCTGTGAAGAATATCCTGTTGTGTGTTTACATATATTCATGCTTCGGGAATTTAACAATTAAAGCTCTGATGGGCTGGCTTCCGCTGCAGAACGGGTGGGAGAAGAAAAACTTCGGCTTCTGGGAAGATGTAGGGAGGGGAGGTCACAAAGACTTGGCAAAGGGGGATTCTGGAGTTGGCCAGTTCTGCTAGAAGCTGCAGGGAATTCGTCTCCACTCCAAGAAAGAGGATTGCTAGATCTTTACTGTTCACAGCTCTCTAACTCTCTTAATTGACTTTAGCCAGAAGGGATTATCTGGTAGAAATAATACTGTACATAAAGTGGGGAATTTTTGTTTATCTTATGGATGGATTCACACAGAGGGAAGATTTGGGTCTAGATTTCTTTCTGTATTTCTTTCTTTCTTTCTTTTTTTTTTTTGCTTTTGGGATTAAAGGCGTGCGCCAGTATGCCCGGCTCTCTTTCTGTATTTCATCTCTCAGCCTTCCAAGGCTCCTTTGCACCCTAAGTGATTAGGAAATGACTTCCAACTAGTCAAGAGTCTCAGCAGCCTCACTGATGACATTTTCTTTTTCTCAGCAATGCTTCTCACTTACAGGGTGTGGCCTGGCCAATGCTGGCTGCCCAGAGGATGGTTTGGGGTCAGCCAGCTCTTTACAGGGTAAAAAAACAGGGTTGAAGACTATTCATACAACCACAGATTCTTAGATGTGAATAATCTCCAAGAACATCAGAAAGCAGGTCTTCTGAATACAGACACCTACTTGAAGTTACCTGGGAAGCCTCAGAAAGAGAAGGCACAGGGCACAGGAACCTTCTGCTTACTTATTTATATATGTCTATGTCTGTCTGTCTATCTGTCTGTATATACATATGCATATATGTATATAGCTATCTACATATCTATATAGCCTATCTATGTAGATATATATGCATATATGTATGTATCTAACTATCTACATATGTATGCATCTATTTTTATACGTGATGTATGCATCTAGCTATCTACATTTGTGTGTGTGTATGTATATATATATATATATATATATATATATATATATATATATATATACATGTAATCTACTATCTATCTATCTATCTATCTATCTATCTATCTACCTATCAATTTGGTTTTGGTTTTGTGAGACAGAATTTCATGCAGCCCAAGCCGGCTTTAAACTATATGGCTGGATTTCAATTCCTTATTCTTCTGCCTCTCTCCACTTTGCAAGTACTCAGATTATAGACATGAGACATGATCATACCCAGTGACTTCAACTTTATTTTACTTATTTAAAAAATTATCTTGTATTTATTTCCTGCGTGTGTGTATGTGTGTGTGGTGGGCGTAGTACCTGTGCCATGGACACATGTTTCCTTCTGCCATGGAAATCCTGGGGATCAAACTCAGGTCTTTAGCAAATATTTCACCACTGAATCAGTCATCTGACTAGCTCCCAGTCTCTTCCATTGTAAAAACTCTTGGGTGACATTTCAAGGGACAATGGGCTGAACTGAGCTTCTAGCTTGCTTAGTTGAGGCATGATGTGAATTTTGGTTTTGCCAATACATGAGCAACTGTGTGTTGACTCCTACAGCTGGACTGGGTCTACCCGGAGAGGTTTGGTCAGTTTGGTCTATACTACAAAGTAGTTAAAATCATCAGATGGTGGCAGTGGCAGAGCAAAAGAGGAGAGAGCACAGCATTGGGTGGGGACTCCTTTCACTGGAGCACAGCTTGGGAGGGGATTCCTTTCTCTGAAGCACTCAGTGAAGAATATACGGAAATGACCCTTGGGCCACAAGCCCGTGAGAAGGCGCCATGCTGTGGAAGAAGGTTTCAGGGAGTAAAACAAAGTCCTGGTACAGGAAGTGATTTGTCATAATCCAAAGACTGAAGCTACCTAACTAGGAAGATGGAAGGGAAGGGAGAAGGCTCACAGGAGAGGAGACAGCCATCCCTGTCCTACAATGCTAAAAGGTTTTCATCTAGATGTACAAAAGTCGCAGGATCTGACTAGTCTAGTTGGAGGGAGCAGAGTGAAATGTGTGTCAGTTAGGATGCTATTGGGATAACCCCAGGGAGGGAGGAGGCTGGCTTGAACTGAGCAGGTGACAATAGACAGAGACTGGTCTCTGGACCATTTGAATATACATAGAAGCTGCAAAGAACATTGGCCTGCAAAGGAAATTAGGGCAAAGTTTAGAATAACTCAAGTCAAGTCCAAGTCCAGGTTTCTGGCATAAGCATCAACTAGAGAGTTATTATCTTCCAAAATTGTCCAAGTTCAATTCTCTGTAGGCTAGGATGGCTCATCACCATTATCACCTTGACAAACTCCATGGAGACACACTTCTGGGCATGAATGTGATGGTGTTTCCAGAAAGACTTCACTGAGAAAGGAAGAACCACTCTGTACGTGGGATGCACCATTTCATGGGCCGGGGGGGGGGGGGGGTGTCAAGTGCAAAAGCAATCGGGTACTAGCATTTCTCTACCCCTCTCTGCTTTCTGGTTCTAGGGACAGTGTCACTAGCTGCCTCACAGTCCTGGACCATGCCTTCCCTGGCACAAGGGGAAAATTGTGAGCAAAATTAACCCTTTCCTCCCTTAAGTTGCCCACTGGCAGGTTCAAGGAGAAAAAGGATAGTTAGCAAGGAATTGTCTGGGACTATCCTAGGAACCACAGTACTATAACAGAATTCCTACTTGTGGTCCAGAATAAGAATTCTCAACCTAATGTCACTATCATTTTGGTCATTTTGAACAGGATACTTCACTGTTGTGGACACAGGGCATCCATACACCACACTACAGAATGTTTAACAGTACTCTGGTGAGACTAGTCACATCCTCTAAGTTGTGACATCCTGCAGTATTTCTTGAGGGCAAGACTGATTCAAATTAGATTGGAGATGTGACACCAAAAAAATCTTTGATAAGCCAGGACCTGTCCTCAATCAAAAAAAAAAAAAAAACCATCACAGCAAAATAAGAGTTATACAAATTATTTCAATGTTCTTATGTTTTGGTTCTGTGGATAAACACATTAAATTGGTTGTCTCAAATCAGAGCAAGTACCGAATTTTACTTTGCCCCATCCTGTTCCAAGGTAACTGTAGGATCTTAAAATCCTTTGTCCCTTTCTTCTGACAGTAACACACTCATACCAGTGAGGGAAAAAAAAAAAAAGCTGTTTTTACCTCTGTTTGCAAATGTTTCATAATTCAGATTTACAGAATGACCTAAGAATTCTTTTTCTAAAGACTCATAACCTAGACCAAGATGTCAGAAGAATCCAGTTTTCTAGAAAAAGAAGGAAGAAGCAGTCATGTTTTAACATTTACAAAGCACAGCAATGGGAGTTATGGGGCTGAGCAGTGTAGGTGCCGGAGATCAGACTTGGATTCTCTGGAAGAGCAGTACACTAACCACTGAGCTATGTTTCCATCCCCTACTAAGACATTTTAATGAGTAAATCTTTTGCTGCTTCATGTCAGATATGCCACAACCACTGGCTGGAAGGTCTTTTAATGAGTGGGACACTGAGATTACATCTAGACACAGCAAGAGCACATTTGTTAAAAGCCCCTACTTCAGTTTTATGTCCTGTCTCTCACCACAATGTAAAAAAGGCACAGAGCAAGCAGGCCCAAGAGGGTCTTCTGGAGGAGGCTGTCCTTGAAGGATGTGAAGGGAAAGAATTTTCTAGTCAGCAAGAATAGCATGTTCCAAGACCCTGGCTGGGTAGGAACTTAGTGCTATGTTTGGGATCTGTAGAAAGCAAGAAGAGTGGGGGAAAGAGGTAAGGGGACACAGATCTGGGAAGCATAGATAGAGCAGGCTGGGCTAGAGAGACGGCTCAGCTCTCAAAGGCTAGCCTCACAACCGAAAATATAAGACAAGCAGGCCAAGCTAAGTTGCAAAGTACCTGGTAGGAGACATTAACAGATTTTTAAGTAGAAGTACACCACTTTCTTTGGCTGAGAAGCCAAATGAATAGAAACAACACTGGAAACTGGGAGGCCCGTTAAAAGATGCTCCTGCAGGGTCTGTGACAGAGCTCCCAAGGGCTTGGGACCAGGAAAACAGGGTGGGGTGAAAGACAGAGGATAGGAACTGTCTCTTCTAAATAGACTTTTGGTCTTGATGACAGGGACCTAAGCGATGTTTCTGATGACTCTGACTTCTGACTCAAATGGCTCAAATGCTTCGTAGGCCTAGAAGTGGGATTAGGGGATGGAGAACCTCATTTGGGGCCAGCTAAGTTTGCACTCCTGGGACACAAGAGCATGGCCAAGGTCACACTTGAAGCGGAGTCACAAGCTGAGGCTGGAGACACATCTTTGGGAAGCACCGAGCCAGCTGGTTTGAGATCCTCCAAGGACCCATCAAGAAAGCCCATGAAAGCAGCAACTCCTTGCTATTCTGGTGCTCCTTGACATCGCCATCAGCCCCGGGTTATAGACTTACACTTCTAAAATATACATCTAATGTTTGAGCAACAAAATGGACAAAGTGTCCTGAAGCAAGGGTCATCGTTACTACAGATTATAACTCCAATATCCAACTTATTTCCTCAAAAATTTGTTTTGAAATAAATTCTCACTCTGAAAACCAGAGTAACCTCACACTTGGGGAAATTCGCCTGCCTCTGCCTCCGGCGTGCTGGGATTATGAGTATGTACCATCTCAGTATTTTGTTTATATTTATTCCTTTTTTTTTCTCCCAATCCCAACAGTCGTGTCAGCTCCACAGCAAGAAGCATCATGCTTGCTCTGTTCATGTAGCTGACACAGGGCTTGAAGTGTGGTGTGGGTGTGGATTGTTAGAAGAAATGGCTCCTCTTGTAGCACTGTGTGGATTCCCTGTGGATCAACTCCTTACCTGTGCTGCCTGTGATCCACTCTCCCTTTCTGAACCTACTCCCCTCTCACCCTAGCAAGCTGGGGTCACACACTGGTGGTAAACTGGGGTCACACACTGGTGGTAAACAGCTCAGGTTCTCCGAACAAGACCAGACGTACATATTTCGGAGGAGTGTCTTTATGATCTCTAACCAGTCACCTCAACAGAACTTACTGAGTCTGTGGGCAGTAGGAACTCAGAAGACTGCAGCTCAGGCTCAGCCCCTCCGCTCTTTTTATACTCACTCTATCCCTCCCTCCTCACTCTTCCCTCTCTCTCTGACCTGCCCAGAAGTCCTGTTGCCTTTCAGTTGATCTGTGAAAACTTACATCCACATCCATACATATGTGTAGATGCGATCTCGTTCTCTCAATGACATCTGATCTGATGGCTTTATTATAACTTGCAGACACAGCCTCTTGTCTGATCTCTTGGCTTAGGACCTCCCATAAAAATAGCAGCCAGAGTGGCCCGTCAGGTCATATCACACCCCTTCCTATGGCATATCTCATACAAAGTCAAAGCCAAAGTTCTTTTTTTTTTTTTTTGGTTTTTCAAGACAGGGTTTCTCTGTAGCCCTGGTTGTCCTGGAACTCACTTTGTAGACCAGGCTGGCCTCGAACTCAGAAATCTGCCTGCCTCTGCCTCCCGAGTACTGAGATTAAAGGCGTGTTCCACCACGCCCAGCAAAGCCAAAGTTCTTACAAAGCCTGGTGGGGTCTTCCCCTAGCCCTCTCCTCACCCTCACATTTCCTCTCCTATACAGTGCAGACAAGCTTCAAAGTCCTCCTGCCTCAGTCAAATGCAGGCATATAGGCAAGGTGGAAGTCAGAGGCAGACATAGCTCCATCTGGTTTCTCTCTCTCTCTCTCTCTCTCTCTCTCTCTCTCTCTCTCTCTCTCTCCCTCCCTCCCTTCACTCATTCTATCTTATGATACTGGTACTGTCTTTTCATCCAGCCAAACTAGGCATTCCTTCTTTAAGACCTCTGCCCTTTTTCATCCAGTCAAACCAGGCATTCCTCCTTTAAGACCTCTGCCCTTTTGCATGTAGTCAAACCAGGCATTCCTCCTTTAAAACCTCTGCCCTGCACTTTATGATCCTCACCCCCTGCCCCAGTTACTCTACAGGTCCTCCTCTTCCCTCTCCATTCAAGTCTTTGCTCATGGGTCACCTTCTCTAGGCTGCAGGAAACTCTACTTTCAATAGGAAGTCATGTCCTTGCTGGCCCATTCTCCTGTTATCTTGGAGCAGGAGCACAGATCTTAGTGTACAATACATAATCACTCTGTTTGTTATGTATACTTAGCACCTACTGTCTGTTGCCTCCTGGATCTGAGTTCCTAAAGGACATGTTTCTCTGCTAGCTCACTGGCACAGGCTAAGGCTGGACAGACAGACCTTCAGGGTATTGAACGTGCCCACTGATTCAGTGAGGTCTCAGTAGGTGCTTGAAGTTTTGTACATATTAATAAAGGTCTCTCTAGGGGATGACATAAGAGACAGGCAGCCCCAATCGCAGGAGAATGTCGGCCATTAAAGCCACAACTCAAGAAATGGGACTGATTCTTCTCTAAAGTTACAGAGGCCTGGCCATATGCCTCCTGTCTTAATAGACTTGGTTCCAATGATCTTAAAGATCCAAAACATGTTTGATGCCACACAGATCACTGTAGAGTGGTCTGGGAGTCCCACATGTTAGATGCCACACAGATCACTGTAGAGTGGTCTGGGAGTCCCACATGTTAGATGCTACACAGATCACTGTAGAGTGGTCTGGGAGTCCCACATGTTAGATGCCACACAGATCACTGTAGAGTGGTCTGGGAGTCCCACATGCCCTCCTAAACGCTTCACACCTCCATCTGTAGTAGAGGGAGCATAAGACATATAAATGGTTGACTTAAACAGTTCTCCTCCCTTTTTCCTTCTGTGGTTATGATTAACATGAGGTAGGAAAGAGGAATTCTACTCGGGTGGTATTTGTGGTTGAAATTTTGTTGTTGATTTATTTTGTGTCATTTAGTTTAAAAGAAAATCCTACTTTTAAAATGTTAAAATTCCAATTTGGACAATTTTGGGGAGATGAGATGACACCACTTCATATGGAGACATTGCTGTTCTCTAAAGAATACAGATATTTTAGCATGACAGACTGACATCCAGTAGTTCTCTAAGGTAAGCTCTTGGCTTTTATGTTGCCACACAGAGAAGCATGTTCTTCCTATGTGTTTATTTGTTGGGTTTGATTTTCTTGAGATAGACTTGGATGTAGCCTGGGATATGCAGCTGAAGCTGGCCTTGAACTTGATCTTCCTGCTTCTACCTCCCAAGTAGTAGGATTATAGGCATATACTACCACACACCAGTAAATACACTTTCTACCCCTGTTCCCACCTTATGCTAAGGATTGAGCCCAGGGCATTGTGTGTGGTAGGCAAGCACTCTTCCACTGAGCCACACCCCCTGCTGTTGGGTTTTGTTGTTGTTGTTATTCATTTGCTTGAATATTGTTTTTTAGAAAGGTTCTTGCTACATAGCTAGGGCTGCCCTCAAACTTGTGATTCTTGCCTCCTCTCTGCCTCTTGAACGCCAGGGTTAGGCCATGCACTCTAGATCATGCACGACCTGCCTGAACACCTCCTTAGGGGGAAACAACTGTTCAGTTGGTAACCCTATCATGCTTTAGTATACAAATGACCTTTTGAGCTTTTCTTGAAGGGTATCTATTCTACCCCAAACTGGAAAACAACTTGATACTTAAATACTCAAAAGATTTTTTTTTAAAAGATTGAATCATTAGTAAAGGAAGTCTGGATTCTTTTCTCCATTCAGAATGTCGTCTCCAACAGGCCCCTGTGTTCTGTAGAGACTACCTTGTCATGGGGCTACAGAATGTGGATACCCAGGATGGCATAGAGTGCAGTCAACCACAGCTCCAAGCAGGCCAGCAGGGCGACAATAGCAAATGATCTTCGCTTAGAATGAGCAGCTTCCATTTTCAAGGAGAGGGGAGTGGTTGCTATCTTACATGTTTGATACCACTGTAACCCCTGTACCCAGGATTTTTCCAACAGTGGCTCTGGAGGAAAGCATGTCACTAAACACTCCATGACTCCAGCCTTACTTATGAAGAGAAATTTTTACCAAGCAAGCACTCAAACCCCCACATGAAGAAACAAGAACTATGCAAACAAGTCCACAGCGGCATTGTTCACGAGCGAGAGGTGGCTGCCATCCAAATCCAATTTGTCAAGTGTCTAGGTGGGTAAACAAAATGTGGAGATGGATAGTGGAGTATTATTCTCCCTTGTAGCAGAAGAAACTTCAGAGGCATGCCATGCTGTGGATAAGCCCCGAAGCCACCATGCTGAGAGAAATAAGCCATGGCAAAAGGGTAAATGTGATTAAACTCAACAGCAGACACCCCTAGAATGGTCGGGTTCATATTGACAGACAGTGGGATAGACAGGGGCTCACGGATAGAGCTTCCATGTGAGACACCGGATGACTTTATGGAGTAATGATGGCATTAGCTATATACAACAATAAGCATGTATTTAATGCCACTGAACCGTACATTGAATGTGGCTAATATGGCACGACTTGGTGTTCTCTATACATTTAACTCAGTTTTTGCATCAGAAGATTATCACAAAGGTCCCGTCCCATCCCAAAGTCACTCTGCTACCTGATGCAGAAGGAGAATTTCACCTGATCCTCAGTCTCTTCAGCCCGATGAGCACAGCTGCACGCCACATGTGTGACTTCTGTGTAGAGTCAGAAGTTCTAGAAACACTTTGCCTGCCAGTGGTTCAGTCCTCAGAAGACCCAAACACGTCCTCTCCAATGCAAAGACAAGGCCAGTGCTTCCCAAGAGGCAGTGGAGAACACCAGCTCTGTCTCGGAGCGTGAATACTGAAAACACTCCAGTCATGTAAGCAGTCTTAATATCCACTTTCTCAAGGAGAATGTAGATGAACCATCATGACCTCAGCTCACCAGGTCTCAAGAGGGCAAACTAAGAATGTGTATACACCACACTGTATTTCACGAAACAAATCATGTACCCAGCGCATGGACACACCTCCCTAGGAGCAAGATAGACCACCAGGCAGCATGTGGGGACAGTATTTGGTGTCGAAGAAACGCTACTTGGGATTTTCTGGCTCAACTCAGTCAGGGTGAAGATTAGAAAACTGATTCCAAACACAGCCTATCCTAAATCAAACAAACCTCAACTTTGGTGGAACAAAAGCCACTCAGCAAAGAAATGAAGCTATAAAACAAAAGTCCTGTAAATAGAGAGCAGGCTACCAGGCAAAGGTCAGTTTCCACTTAGTGCCGAAGCTGGCTTCTCAACCACGATAGGAGGGAGAGAATAGCCGTCACCACTGAAAGGTGCTTAGGACAATCTTCCCCCAGGAGTCCAGTCCTTTGTCTAGGATGTCACGTCTGCTATCTTGCTCAAGCACATCTCTCACACCTTAAAGTCTAGACTTGGAGACTGATGATTAACCAGGCCCAGAGAGCCAGAATCTAAGACCACCCTCTTTCCATGTAGAGAGTGTCCAGAGCGGGGGAAAGAACCTGTTCAACAATTCTTTTTTCAGATTGATTTATTTTTAGTGTGTGTTGTGTGCTTGCCTACTTGTGCACAACATGCATGCAGTATCCTTTGAGGCTAAAGGAGGACCTCAGATCATCTGATTGAGGTTACAGATGCCCGTGAAGCACCGTGCCGGTGCTGTGAACTAAACTTGGGTCCTCTTTAAGCACAGTAAGTGCTCTTAGCTGACTGACAATCCATCTCTTCAGTCCCTTTACCAGACTTCTTAGCAAAGGAGAAAACCAACTCAAACCCTTAAGAAACCTAATAATCTTCCCTAAAATAGGAAGGGAATCGATTGGCATAATTAATGGAATGTGAGGGAAGGAAGGAAGGAAAAGAGTTGGGTCAAATTTCACTAGCAGCGCATGCACGGGCTCCACAAACCATGAGATTCAAAGGCTACTAAGTATGAAACTGGGTGTAAAGAATAGGAAGCAAAAGAATGTCAAAGAGACACACCGGGATACAGAAGACACTATCATGTTCTAAGTGCTCCAAGAGCCTCTGCAGGGCAGGAGGTGGTAGCACCCAGTTGAGAGCATCCAGAGTCCATTGTGACTGTGATTGACTGAGCTTATCCTCCTGTAAGGCTAGAGGTCAGTTAGCTTCCTGGTCATCCATCCAAGAGCATCCCAGAACAATGACAAGGATCTGAAGCCTTAGAAATCTGCTCCTACTCTGAGCACTGTTCTTTCTATGTCCAGGTGCAGATGTGCACCTGTGTTTGCTAAACAAATGCTAACATGAATCCTGCATCCTCCATAGAGCAGAAGAAAGGCAGTGGGGGGAGCACCACTCATGGAGTACCAACAATGCAGCTCTACCAATGACAGACCACCTAGTATGCAGCTTTATACACCCTCCTGTCTCAAGCGCTTCATCTGAGACCTCACACCATGTACAGGCGAAGACGCCTGCCTGGCTGCAGAAAGTCCCTTAGGTTATACAGCTGGAAACAGTGGAGCCCAGATGCCAACCCTGGGTCAGAGGCCAGCATTTCTGCTTTACCACTGCTCCAGACTCCGTTCGCTAGGACCTGTTATCAAAATAGCCTCCATTGTGGGTAGATCGGGTGATAATTTATTTAAAAGCTCAATTCGCTCAAAAGTATCAGAAGGCTAGTAATCTGTGCCAAAATGTGAGCTGGTAAGTTCCCTGGTTTCTAAGAATAAAAGTGAGAAAGGAAACATATATACCACAACCATGTATATACACACACATTTTTTTTTTCTATAACCTTCCTCCATAAAACTAGGGCCTTACTGACATAGCTACAGAAGGTCCTATTTTTGTCATTGCTTTTAAGGTGGGTACTGGAATGGAGTTCAAGAATAACACAGGCCATTGGACGAAAAGGTAAGCCATTTGTATGTGTTATAACTCGACCTCTTTGAGAAGCAAGTTAAAGACCTATCAACAAACACTGGATGTAATGGAATAACAGAAAAAAATGCCAAAAAACCTCACAGGGTTCCCAAAGACATCCCACAAAGATAAACTTCCAGGGAGATAAATCTAGAAACAGAGAGGCAAACATTCCAAAATAAAGTTCTTAAGAAGCTTTAAATATTCTCTTGGTAGGAGCCCAAGTTAGAACCGGGAATGGACCCAGCCCAGAATGGACCCAGGACAACTTGTAACTGCCTCCAAAGAGCCACTTCCTCAATATCCAAAGGTTCAAAGGTTTCTTTTACAAGCTAGAATGGAAGAACAAGGCCAACGGTAGAATTAAAAGCTCTCTAGAGTTATAGAGATCTATATTGCTTTTGAAAAATGAACACAGAATCTAAATTAAAGTGATAATAAAATAGTAATATATTAATGTTCCTGTTTACATGGCCAGACTCCAGTATCAAGTAATAATAGTGTATAAACACCAAATGCTTGCCCCAGGTGCTGGCTTATTAAAGCCATGTCAAGAGGCTGGGAGAAAAGCTCCGGGGTCAGCTTATCCCCAGCTCTGCAAAAAATTAAGAATTACATAATAAAATTAGACAGGTGTGGTGGTACGCACCTACAATCTCAGCACCTTGGAAGCGAAGCGGGAGCATCAGGAGTTCAAGGTCACTGTCAGCTACAAAGCAAGCTTGAGGCCAACATAGCCAACAAGGAGACCCTGTCTGGAAATACCACCACCGATAATGAAAATAAAGCCAACATTCAATCATCTACTAGTTGTAAAGGACACACACGTTCTCTCTCTTCTCTTCTAGCCATCCCCACCAAGGGGGGGGGAGGGAAGAGGAAAAGAAAGAAAGAAAGAAAGAAAGAAAGAAAGAAAGAAAGAAAGATAAAAACCATCAGTATCTTTTCCCCTTCACAGATTAGCAAACTTCTGATGCAATTAGCAAGAGAACCGACCCCCCCCCACATCCCCCCCCCCTTGGACTCTAAAACCAGGTGTCCTTACTCCTCCTTGCTTTAAAGCAGAAGGGAAGAGAACGGGAAAGAGGAAGGCACCACATTCCCTCAGCACCAAGATCCCAACACCAGAAATGAGGCTGGACAGGGAGCTAGCGGTGAACCTCACTTACATCCGAAGACTCAGTTGTTTTTTTTTGTTTGTTTGTTTTTTACTAAACGATTTGCTCTCAGAAATCATTGTTTTAAATCACCGTCTTAAACAGAGAAAGAAAATCCTCCTAGTGCCATCTCTAGGAGGTGATAACAAGTAAACGTGGCTATGTATCGTCCTTAAAATACAAATCAATAGAGTTGGATGGTGGCAGACCCGGAGCAGACACCCATGTTGGAGGTACTAGTCAGTACTAAGCCAGCCGCACAGGTCCTTTCTCACCTTCTTGGGCCCTACTCAAAGAACCAAAATTACCAAAGTAAAACCATTAGAAGATGATAAATGAACACAGCGGTATGGATCCTCTCAAAGCAAGCACAAAGAAGTGTCTACATAAAGAAAACCATTAGCCGCTTCAGAGCAGTAATTGTCGGCAGGTGTGACTGCTCCCCAGAAATTAATCAGCTAATAACCACTCATCATCCTTTGCACTGTCTATGCATTTATAATAGGGTTTAATAAGGTCTTAACAAAAGGCAGTGTTCTGAATGACACTTTAGGCCTAACACGAAGGTCCTGCTTAGACGAGGAAAACCAGAGCTTTGGCCTCATATGGTGTATGGCTTTCCTCTTTTGCTATGGACCTCTATTTACTATCTATTGACACCTTAAAAGACATTTTTTGTAGCCTTTCTTCCTCAAAGGCTGTTAGCCTTCCTCGGTGGCCAAGTGTCTTCAAGTATTTCATTGGTAATATCTGGTTTGATTTTCTCAGAGGCAGGGGCCGGGGCGAGGGCGGGTGGTGGGGGGTTGAGAAAAATTTTGAAAGCAGCAAACTAGAAAGATGGGAGTAAATCTTTTCTTTACTCCAAAAGGGCAGGCAATCTGGGGAGGATGGGAGAGTCCACACAGAGAAGGGCTAGGAGAACGAAGGACCTAAGGGCAGTGCCTGGAGGCCAAGGGTTCCAGTGAGGTGGTGGGAGCCTTTTTCACTTCCCTGTGCCCCTTTTCAATCCTCGCCCCGGTGCTTCAACCCTGGTACTCATCCCAAAGCAGTCTAGAAATCTGCATTCTGAGCCTCCAGGGATTGAGACATACATGCATACAACTCCCTCGGAGAAGCTGGCCAGACACTTCTTTTTCACTGTGGGCTGAGAGAGTTGGCCAAGAGAGGAGTTAAAGCACTGGCCCTGTTCCATGCCACATCTCCCGCCACGTTTTCTTTCAACAAGTGACAGCTACAGGTATCAAACTGGGGATTAAGGACAGCCAGCCGGCGGCGGCGGTGAACTCGACGCCGACGCCGTGATCACCCGGAAAACTGTTTACCCCGATTATGCCCTCACTCCCTCACAGATGCGCACCGAAGGATCTGGGGGCGCGCGGGGGGGGCGGGTTTCACCCCCTCCATCCTTCCCAGCAGGTGCGCCGCGGCCAGAAACACTCCTCCCTAAGGTCATTTTGAGAGCTTTGAATAGCCTTCTCCCCAAACCTGTCAGTGGAAGATTCCTAGGTGGTCCTCTCATGACAGCCAGAAACACTCTTCAAAGTTTCCCCAATCCGTTCTTGGTTTAACTCTGGAATCTTAACTCTGGACATGTGTGTCACAAACCAACGAAACAAAACAAAACAAAACAAAATACCTAAACAGCTCCCGAGAGATCCCTCCCCGGAACAGGTGAAAACCCCAAAGAACTGGGAGTCGCTCAGCTTGTCCTTTGCCAACCATGGACCATGGCGGGGCAGAGGCTTCCGGCACCAACGCCCCCGTCCCCCAAACACCACTTGTTCAGGTTCAGGAGCCCGAGGGCGCGGACAGCTGCTGCCGCCGCACCGCAGCTGCGTGAAATCCACTAGCCCTTGGATCACGAAGGGAGCCAGGGACCCCTGCCTGGCTGGTTGGGTCCTGGAGGTCGGGGCACAGCAGCGCCTCGCCCCTCTTACCTAGTGCTCACTGGGCCCCGGCTTGGGCATCCGCGGGGTGCGCGGCGCTCCGAGGCTCGTCCAAGGCTGGTGCGCACCTGGCCACCTCCCGCCCGGCCCCGGCGCTGCGGCTGCGCTAGCGCTGCATGGCACACAGGGGCTGGCCGGGGGCCCGGGGAAGCCTGTCCAGTTGGCCGCGACTCCTCCGGCTCTCGTGGCTCGCCAAGGGCTCCCCGCCTTCCCCCCGCCCCGGGTCCGTGCGCCCTTCCTAGGCGGCAGAGCCCTTTTCCCTCCGCTCTGCCCGACCGGACAAACTGGTTTCTCTGCTCCAGGGAGGAGCCTCTTGCCTCCCCCTGGCAGCGGCCGTGGCCGCGCGCGGCTTGGGGACCAGGCTGGAGCTGGGCCGGGGGCGGTCCCGCCGTCCGCCCTCCCTCGATCCCTCCCCCGGGTGGAGAGAGGCTGGGCTGCCAGGCCTGGGGTTGTTGTACGGAGCCCTGCTCCAGTGCCACTATCTGGGGCCCCAGAGGCAGGTGGCAATCCCTGACCGTGACCGATCTTTGTCTACCCTGTGACCCTGCTTTTTCGGCAGTTCGCGGCTCCTGGGGCGCTCCGGCTCTCTGTTTCACAGACACCACCCCACGAGCCTCGCGTCACTTTCCCGCCCACTGTTGTCGGCTTGGCCGCAGACCGGGGTCGGTGACCGCGCCAGCTCGGAAAACTGGCGGGGTTTAGTGAGAGCCGGGGACCTGAACTGCTTCGGTAACAGGAGCCGCGCTCGCTCCCGGCCAAGTCACGTTTCGGGATCAGTCACCAAAGGCGTTGGAACAGACTGCGCTAAGATTCCGAGAAACTCTAATTGCAGCAAGCTCTCTTTCTGCTGAGACCAAAGTCATCCATGTTTAGGACCTTGGGGCCAGATGGAGTTAGTGTATAGATGGCAAACTGTTTGCTGCGGTGCGGGTGGCTGTCCGGAGTGTGAATAGCGCGTCTTCTCGGGCAGTAAGCTCTTACTTACACCTGCATCCCGTCGACTTACACTCCCAAGTCTCTCGGATCAGAAGGGCGGCAAGCAAAGGCCCATAGTAGCGTTAAGAATATAGCTGGAGGTAGACCGCTTGCTTGAGATTGACTGGTTAGCATACAGCATATCTCTCTGATCTCGAAATCTAAACAATGTACCTCATAAAAACCAGCTTTACAGTTCTGTTTGCAGAATTTTCTGTAAGGTAAGAACAATAAACTCTCTGTGTTTTTATTTAAATTTAAAACTCCAATCTTCTCCAATCTTGTTGGGCGTAGTGGCACACGCCTTTAATCCCAGCACTCGGGAGGCAGAGGCAGGCGGATTTCTGAGTTCGAGGCCAGCCTGGTCTACAAAGTGAGTTCCAGGACAGCCAGGGCTATATAAAGAAACCCTGTCTCAAAAAACCAAAAAAAAAAAAAAAAATTCCATTCTTTAAGGCTTGTCACCGTCGCAAATTACATCCTTTGGGCAATGTTTCAAAAACAAAAACAAAAAAACAAAACCCAACCATAGAATCATGTGCACAAAGCATAGGGAAGACACCCACGTAGGTCTCTCTGCTTTCTCTCTTCTTTCTTTCGCACTTAAATATGAAGCATTGTACTAGCTCCTATCTCTGCTTAAGCTCTGTAACTTTGCTGGAGTCATGGCCTCATTGTCAAGCACCCAACTTGCGCTGAATGACAGTCTCTGAAAGAGGAACTCCCCAGGCTGCTGGTGGCTGTCCTGAGCTTCTCTGTTGCCTCTGACAGTCACCCATAAGCCTTTTGAAGACTACCAACTGAAAAAGACTTTCAATAAAGCTGACTCTTAACCTCGACGAGATGACTTTGCTGATGACGGAGGCCTGACTTAAAAATCCTGGCCCTCAACCTCTCTGATAGACTATGCCAAATCTCAGTGCCTTTGGCCAATCCCTACGAGTGTCCCGTGTATGTAACAAGGATTATTTTGGAATCTGCCTAGCTCCACTCTATCTCTCACAACAGCCTGAAGGGTTCCCTTAATCTCTTAGAGACTTTGACTTAAAAGAAAGTACATCCTTGGCTTCAACACAGAAAATAAATTCAGAATCAGTCAATATGAAGTGCTTCAACTTTACTAAAACTGGAAAGAGGGGCTGGAGAGATGGCTTTGTGGTTAAGAGCACAGGCTGCTTTCCCGGAGGACACTGGTTAGATTCTCAGCACCCACCTGGTAGCTCACAACTCTCCAGGAACACAACTTTCTGGAAATCTGATGCCCTCTTCTGCCCTCTATGGGAACTGCACATACATGTTGCATAGACATGCAGGCCAAGAAAGACACCCAGATGCATAAAATAAAGGTTAATAATTTTGTAATGAACGAAAAAAAAAAAAAACACTCAAGGAAGTAATAAAACACAGTCGAGCATGGCTGTGGGCTTCTTGGATTTTTTGTTGTTGTTGTTGTTGTTGCTGGTTTTTTGGTTTTCCGAGACAGGGTTTCTCTGATGGTTGCTGGAATTCTCTAGCTGCCTCTTTAGCTAGGATGAGGTGTCTTCTCCCTTCCCACTTACTTAAAATCCCCCCTATCCCGGGCTCTGCTAACATTGAACAATCATGCTCTGCCATTTAGAACTCTCAGCCCACAACCAGCTCCTTCGCTGAGCCCGCTGCCAGAGGGACCGTGAAAAAACAGTCTCCGCTTTAGTAAACCACAGTTCTTCCCACCGCTTCTGTTTTACCCTTCGTACATCACTATGTACCCACAAAGGGATATCATCAGACAGACCAGCTCAATTCGACTGAAAAAAAAATCATTTTCTACAATAGTTTTTTCCCCCTTTTTTTCCTACAGGGTAAAACTTAAAGATGAAAGGTAATCTTGAAAGATCTCACCCTCCTCTAACCCTAGGAGTCAGTCAATAAAGGTACAGCAATTTTAAACAATGGAAAGGCACGGGGACCACACCAAGCACAGTCAGCTATCACTCCAGTCTCTATGAACTCAGCTGGAAGGTGACTTCCATGGTGAGAACCATGGTCTGAACCAGCTCTGGGATTTTATTTTTGGGGGAAAGGGATAGCAGGGTGAAGGAGCATGTCCCCAGCATGTTAAGACAATAACTTTAAACACAAATACCTTCATGTGAACTTATCTTGGCAATACTTAATGGTAGAAACATCTAACATCTACCCATCTCCTTAAATGGCATTTTGAACAGCAGATATACATGATACCCTCTTTTTTTTTCTTTTTTATATATGTTTATCTGTTGTGAGGAATAAGGCAGGGAATCACACATGCCAGGCTCTGCATGTAGAGGTCACACACAGAACAACTTGCCAGAAATCGCTCTCTCTTTCCACAGTGTGGGTCCCAGGGATTGAATTCAGGTTGTCAGGGCTGGCTGCAAATGCTTTCACCAGCTGGGACATCTTGCCAGTCTTGATGTATCTTCTATATTCTGCTGTATTCTTTGGCATAAATAAAGTTCCATGTGCCTCCTGAGTTATGACACTTGGCCCCTCCTCAAGCTCCTCATTCTTCTCAAAGAAGAAATTAGAAGGTGTCTCAGATGTTTTGTCAATTGCAGAGAGGCATAGAATTCATAAGGGGATGTCTTTTTTTATTTTCATTTCTTTGGAGACAGGGTTTCTCTTATAGCCCTGGCTGTCCTGGAACTCACTCTGTAGACCAGGCTGGCCTTGAACTCAGAAATCCGCCTGCCTCTGCCTCCCAAGTGCTGGGATTAGTGTGCATCACCACACCCGGCTATGAGGGGATGTCTTAGTTGAGGTTTTATTGCTGTGAAGAGACACCATGACCAAGGTGACTTTTATAAAGGAAAACATTTAATTGGGGCTGCCTTACAGTTTCAGAGGTTTAGCCCATC
Source organism: Mus minutoides (assembly GCA_902729485.2). Classification (NCBI taxonomy): domain Eukaryota; kingdom Metazoa; phylum Chordata; class Mammalia; order Rodentia; family Muridae; genus Mus; species Mus minutoides. Next base: position 189,571 of record LR755184.1, read on the forward strand.
ATCACGGTGGGAAGCACTGCAGTGTGCAGGCAGACAAACTTGGAGCTGAGAGTTCCATGATTCAATCAGAAGGTAGCCAGGAGAAGACTGGATTTTCACTCGGGGCAGAGCTGAATATGAGTCTTCAAAGCCCACCTCCACAGTGATGCACTTCCTCCAACAAGGCTACACCTTCTCCAAAAGGCCACATCCCCTGATAGTGCTACTGTCCATGGGCCAAGCATTCAAACACATGATCTATGGGAGTGGGGGGAAAACCTTTTCAGACCAACACAGATCAGAATATCAGGTCTGCACGTGCTACTCAAATCTGCTTCTGAAAAGCTCCCTGTGGCCTAGCTTTTCCAGTATCAGAAGGTGCTCTGAAAGGGGCCAATGGAGAGACACATACAAAAGTCCTATTCAGCTGTGGTAGTCATGAACCACTAGAACCAGCAAGGTGAAGTAGAAGCATTTCTATATCTTGGTGGCAAACCAACAGATGCCTAATTGGACCTAAATCCTGTTCAATAGGAAGGAGATCATACTTATTCCTAGAAACTAGCCAAGTACCCGAGACTGATGGATCTACTACTACTAACACTGTACTAGACCAGCATAGTGCCCGACCACACTCATCCTTACACTCACAGGTAAGTGCAGCTCTAACACCTCATCCAAGAATCCTCTCTTTGAAGAAGATACACTATCACAGAAAAACACAATTGTCCAGAATGCAGAGGTCAACTGGTCCTGGGGACTCAGTCCCAATGAACACGATTCATGAAACTAAGGCTCAGGGAACATCGCAGAAGAGGGGGTGGGAAGACTGTAAGAAACGAAGGACCAGAGTGGTGTCAGAGAAGCTACATCCAAGACACACACACACACACACACATATATATATATATATATATATATATATATATACCTAAACAAGACATAAGTAACCACAGGACAAATAGGTACACTAATACAGAGTGAGCAATATGTCGAGAGTCTACCTATAGACTAAGAACTACAGCCAACCAATGATTGCTTAGAGAAAGAAAACTGGTCTCTTCCAGGGATGCATCCCCTAATTGGTTATCTAATGCCCCAGAGATGAGCTCCTTCATTGACTATCCAATGCAAAGTGGTCAGCCCCGACACAATATACACACAACGCTAAACAGGCTCATCAGGTTTTATTTATAGATTTATGCACATATATACACATATGCATGTATAACAATAATAACAGAAGAAAAAGAGGCCATCAGTTTGAGAGGAAGTGTCAGGATAGCTGACCTGGGAGGGGTTAGAGACAGGAAAGGCAACGGAAGAGTGAATGCAATTATATTTAAACTAAAAATTTAAAACAAAATACCAATTAGTCGCTAAATACCAGCTTCCTTTCTTTTCATGTTCATCATTGTGCGCATGGCATTCCTCTAGACCTCTTTTCTACAAGGAAGAGATTTCAAAGAGTCATGAGTGACTATTTATATAAGCACTCGATGAACGTTACACCGGCCTAGTGTTGATAACACTACACCAGTTAAACTTAATTAGTATAATTAACTTACATAGCCAAGTAGCAGTTTTCAGAGCTGGTGGGTGTGCCTCAGTGATAGGGTGCTTGCCTAGCCTATGTGAGGCTCTGGACTCCATCTAGCACAAAACAAGGCACAAAATTCCAAATTGTCTTATGATCATGGTTAGCACATGTTGTCATGTTCTCTTACAAATTTTGTCTGTTAATTTCTGTTGATAGTGGTGGTGGTGGTGGTGGTAGTGTGTGTGTTGTGCTTGGGCCATGGCATGCATGAAGAGGTCAGATGACAATCCTCGAGAAGTTTGTTCTTTCCTTCTGTTGTGTGGGTCTTAGGGATTGAACCCAGGCTTGGTGGCAAGCACTTTTAACCTGCTGAGCCATCTTGCCTGCCCTATGCCCGTGCTCTCGTGTAGTTTTGAGAATTGTGTGCCATCTTATGCTCCATCTTCATCACTTCCCACTGACTGGGAAACACCTTGACCTTTCCAACTTCATCCTTCATTACGCCTAATCTGAAACTGAAGTGCTCCCTGGTCCAAATTGCTAGATTCCAAATAGTACGTGCTATAGTCCCCTCCACTGAAAAAGGACACCCATCATCTCTCATATCTCAGGTCTGAAATGGCTTCCTCTAGTGTCCCCTAAAGGGACATTCCAATAGCACTTTACACTTTTCTTCCCTTCTCACTCCCCTCTGCCTTGTGGACCCCTTGAGATCCACCACAGTTCTTATCGACAGCATCAGTGTGGCATCCTGTGTGGTCACAGAGTCATTGTTTCTCCAAGAATGGAGGAATGGTTGATGTTGTATAACATTTTATCTTGCTGATGGTTTCTCTAGTCATCTGTTGATTTGGGATATATATATATATATATATATATATATATATATATATATATATATATATACACACACACACACACACACACACACACACACACACACACACATATATATATATATTTTTTTTTCCGAGACAGGGTTTCTTTGTGTAGCCCTGGCTGTCCTGGAACTCACTCCATAGACCAGGCTGGCCTCAAACTCAGAAATTCACCTGCCTCTGCCTCCCAAGTGCTGGGATTAAAGGCGTGTGCCACCACGCCTGGCCGATTTGGGATATTTATTTATTTACTACTTGCCTTCTAGAATTAATCTCCACCCAACACTATTTGAATGACTTTCAAAGGTCTTATTTCTTTTTCATTCCTGTTACATTACTGGTGATTTGCCCCTCTTTGCTTCATTCTAGATAGAATGTCAGTGTTATCGCAGTTTGGTTCTGTTTGATTAGAACTTGAATACCAGTAGAACTTGTTGCTGTCGTTTAAACACTACAGGGAAAGGCATCTAAAAGCTTCTGAAAGAAGCTTATGTATATGGATGCAACCATTTCTATACTCCTAACCTCACAGCCTGCTGACTGATTCTCTTTCCCAGCTAAAGAGGACCAAGTGTTTAAGTGTAAGGTAAAAGAATGGGGAGCTGGAGAGATGTCTCAGAACTTAAGAGTACTTACTACTTCTCTTTCGGACTCCAGTTCAGTTCCCACCACCCATGTGGTGGCTCACACCTCCCTATAGCTCCAGTTCCAGGAGATTTCTCTCCCTCACCTTCTTCTGGCCTCTGTGAGTCCTAAGTCACATGATGTACACACATAGATGCAGACAAGACATACATACACATAAAAATAAATAACTCTTAGAAAAAAACAGGAAGCAGTTTTTCAGTTGAATGGCAAGTTCAAGGCCAGCCTTGCCTAAACAGTAGGTTCTAGGCCAGTCAGAGCTACATAGTGAGACCCTATCTCAAAAAAGCAAAACAAAATAAATATATAATAGCAAATAAGTAAAAAATAAAGACAGTCAAGGAAAAAACTAATACAAACTTGAACTCAGTTTCTCCTCGTGTCCTCTTAGCAGAGATCAGACCTGACACCAGCTGTGTGGGTTTCCCCGGAAATATCAAAGAAGCTTAAAGTTCTCTAGCAGGAATCATTCAGGTGGCCCCTAATTCAGTTCAGGTCTGACACTGTGTTCCTGAAGGTAGTACCAGAGACCACAAGTGGGGATTCAGTCCCGGAGCTCATTCCATACACTCTCATTCTGTGTTCTGACCAAGTACCAGTAAATCAGGGGGCTTGTTCTTCATGTTCCATTGATTTCATTGATCAGATTGCAGGGAAAACTTAAGTTTACCAGTTTGGTATAAAGGATATTATTAATATAGATGATATAAAGAAAGAGATATGGCAAGGTGTTCAGGGAAGACCTTGGGGGCATTCTCCAGGAGCCTATGGGGTCTGCTATACAGAAATTCTATGAACACTGTATTCATCTGTTTGTTTGTTTGTTTGTTTGTTTCAATACAAAGTTTCTCTGTATAGCCCTGGCTGTCTAGATCATATTCTGTAGACAGGGCTGGACTTGAACTCACAGAGATCTGTCTACCAAAGATGTGTGCTACCACCACCTGGTTTTTGGTTTGGTTTGGTTTGGTTTGGTTTTTTGTTGTTGTTGTTGTTGTTGTTGTTGTTTTGAGACAGGATTTCTCTGTATAGCCCTGGCTGCCCTGGAACTCACTTTGTAGACCAGGCTGGCCTCCAACTCAGAAATCCGCCTGCCTCTGCCTCCCGAGTGCTGGGATCAAAGGCGTGCACCACCACGCCCAGCTTGTTTGGGGTTCTTAATGGAGATTTCTGCATAGGCAGGATTGAATAGCTATATAGATCGGTGACTAGACAACAGGCGCTGATGCTGACACAGACAGGGAAGCCCAGCCAGACTTCCCTGTCCAGAGCCTTCTTGGCATCTCTGTGATGTAAGCCTTCCTCGCAGGTACGAGCCCAGGTTCTTGTTTGCATCAGGGATGTGGGGGGAGTGGTTTCATGTTTTATTATTTCCCTAGGCAAGAATTTAGAGCCAACTGCATAACAGAAAAATTAGTTTCTATGACCTAACTTGGTGAAGTGAAGTTGTAATTTTAATGGTTTGCTTTGGGGGAAAATTTCAGATCCAGAAACCATGAATGACAACAAAATAAATACTCATAAATCATATATACATATACCTACATATATGTGACTTATTATATATATGATTTTATGTATACCTACAATGTAGGCCTATTTCTTTGTGCTATTTTATTGTATTCTTGTACTTTTACCTCAACTTCTAACTCCCCTGCCCCAACACTAGGTAGGAGAAAAAGGTTAGAGGGGAAATGGGTTGTAGACCTTTTTAGACTACTTCCTGCTGATTAGGGATGCTGTGTTTCTTGGTGCCAGTTCAATCTTGTCATCAGGTTATCTCCAACTTCTTTCTTGTCAAACTGCAATGACGGCAATCAGGAACAGCAAGGGAGAGCAGAGGCCTTCTTCTTCTCATACAGCCTAATTACAGTCAATCATGGAGGCAGGTCGAGGCAGGAAACCAAGCAAGAGAAGAGGCATGAACAGTGGAGGAAATGCTTACTGTTTGCCTCGAGACTCACATTGACATGGACCTGATACCCCGACCACACAACGTGACTGTTCCCGGCAAGACATGCACAAGCATCTACTCACCCCAGACAGAACCAATGATGTTCCAAAGTAAGGAGACTACCAGATTCTAACTGATTAACCAGTGAGCTTTACTGGGGTTACATACATGGATATGGGTGAGAGGTTATGTACAGCAACAGAAATGAGTCAAGACAGCTGCATCACCAAAGCCAACATCAGTATTGGTGACAGATGACAAAAGCTGGAAATCTAGAGCATACTGTACAACCTTCAGGTAACATCATACTCTCATCAAGTTGCAGAGTATCCTTTCCAGGAGGCTCGATTGGACTAAACCTCTTACAGAGAGCTTGTCCTTTTTTAAGAGTCTTCAAAGCAGCTTGCTTTGTTTCAAAAGTCTTGTCTCAGTGATACTTAGATACGGTTGGGCATGGAGGGGCCTACTGAGTCTGCTCAGTTTCAGGGACTTTAGGAAGTTATGTTGAGTTGTTTAGTTCCTGAGTCTAATGAGCTTTCCTGCAAGATGGAATATTTCTCCTCCCTTTAGACATTGTGTTTTTTAAAAGATCCTTTGTCTTAGCAAGCTTCTCTCTAAAAAGGAAGTCTCTAATCTAAGAGAAAACTACAATACAACATACCTTCCCAGAAGTGGGACCACCCACACTTAGCTGGGCTGTCTACATCAATCAGCAATTAGCCAATGCCCCGCAGCCATGGCCACAGACCAATCAGATAGAGACAATTCCTCAACTGAGGTTCACTCTTCCCAGATATCTTTGCTTGGGTCAAGTGGACAAAATCTCATCATTGAAGCAGGCATGCAAATTATGCACCTTCTTTGGAAGAAAGGTAAGAAATAAATATCAATATTTTATGCATATGTGTGTCCCAAGAATGAATCCCAAGGATCAGCTGAACACATATGCAAAGGTGAACAGACATGTATGTGTTCACTGGGTCATGTTGTTTTCTCATTGGCAGAGACCTCAATGCCCATTGAACAGAGGTTCCATCTATACAATGAGACACCAATTCAGCACTTCATTAGGAAGTAATACTGATATTTCCAATATATATTGTTATAAGATAATGCCAAGTACAGCAGAGTGTTTAAATAAATTTGTTAAATGTTTATGTTAGTTTTGTTTATATAAAATAAATGTGTGCATTATGTAATATATATTAAAGTGTCATCTGAGTTGGGGATGGATGGGGGGGATGGAGAGTTGACTCAGTGGTGAAGAACACTTCCAGTTCCTGCAGATGACCTGGCTTTGATTCCCAGCATCCACATAGTGGCTCACAACCATCTATAACTCCAGTTCTGGGGAATCCAATGCCCTCTATAGGAATTAGGCATACAGGTGGTATCCCTGTGCCCCTCAGACAAAAAAAAATTTATATACAGAAAATAATAAAATAAAAATTTTATTTAAATATTTAATATGTAAATATTATTTAAATTGAATTTATTGTTTAAGATAATAAAATGAATCTAAAAATGTTGTTTTTAGAAAAGTTAAAACATATGTAATGCTATATGTTTTTGGAAAAATAAGTAAGAAATTGATAATAGTATTCATCTTTATGAAGGAAACTAATTTTTCATGTATATGTTTTCTTATTTTGTTGTCATGAAAATCTTTTAATTATTTATTTTGGCAATGTAATGTATACTTACTCACACAGTACTTCAGAGTTTCTGATAGAGAACAGCAGTCCCCACACGCCAAGCCTCACGGTCAATGGTATTCGCCAGAGGAAATCATTTTTTAGCTCTGTTGGCCCTTATGTTTATTTTCACACACTAATATACGCACCTGGCCCCAACCTGTCTCCTTCACTGTTTTTCTTGTGTTAAGCTAGACATTTCTTATCTCTGGCACCAGGCAGCTAGTCTAATGGATTAGCAGTGGTAGTGACACCTCACAACACCTCAGGAGCTTCCCTTAACCCACACATGTGGACACTTACTCACCAAGAGAGGAATTACAAACAAGTGCATCATGATTCCATCCTTCTGGTTTGTTTGTTTTTTAAAAACCACTCAGCAATCAGGTCCTAGGCCATTTATGGCCCCTCTCCTTAATACCAGTTAGAGTTGTTTGAAACACTGAGAAAAAGAGTCAGATAAAATTCACCTTCTTTTTCTTAGTTGGAACAATTGCCAGGAGCTAATTGGGTGCACGTTCTACACATATGTGTGCTGTGACTAATCCTGTTTGTCACACAGCTTGACAGTCCCCAGCTCACCTGGGCTAACAGGAATTGCTTAAGACGTGCTTGGCTCTGCTCTTTCTCTTGATTGGCATGTGACTGTCACATCCTTAGAGATATTTGCTTTTGCTTTACAGTTACATTTTTCTTTCATGCATGCATATGACAAAGTGTGACCGTGGCTGCCTTCCAAGTCTTCTCTGATGCCCTCAACACACCCTCCTCCCAATCTTGTCATATCTTTGCATTTTTCTTTTTATAAACACTAAGTCCAGTTGCTGTTACCCACATGTGCTCCAGTGTGGGTGGGGTCTTCGCAGCAGCATGGGAACCCCACCAGTGGCCACACCCTCAAATGTTCCTTTAGCTTTGCCCTTGGAATCTACATTGGGGGTCAGGGGGCAACCATCTCGCCTATGCTTCCATGGCTCCTCAGCTCAGAGCACAGAGTGCCTCAAAGTCTACCCCAGGGAAGCCAGACAGTCCCCAGAGGCTACCTCATGAGCACACACAAGTGTGGTACATGGTAGGCGCCAGTTTCTTCTTCCCAAAACTGACCCTAAATGTGGTGCACTTCCTATCAGCTTCCATACTTTCTGATCAGACGCTGCTGTTCCCAAGCCCCTTGGAGCTTCAAAGCAGAGACATCCATCCTGTATCTGCAAGAGGTCAAGGACACATCAGTTTGGAAGAAATGCCTTGAAGCATTCTTCTATTTTATACTCTGCCAATCAGGTCCAGAGCATGGGCGTGCAGACTGTACATCTTACAGCTGGCCTGGAGAATCTACTGTTACTCTTACAGAGCAGCTGACACTGAGCCATTTATAAAGAACAGAAGGTCACTGAGGCTCATGCTTCTTCTGGAGGCTGAAGAGGTTGGGCTGGGGGAGGGCATAGGGTGAGAACCTGGTGCTTCTTCAGCTCTTGGTAAGATCAGCAAAGAAGTCGTGAGTCTAAGAGGAGAGAACAATAGGCTGGGTGCTATAGCAACCCATCCAGGAGGGAACCAAGCATCTTGAGTGAACCGCATTGATGCTTTCATGAGGGTGGAGGCCTCCCCCATCCAAACACTCCCAAGGACCCCACTGTCTCTTTATAGCACTACACTGACAAATTTCAATACGAAGCTGGGCATAGGGGTGCAGACCTTAATCTCAGAACTCTGGAGGGCATGAAGCTCTCAAGTTCAAGCTCCCTTCTCAAAACCAATATGAAGTTTGGCAGAGAAAAGTCATATCCAAATCTCAGGACAGCATACTTAGGAACCAAGAGCAATTCACAGAGACAAAGGATATCTAACGAATAAGACCTATATTGCGGCTAGAATAAATTTAACTTCTGGCTGATTAAGAATATTCTCAGACCTCGGGAGACTGAGGCAGGTGGATTTCTGAGTTCGAGGCCAGCCTAGTCTACAAAGTAAGTTCCAGGACAGCCAGGGCTATACGGAGAAACACTCTTGAAAAACCAAAAAAAAAAAAAAAAAAAAAAGAACATTCTCAGACATCAAAATCATTGCTTTGATCTTCTTTCCCTAGGATGAAGACATTTCCAAGACTTTTTTTCAATTTTTTTATTAGATATTTTCTTAATTTACATTTAAAATGCTACCCTGAAAGTTCCCTCTACCCTCCCCCCGCCCTGCTCCCCTGCCCACCCACTCCCACTTCTTGGTCCTGGCATTCCCCTGTATTGGGGCATATAAAGATTGCAATACCAAGGGGCCTCTCTTCCCAATGATGGCCGACTAGGCCATCTTCTGCTACATATGCAGCTAGAGACACAAGCTCTGGGGGTTCTGGTTAGTTCATTTTGTTGTTCCTCTTCTAGGGTTGCAGACCCCTTCAGCTCCTGGGGTTCTATCTCTAGCTTCTCCATTGTGGGCCCTGTGTTCCATCATATAGATGACTGTGAGCATCCACTTCTGTATTTGCCAGGCACTGGCATAGCCTCATATGAAACAGCTATATCAGGGTCCCTTCAGTAAACTTTTGCTGTCCTATGCAATAGTGTCTGAGTTTAGTGACTGATTATGGGATGGATCACCCAGTGGGGGTAGTCTCTGGATGGTCCATCCTTTCGTCTTAGCTCTAAACTTTGTCTCAAGACATTTTTAAAAAATATTTTCACATATTGAATATTCTTTCACATATTGAATATTCTTTCTAAGGTTCCTTCGCCCATCCATTAATAGAACAAAATTACAGATGAGGCTCTTCAATTTAGCACTATAGTGTTCTCTCTCTCTCTCTCTCTCTCTCTCTCTCCATCATCCCTCTTTTCAAAGTGTGCTTCATTAGAAATCTATTTTAAAATCCACTTATATTTAAATCTAAACAATCTATGACACTTGCCTACTGTATTAGTCAGGGTTATCTAGAGTCACAGAACTTATGGAATGTCTCTCTATATTGAGGGAATTTATTGTAATGACTTACAGTCTGTAGTCCAACTAACCCAATAATGGGCATCTGTGGATGGGAAGACCAAGAATCTAGTAGTTGCTCAGTCCCATGAGGCTAGTTGTTTTAGCTGATCTGTATAAGCTGGAATCCTAAAGAAGTAGGTCCCAACAGATGTGCTGGCAAGTAAATGCAAGCAGGTGAAGAAAAAAAGAGGAGGAGGTGGTGGTGGTGGTGGGAAGAGGAGGAAGAGGAGGAGGGGGGAGGAAGGTCTTTCTTCTTCTATTGTCCTTATATAGGTCTCCAGAAGAAGGTATGGTCCAGATTAAAAGTGTGTACCACTACATCTGGATTTGGAATTTTCTATGTCCCAGGCTGGTCTTGAACTCAAGAGATCTGCTTGCCTCTGTCTCCTGGGATTAAAGGTGTGTACTACCTTGCCTGGGCCTAAGCTTTTCATGACCCCTACACCTCAAGATCTGGTTCAAAATCATGTGTCACTCCATGTCAAGATCTGGGTCAGAAGCCTGTGGCTTCCAGCCTCAAGATCTGGATCACAGGTGAGCCTTCCATTTCTGGATTGTAGTTCATTCCAGATCGAGTCAAGTTGACAACAAGGAATAATCATCACACCTATGAAACACCTGACCAAGAAGTACACAGACCTCATTCTGTGAGTCACAGCTCACCACGCTTCCCAGAGCCCAGCACTTAGAGCCTGGCCAAGCCTATTTATTCCTCAGGACTGACTTGAAATCAGTTTATTTCTGAAAGCTGTGGTTAACCAAATGTTGGCAGATAACAGCCACCTGTGAGTAGTGGCTTGCAGGCCCCACTTTCTTTCCTTCCTTCTTTCCTTCCTTCTTTCCTTCTCTTCCTTCCTTCCTTCCTTCCTTCCTTCCTTCCTTCCTTCCTTCCTCTCTCTCTCTTCCTCCCTTCCCTCCTTTCTTCCTCTTTTCACAGGGTCTCACTATGTAGTCCAGGCTGGTTTTAAATTTGAGATCCTCCCTGGCTCTACCATGCTGTACCATTGAGCCTCGAAGCAACAATGGCTTTCAGAGCACCTTTATATTCAAACATTGTTTGTGATTCAAAATCTCCAGTGCCTAAAAACCAGAAGAGACAAGTAAAACAAATGTGTATGTTTACAGCAGTGGGGGGGGGGTCCCCAAGGTAAGTTTTTCATAAACATAATGACACTCAAAGTCCTTCTAAGGCCTGAACCTAGTTTTATAGTCTTCTATTTTGATTTTTGAGACAGGGTTTCTCCATTTAGCCCTGGCTGTCCTGGAACTTGCTTTGTAGACCAGGATTGCCTCGAACTCCAACTCAGGGATCCACCTGACTCTAGTCTTATACTCCTAAGTTTGTAAAATAATTTTTTTTTCTGAAAGAGCTCCCTCTCCCCCATTTCTGTAATCCTTGGGCTCCGTGAAATTTGTTTTCATACTTGCTGCCAAGCCTCCTGCTCTTCTCTTCTCTCAGGCACTCTTGACCTCTGTGGGACAAATATGGACACAATTCTGAGATCAACCCAGAGTACAGGTCTGAGATGTGGACCTTTCTCTGGCTGCTGGGATGCCATAGCCATTCATGTCACATCAAGATCCCTGTGTTTATAACACTTTACAATGGTGGACTGTCCCTTTTCCCCAGAAACCTTCTGGCATCTTGCATCCTGTCCAGGCTTTGCTGGAGCTGTGGTTCCCAAGAGGGCTTCCGAGGCTGAGATGGGCCCTGATTTTCTTCCTCCTTTGTTCTACCATCATGCTGCTTGTCTCTTCTCCCATTAGATAAAAGCAATGGCAGGTTATAGCCCTATGTGGTACTCCTTCTGATAGTGGTGCTCTTAGATGAATCTCCAGACAGCAGAGCAGAGCAAAGCAGAGCAGAGCAGAGCAGAGCAGAGCAGAGCAGAGCAGAGCAGAGCAGAGCAGAGCAGAGAGGCCCCTGCCAGGTCCTAAAGCCAAAGTCCTTTCTGAGTTCCTTGAGGCACCAACAGCCACTGTCTATTGTTCTGAAGCAAGAGATGCTGCCTGCCCCGTCCCCCATGCCTATCAATGTGGACACAGGGAAACTTACTCACTTAAATGTCGTCAGTACTTGCCTGCCCTGACATCTGTTCCATGAGTCTTCCCTAATCACGGGCCCTGGTGTTGTCAGAAGCAGAATTGTGCTTAGCTAAAGGATTGCACGTCCAAATCCCTGGTTAGTTGGGTAGCATCACACCGCCAAGTTCTTACCAATGAGATAGGTATTGGAAGAATGTTCTAGAAGACTTCACGAGTGTTTTAAAAGTAGGAAAGACATCCTCTTCGTTCCTCTCTCGTGTCAGCAATGTGAACATGGCACCTGCTGAGCTTTGGATCTAAAACACTGAGAAAGTAGCTATGGAGCATGGACCAGCGAGATAAGCAACTCAGTACACCTGAAGACATTTGATCCCTCCATCAGCCCAGACTGTCCCCTGCTTTGCTTATTTTCTGTGAAAAAAAAATCATGTGTTTAAGTCACTATCTCTCAGCTGACTGTCACAGTTGTGAGTCTTCATTAGTAGGATGGCGACAGTCAACTTTCCACATCTTAGAGAAAGAAGCCAGCAAGTAAACATAGATGAAAGTCTATGAGACATGAAAACCACCTTTACATTCTCAACATTCACTCAGTTTACATGGCAGGATGCTGAGGGCCAGAAGGAAGGATCGATCGGCAGAGTGAAGCAAAGCAAGACAGGTGGTTTCTGTGGTATTGGCACAGGTGCTTTACCCTTTAAAACACCAGTGAGCGTAACTGGCCCCAGGTCAGTGTAAACGCTTATCAATGGAGGACACCAAATAACTCTGTAGCAGGTGGCGGGCGTTTAGAACAGTTGCAGCTTGGAGAAAACCAGATGAGGTCAGAAAGCACCTTGTTCCCAGATAGAATGATGTATGCATTTTACATACATGCATACATAACACACACATACACATATACATACACATACACATACAGAGATACACAATACATACATATACACATAGATATACATACACACAGATAGACACAGATACACATACATACATACACATATATGTACATACAGATACACAGATATATACATATACACATACACACACATACACACACACACTATAAATATATACTTAATTAGGACCTACTCAACAAAACATTCCTGTAAGCTCTGCTTTCCAGAAAGGCACAGTTCCTCCCCACCCACTGTTCCACTCTCTATGGTCAGTTGTCTCCCACAAATAGCAGCCTAGTATATTCTCATAGCACAGTGAGAAATTATATTTGGAGAGCAGGGAAGACAGAGACCACATTTGGATAACTTTTATTATAGTATATTACTAACATAGTTCTATTTTATTATTAGCTGTTGTTGTTAATCTCTTACAGTGCCCAATTTATAGATTAAATGTTACCATACACAGGCAGAGAAATACCAATGTATACATAGTTTGTTCTGGAAGCTCAGTTGTCTCTTGGGGGGGAGCTTAAAATTTATGTCCTGTGTTAGTCACTTGTCTCATTCCCATGACAAAAATACCTGTCAAAAACAATTTAGGGAAATCAGGGTTTGCTTTGGCCCATAGTGTGAGAGTCAGGGAAAGACAAGGCGTCAGGGGTGTGACATTGGACCTGTCCTATTGCATCATCAGAAAGATGATTGGATGTTGGGGTGCTCGGCTCTCTTTCTCTTACTTAGTCCAGGACCCCAGCACACGGAATGGTGCAGCTCACATTTAGGGTGCATCTATTTAAGATAATTTAGAAACTCCCCCATAAACACGCCCAGAAGTTTGTCTCCTAGGCGATCCTAGAATTTGTCAGATTACCAGCATCAAACAACCTATGGCTCTAGTTTGAAAGCAAGAAAAAAGCAAAATAACTTGTGGATTGTTGTTCCTCCCACAGAAGTAGAAGCCGCAGAGTTGGCTGGTCAGGAAGTGACCCCTGTGCATCACTCGGAGTCACCGTGGAAGGAAGGAAGGTGCCCAAAGGTTGAGCAACGCCTGCCCCTGGGAAGCATGAAGTCAGCCTCAGGCACACAGCTGCGGTCCCACACTGGTTCCTGATTCCTGTTCTCTGTTCCTTGGCAGCCACTGGCTCTGTAACACCTCCCTCTGGCCGGCTGCGGTGGCTCTGCAGTCTGCACTTCTGTCGTAGACCTAGGTGGGACACAAAAGGCACTTCTGTGGTAGACCTAGGTGGGACACAGAAGAGGAACCAGCTTCTGGCTTCCCTTGGAATGAGTTACAGCTCGGAAGGAGCAAGATGGGGGGATTGGGGAAGTCGCTGCCCCACAGGAGTGGTTTGAGAAGGTGACATCTAAATAGAGACATGGAGGAGGAGGAGGAGGAGGAGGAGGAGGAGGAGGAGGAGGAGGAGGAAGAGGAGGCGTTTCTGTTCTGCTTTCAGTTATTGCTCGGGTGGCTGGTGCCACGAGGCAGATCTTCACTCCAGGTTCACAGAGCAAAGAAGTGTCCAGGAAATGTTAGGAAGATCAGTGGCCCTCCTTCCTCCATTCCTGAAGTTCTGCTAGCACTGGCATCTCATCGGCTCGGGACGGGGTCAGAGATCAGGGTCAGTGATGCTTTTCTTTCCTGAGGAGGCTGGGTCTAGAGATGTCTATCTTGGCACCTTGACAACCACATCTACTGAATTATTTTAGTGATGTATAGCATTTACACACACACACACACACACACACACACACACACACACACATTCATACACTCACATGCTACATAGCACACACACACTCACCACACTACATAGCACACACAAACTACACGAATTCACATACCATACACCATACACACACACATACCGCATACACACACACTTTAGCTTCAAGGAGAAAGGGAGAGAGAGAGAGAGAGAGAGAGAGAGAGAGCTATTAATTAATGCATGCAACACCAGTAGTCAGCTTGCATTCTCTTGTTCATTCAGTTATTCAGTTTGGGTTCCAGCCCATGAAAAAGAGCATTCCTTGATTGAGTGCTTAAGTCTGTGCCCTTGGGTGGGAGGGCCTTTCTGATTGAAACTCATAAGGATGACCTCTGGCCATTGCTGTGCTCTGATTGGCTTGCTTTCAGCCACACCCCAGTTGCTGCATAGAGGCAAGGACTTCCTGGGGAATTTTCTTACATTGTTTTTATATTGGGTGTCAACCTTTCTATTTTTGTCCAGCAAACAAGTTACTGTTCATTTCCTTTTGGGGACTTTTTTTCCCCCTTTTCTATCAGGAATAACTGGTCCCAGAGCTGTCCCCAGAGGGCCAGCTCTCTTTGCATAGCTGTCACCAAGGCGTTTCCTTATGAAGCTTCTGTCATTTTGAGCTCACAAGAGCATGTGAGCACAGTCATCTGTGACCTCATCCCTCTGGATCTGGTCCAGCAGCTTTGAGTTTCATCACTGAATATGTGGCTGGCTACTGGCTAACACAGCTAAGCCATTGATAATTATTTTACAAACCAGGAAATTCCCAGCTAATGTTAAATTGGAAAAGAATGTCCAGTTATAGGCCCTGGTGTAGGTCACCTGTGTATGACAAAGAACAGCCCTTTACAGGAGTGACCTTTGTCCTACTTAATAGATTCCTTTTGCTATGGAGTAGGATATGTTCTTGTAATCAAAACAGATTGTCTAAGTTTATTTTCTTACAGAGACTATTTACTCTTAAGTAATAAACTATATACACAATACACTTAAACTATATACACAGACCTTTATGTGTTTTCAAGGTCTGATTACTTGTTATTCTTAAGGTCTTATTTTTGACTGGACTCACACTTAAGTAGCTCCCGGGAAGGCAGCCTATATCTCTTGGCAACATTCCACTGCCTCCTCCTCGTTTTCCTTCCTGTGTTGTTTCTTCAGAGTAATACAAAGGCATTTGTGTTTCAGGACAATTGAAATGACAAGACATTGAATATTGGGTGCTTTGGTCCTAGGCTTCTTACTTTCTTAGTTTAAGTAAGGGCTTTCTGATAAAATCTTGGTGGACAAGATTTCTGCTCCTGCTAGCAATTTTAGGCCCCAACCGAAGAGTCATAACAGTATCTGTCAATCTAGGAATTTCTTTCTTTCCTTTCCTTCCTTTCCTTTCCTTTCCTTTCCTTTCCTTTCCTTTCCTTTCCTTTCCTTTCCTTTCCTTTTTTTTTTTAATGTATAAGTACATTGTACCTGTACTGATGGTTGTGAGCCATTGTGTGGTTGCTGGGAATGAAGGTTGCTTGCTCCGGTCAGCCCTGCCCACTCCAGCCCTGCTTCCTCCAGTCTAAAGATTTATTTATTATTATATTTAAGTACACTGTAGCTGGGGTGTCGGATCTCATTACAGATAGTTGTGAGCCACCATGTGGTTGCTGGGACTTGAACTCAGGACCTTTGGAAGAGCAGTCAGTGCTCTTAACCACTGAGCCATCTTGCCAGCCCTCTTTCTTTCAATAGCCAAGTTGAGAATACAGACCAGCACGCATAATGCATCCATGAACAGACTGGCTCTCCATCTCTCCAGTTCTCCTTGTCTGTTACTCAACAGCAAGTGCACTCTGCCGTGGGTCAAGATGTGTTGCCTCATGGGAAAACCAATCTGTCATTCTCATCACTGATTTGGACTACATAACCGTTCCCTTCTTCATGCAAAGCACCAGCAGCTAATTATATGGCCACGTGCTTCTCACAGAATGTATAAAGCCAACATTCATCATCCACATCAATGAGTTTCTGACAGCCAGAGGCCAGGAAGGAGGTATTCAGTTTCATCTTAGCAGAGCTGATTGCCTAGGGTGTACCACAAAAAAAGAGCTATTCAAGCTTTTTAAAAAGAGAATTCAGGGCTGGGAGGTGACTCAGTGGTTAAGAGCACATGTGGCTCTGATAGAGAGCTAGAATTCAGCTCTCAGCATCTAGGTTGGGTGGGTCACCACCAATTACCTGTATATCCAGCTCAAGGGGAATGGATACCCTCTGGTCTCTAAAGGCACACACACACACACACACACACACACACACACACACACTGCTTTAAAAACAATCTTAGAAAGGATAAAATCCTAAGCTGAGGCACTAGCCCAGTGAGTTCAATCTTCACAATCCTTGAAAATTAATAATGTCAGATATGGTAGCATGCATTTGCAATGCTAGTTTTAATGAGGCAGAGACAAGCAGATCCCAGAGCTTGGTGTCTACCCAGTCTAGCCTATTCAGTGAGCTCTAGGACAATGAGCTAGTCTGTCTCAAAACATAAGTGTCTTTCACTATGGCCTCAAAAAAATAAATAAATAAAAAATAAATAAATCTTGGGGTAACTCTGAGCAAGCAAATGAAACAAACTGAAAACTTAAAAGGACAACTTTCAGCTTCGTATGGAAACAACAAACAAAAATCTAAAATAGCTAAAACAATTCTAAATAATCAAAGAACTGCTGGAGGTCTTACATCCCCAATTTCAAGTTGTCCTATAGAATTATAGTAATGACCTGCCTCACCTGCGCTGACCTGCTCTGCGCCTGCGCCACCTGGAATTCAGCATTGTGTTGGCATAAAATAGACAAGTTGAACATCTGAAGATCCAGATGCAAGTTCATATATTGGTGGACAACTGATCTCACAGACACACACACTTATATGCAAATAAGTGAATATATATATATATGTACATACATACACATATATGTACATATATATACATATACACATGTGCATATATATATGAATATATATGCCAGAAATTCACACTTTAATTCATTTTAATTAATTATTTTTCATTTTTCTCAGAGAGGGTTTCTCTGTGTAGTCCTGGCTGTCCTGGAACTCACTTTGTAGACCAGGCTGGCCTCGAACTCAGAAATCCACCTGCCTCTGCCTCCTGAGTGCTGGGATTAAAGGTGTGCACCACCACCACCACCTGGCCACTTTTTTCATTTTTATAGATTATTTTATTTATTTATATTTCAAATGTTACGTCCTTCCCAGGTTCCCCTCCACAAACCCCCTATCTCCTCCTCCTGCCTCTGTGAGTGTACTCCCTGACCCACCTACCCTCTCCTGCATCAGCGCCCTAGCATCTCCTCCCCTGAGACATTGAGCCTCCACAGGACCGAGAGGCTCCCCTCCAAGTGATGCCCGATGAAAGGCATCTTCAACAAAGGATACTGTTTAAACTGGATGACTGCATGTAGAAGACTGCAAATAGACATGTAGTTATCACCTAGCACAAACTGAACTCCAAGTGGATCAAAGACCACAACAAAAGGCCAGACACACTGAATCTGATAGAGAAGCTTCTGTATGGCAAAGGACACCATCATTCAGACAAGGGGGTAGGCTACAGAATGGTAAAGGACTACACATTCAATAGAGGGCTAATATCTAGGACATACAAATAACTCAAAAAACCATAGACCAAGAAAAATAACCCCATTAAAAGTGGGGTAGACAGGCAAGGCTTCCAGAGGAGGGACTGGGACATCACCACAGTCACAACTTACAATTTATCCTGCTTGCAAGATGTGCTGAATTACAGGTGTCACAGAACTTGTGGGAGTGGCCAACCAATGATTGGCCCAACTTGAGACCCATGGCATAAGTGGGAGCCCCAGACACTGCATGGAGGGCCAGGAACCAGAGGCTGAATAGCCCAAAGGTCTAGGATAAAACCAAACACGACAGGCTGAGGTCGGGGAGGGGGGAGCAGAGAGGCTTTATCCAACAACTTTATCCAGCAACTGATGGGAGCAGATGCAGAGACCCGCAGCCAAACATTAGATGGAGTTCAGCCCACAAAATCAACTAACCAGGGCTCATTGGGACTCACAGAGACTGAACAGGGAGCCTATATATGTTTAACCTAGGTCTTCTGCATGTATATTATGGCTGTGTAGTTGGTGTTCTTGTGGGACTCCTAACAGCAGGGCTGTTTCTGACTCTTTTGCCTGCATTTGGGATCTTTTCCCTTCTACTAGATTGCCCCATTCAACCTTAATATAAAGGTTTATGCCTACTCTTATTATAACTTGATAAGCCATGTTTGGGTGATAACCCTGAGAGGGCTGCCCCTTTTTTTGAAGGGAAGGGAGGAGGAGTGGATTTGGGGGAGAGGGAAAGCTTATGGGGAAGGACTGGGAAGACAAGAGGAAGGGGAAACTGAGGTCAGAATGTGATATGTGAGAGAAGAACAAATTTAAAAAGAAAAAAATTGGGTGTAGATCTAAACAGAGTTTTCAATCACTGAAATACAAATGGCTGAGAGATATTTAAATGTTCAGCATTCTTAGTTATCAGGGAAATGCAAATAAAATCTACATTGAGATTTACTCTCACACCAGTCAGAATGGCCAAGATCAATAAAACAAATGAGAACTCATGCTGGCAAGGATTTGGGGTAAGGGGCACACTCTATCACTGCTGGTGGGACCACAAACTTGAACAGCCACAATGGAAATCTGTGTAGTAATTCCTCAGGAAGCTAAGAATAGATCATCAAGACCCAGCTGCAGAACTCTTGAGCATAGACCCAAAGGATGCTTCAACCTACTACAGAGACACTTGCCCAACAATATTCACTGATGCTCTGGTCATAATATTGGAAACAGCCTAGATGCCCCTCAACATTAGACTAGATAAAGAAAGTGTGACACAATTTACTCTGCTGTTTTTTTTGTTTTGTTTTTTGTTTTCCCTCGTTCCGGTCAACCCTGCTCTCTCTGGTCTGCTCCCGCTAGCTTCATCCGCCCCGCTGGTTCCGGATGCCCCCGTTC
Source organism: Mus minutoides (assembly GCA_902729485.2). NCBI lineage: Eukaryota > Metazoa > Chordata > Mammalia > Rodentia > Muridae > Mus > Mus minutoides. Next base: position 208,984 of record LR755184.1, read on the forward strand.
GGCCCCCGCTCGCTCCAGTCAGCCCCGCTTGCTCAGTCCCTGCTCTCTCCGGTCCAAGGATTCATTTATTCATTTATTATTATTCATAAGTACACTATAGCTGACTTCAGACGCACCAGAGGAGGGCGTCAGATCTCATTACGGGTGGTTGTAAGCCACCATGTGGTTGCTGGGATTTGAACTCATCACCTTCAGAAGAGCAGTCAGGTGCTCTTACCCGCTGAGCCATCTCACCAGCCCCTACTCTGCTGTTTTTTTAAAAATGAAATCATGAAGCTCACAGGTAAATGGATGGAGTTAGAAAAAGTCACCCTGAATGAGGTAACCCAAACCCCAAAGGCAAATATAGTATGCATTTGTTTATATGTGAATGTTAGCTGTTAGGCTTTTGATAAGCAAGCTACAATCTTTATAGCTACAGAGGTCAAGTGTATTGTAAGAGATTAGGATGAAGGGGAGGATCTTCTAAGGAAGCAGAAATAGAATAAATGGTTATGAATAAATTGGGGGCAGTTGGAAGGGAAAGATTAAACCAGGAGAGGAGTGAAGGGGCAGGGGTAAAGAAGGGAACATGGAAAGGGACATCTAAAACCAGGGGCATTTCAGGTGTCACATGAAAAACTAATATAGTAGAAGCTTCCTAAAATAAATACATACATAAGAGAAATCTAAATGGGATTACCAAACAACAGGCCCCAACTACATATTTCTCCTTACCAAATGAAATCTCTGGTTCAAGAATGGGTTATATCTAATCAAGTCAATGGCCGAAAGGGTTCACAGAAATCCCCAAACAACCCATACTACTGCCAAGGCTATTGGTTGCTCTACACAAACTGATTGTTAAGGCGTTGTTGCTGAAGACAATAACTACATAATTTATTGAATATGGAGAAGTTGATATGGTGCCTATCTAGAGCCTTCACCTCTATCAAACTAGTGTTCCTGGTACTGAAATGTACTCTGCACACTACCAGAGAGGAAAGTTAAACACCAACCCAGCTAAAGAACCTTGAATCTACAATGGTGACCTGCCTGCAAGATATGCTGGTGCAATGTTGGCACAAGAGTGTTCTGGGAGTAACCAGCCACTACCTGATGAGACTGAAGGCGCACTCCAGGAGATGGAACCCAGGCCTGACACTGCCCAGGTGGCCAAGAACCTGAGACTAGCAAGGCCATGCACCTAGTGGGAAACCAAATGCTAGGAAATACTTATTGCAGAAGACAATACCTACATAACTTACTGAATATAGAGACTCTGATGTGTACTATTCTGCTAAAGGGACAGAGCAGTAAAATGACTTCTAATGACATTAGGTTATACCGTGAAGAAAGATGATTATTGGGGATGAAAACACACACAGGCAGCAGATATACAGAGCAAAGGGGAGCTTGGAAAACAAAAAATAATCCCCCCACTTTAATTTGTTTGGTATAACAATGACCTCCTATTTTGTTGTCAATATTTTCACGGTTTTAATTATGGACAAAAATAGATAAATAACAAGGTGCCTGGCTCCTGAGGAATGACACCCATGGTTGACCTCTGACCACCACATGTGCACACGCACACACACACACACACACACACACACACACACACACTCACATACGCACAAAGGAATTCTGACATATAGATGAACCCTGAAGACTTTAATGCTAAGTGAATAAGAGGAACCGGAATGACACATCCTGCACGACTCTACTTCTATGAGGTATCTAGACTATCAGGCCACAAGTGGCATAGTTGCTGCCAGGTTTGGGTGAAGGGGGGATTGGAAATTGTTGCTTAAGGGCAGAGTTTCATTTGGAAAGATGAAAACGCTCTGGGATGGATGGAGGTGATGATGGATGGGGGTGATGATGGATGGGGGTGATGATGGATGGGGATGATGGCTGTCCACCCTCACGAGTGTGGGCAATGCCAATGGATTGGAACCTAAGGAGGATTCAAGCGGTAAACGTGTCATTCAACTTGTCATGTTTGTTTAATCACAATAAAGAATATGACTAAAGTGGCCAGAAGGATTGCCTAGTGGTTAGAGTGCTGGCTGCTCTTACGGAAGACCTGAGTTTGGTCCTCGGCACCCACATGGCAGCTCACAACTGTCTGAAACTAAAGTTCCAGGGTTTCTGACACCGGGCAACTCCTCCATGAAAGATCAAAAAAGAGTTTGTGTCAGAGATGTCGCTCAGAAGTAGAGTCCTTGCTTGTTCCTATTATGTGCAAGGTCCTGGATTCCATCCTCAGCACAGAAGAAAAAGAAAAGAAAAGAAAAGAAAAGAAAAGAAAAGAAAAGAAAAGAAAAGAAAAGAAAAGAAAAGAAAAGAAAAGAAAAGAAAAGAAAAGAGGAAGAAAGAAAGGAAGGAAGGGAAAAAGTAAGAAAGAGAAAGAAAAAAGAAAGGAAAAAGAAAAGAAAACACAGGCAGATTGAGAGCTTAAATTATGATGTCTATGATGATGTAACAAATTATAGAAGTACAATAGAGGTCCTCCCATGGATGTGTGACTAGGGTACAGGCCTGTACTGGCTAGTTTTTGTGTCAACTTGACACAGCTGGGTCACAGAGAAAGGAGCTTCAGTTGGGGAAGTGCCTCTATGAGATCCAACTGTGGGGTAATTTCTCAATTAGTGATCAAGGGGGAAAGGCCCCTTGTGGGTGGGATCATCTCTGGGCTGGCAGTCTTGGGTTCTATAAGAGAGCAGGCTGAGCAAGCCAGGGGAAGCAAGCCAGTAAGAAACATCCCTCCACGGCTTCTGCATCAGCTCCTGCTTCCTGACCTGCTTGAGTTCCAGTCCTGACTTCCTTGGTGATGAACAGCTGTATGGAAGTGTAAGCCGAATAAACCCTTTCCTCCCCAACTTGCTTCTTGGTCATGATGTTTGTGCAGGAATAGAAACCCTGACTAAGACAAGGCCATATGATTCATCACCTGAACTCAACATCATGGAACTTGCCTGCACCTTTGGGCGTTGCATTGGCTAGTTTTTATTTCTACTCAACACAGGCTAGAGTCACTTGGGGAGAGAGAACCTCAACTGAGAAATGTCCCCACCAGATTAGCCTGTAGGCAAACCGGTGCGGGCATTTTCTTAATTGGCGATTGATATGGGAGGGCCCATTGTGGATGGCGTTCACCATGGGCAGGTAGGTCCTGGGCTGAACAAACCATGAGGAGCAAGCCAGTAAGCAGCACTCCTCCCGGCCTCTGCATCTGTTTCTTGCTCTAAACTTCTACCTTGAGAGCCTGCCCTGACTTCTCTCAGTGATGGACTGTGACATGGAATTGTAAGCTGAAATAAACCCTTTCCTCCCCTAAGTTGTTTTTTCTCATGGTGTTTGATCACAACAATAGATACCCCAAGGCAGGCGTTGTTGTGACATCAGGCTCTGTGGTCTGTTCACTGCATTCTGGGGAGCACCAGTATGCCAGGATTTGGATCTTGAAAGAGGTGGAAACTACTTTAAGTAGAGACTTGAAGGAAGAAGGCAGCCAGGTTGCATCAATCTAGACAGAACATTCTCGACAGAGGCACCCGTCCCCCCCCCCCCCCAGCAAGTACAAGTTTTCAGCAGAAATAAGTAGCTGTGCTTTAGAAAGAGCTCACCTTGGAGCTGCCACTCGGCAAGAACGAAGCAGGAATGTGTCCTGTCCACAGGGACAGGACACAGAGACCCCGGCAGAGTAGCTGATCTTGGCTCAGCAACCAACGTGGGAAGTTCGGATTTTGTTTGGCATGTGGGGCTTGAGCTGCTGCGTGACATGGTTGAACTCAACACGGTAAGCAAACTTTCCAGGCTTCCCAGGATTCACCTGAATACAAGGAATCTTGAGATAGGCCTGCCTGGAAAGTCTGGAGTCGGTAGAACAAAGACTATTCCCGGACATCCCTAATTCTTTCACTTACGGGTTTATCTTGTCCAAGTCAGAGGACCACTTCCTGTCACTGCTGACTTGGCCAGCATCTTCCTGCTACACGTAGGTCCTCTGGATCTCCTGCACAGCCCAGCCTTGCATGAATCTAGTGAGTGGAGACAATATTCCTCATATTGCTCAGTATCTTGTGCCAGAGCTGAATGCTGCTCTCGGTGGCTTTAAGCCAGCCTTTCCTGTGGCTTTGTGTAGACCCAATGATAACATTCTGGCATGAGTGATGGCTGCATCTCGCTGACCACACTCCTTGCTCCACTAATTCTTTATGCAGGATGGAATACAGACAAGCTGACAGGATCATGAGCAGCAGGGCTGGGTCACTAGAAGGTGCAAACCTCAAACCCATCAGAGGAGGCAAAATAACTAGATAAGAGCTACAGGCCTTAAAACGATCCTGGTGTGTCTCCTACTGTCAAACCAGCTTGGATTTTTATCTATCAGAGAAATATGCTTTCATATTACAAAAGCCAATGCGTTCATTATTGGTTCTCTCTGTCATAGCAGCAAACCTAGTAGTCATACTATCCCACCCAGAGAAAAAAATATTGAGGAAGGTAATGGGGGGGGGGAAGGCCAAATTTGTCCCTCTTAGTTTCACTCAGACACAACTTTGAACATGCAAAACCAGGCATTAGTAACCTACAATGTCTATAGTTAAAAAACAGAATCATTTTTTCAAGTCACAGTGCTTTCTGCTTTCCTCTCGTCTCCTGTGACTGTCTGGAGCAAGATTCAGATAGGTGACCTGATAGACATCTCATGACAGACACCAGTTGTCAGGCACAGACTGTGACAGTCATAACCTTTAGTCTCAACTAAGGGATTCCCAGTCGGTAAACTTCTCAGGCTCCTGGGCAGGCTACTGAATTATCACTAGGGAGTAGATTGTCTGTGATCACCTTACTGAGCAGGTAAGCCTTGTTACCGTGCAGCCTTCACAACCCTTATCTTTCTCCTCGGGGCTGAGTTGCAAATAAACGACCTGCCTAAGACTTTATCCGGATTGGGATTTGTGTTCCATATGGCAGGGCACTGACATAAACAGCAAGAGCGGAGTAACCAAACATCCAGATTTATGATGGGCTTGGGGTGGGGGTGTTGTTGAATGACGCCTTTGAGGTGTCTTGCCACCACAGAGCACAGACCAGCCTTGAATTCACACTGAAACACACTCCTCACTGCAACGGTATTAGGAGGTGGAGCCTTTAGAAAATAGTTGGCCCATAGAATGCTCTGTCTTTGGGGTAGAATGACTGCTCTTATAGCTTAAGGGTGACTGCTTGGCTTGACTTTGAGGTGAGGGAGAAAACAGTACCTACTGACTTTCTCTGTTCCTTAACCAATCTCTCAGAAGAAAAACAAAAGCACCAGACCTTTCTTAGCACCAGGCCTTTCTCAGCAGGCCCAGTGGCTGCTCTTGAACTCTGGGAGCCATAAAATCATCTACAATGAGGTGCCCCTCCCTTAATCCCTTCATCTCCTTAAGTGTCCTTTCTGATGCACTCAGTTGAATGAGCTTTCTAAGTATTTTAATCTCCTTCCTTGTTGCTGTGATCTCATAGGCTGACAAAAGGTAATTTGAGGGAGGAAGGACAGGTTTATAGTTCATAAACTGGCCCATAGTTCAAGGGTATATAAAGCCCACCATGTTGGAAAAATCAAGGCTGAAGGAGGGAAGCTTGAAGCAGCTTGTGGTCCACGATTAGGAAGCAGAGAGACATGCTGACTCTCAGCTCTCTTCCTCCATGTTTACAGTCCAGGATCCCAGCCAGAAGCTGTCGTTACCCACAGCAGGCGGTCTAACCACCGTTCCGTAGGCACACCCACCGGAGGTCTGTCCTCCCCGCAACTGCCCAATGATTCTAGATATTGTCAGGTATACAAATAATGCTAACCCTCACAGTCAGCAGTTCCAGTCAGTAATACCAATTAAGGCATTATTTTTCACATTCTTTGGGATTATTTTGGTACAGGATATTGCACTTAAGATTTTGTAAGCCTCAGGATGTAGCTCAGTTGTGGAGTCCTTGCCTGACAGGCAGCAGGCTTGGGATTCCATCTGCAGCATCAGAACAAAAGACATTCATAGAAGGGTGCAGATGGGCCCTCCATCAAATAGCCACACTCACAGTGCCATTTTCTACAATAAAATATTACCCCCACTGGAGAAACCCTGCAAGGGCCCTTCATTTCTTTCTGTCAGTTGTGTGTCCTTAGCTTCTCCTCCTCAGTCATTGCTTCCTGCTCTGTTTTAGCGTTCACGCCCCCGTGGTTTGGATCCATGCTGAAGCACAGTCCCCACTGTGACCATGGATGGACAAGAGAGGTGAAATCTTTAGGGTTTGGCCTGTGAGTTCTCTGCCTCTGGGATGGAATCCCTACCTACCCTTATGAAAAAGAGCTTGAGCGAGTCTGCTTGGCTGCTTCATCCCCTTCTACAGGGTAAAGACACATCTTTACAGCTACAGGGTACATTTTTGAAGGGTGAGAGCCAGCCTTCCCTAGACATCAGGTCTGTCAGGAGTTTGACCTTGGATTTCCCAGCCTCTGGGATTGTGAATACTATTTATTTATTTATTTATTTATTTATTTATTTATTTAAAAAAAGAATGCATATGATGTATTTTAATTATTTCTCTCCCTTTCTTACTCCCTCTGAAACCCTTCCTCCCAACATACCCTCTCCAACTTTGCATCTTCTTTTTATTATTACGACCCTCTGACTTTAATTAGGGCTGCTTGCATTGGCATAGGCATGGCCATGAAGTTATTTACAAAATCGTGGACAACTTACCAGTGGCTAAGCAACTGAACAAAAGCTGTTCTTTCTTCTTCAGCAGCCATTGACTGTCAATAGCTCCTCAGCTAGGGGGAGGGGCATGATGCTATGGTACTATTTATAAATCACTGAATCTATGGTATTTTATGATGGACAGATGCATTTGTCTCGAAAGAACGCCTTCCTTAAGTTTTCACACTTTGAAATTTTTGTGGACAGAATACGCATTCTATATACTTTTTCATTCAAAGCTTGAGAGACCTACCTGGGATGCTGCCAATAGCCCTGCTTATTAACCCTCACTGCCAATATGTGAATATATAGACATATATGAATATCATACAATTAATTATAATTATGTGCATAAAACATGTCTTTAAACACACACACATTTATGCAATACACTTTCTTTTACCAGGGTTAATTTGACACAATTGTTTTCCCTAGAGCTTAGCTGTTTAAGAGCATAGCTATGAGCCCCAGTGGCTCCTGAACACACAAAACATCTTGTCCAAGTTACAGTGAGCTACAGGAGTAAAACACCCAGCAGATAATGAAGATTTAGTAGCAAAAAAAAAAAAAAAAAAAAAAAAAAAAAAAAAAAAAAAAAAAAAAAAAAAAAAAAAAAAAAGAAGAAGAAGAAGAAGAAGAAGAAGATAGATTGTTGCATTGATAATTTTTACATAAAAAACCTCTTAGACACATTTGGTTTAAATAAATTACACAATTGGACTTCGTTTTTTCTTTAAAGAAATGTGGCTAGTGGAAAGCATAAGTTTACACAAGTGTGTCTCTCTCATTATGGCTCGTTTTGTGTTTTCCCTGCTCAATATTTTCTGTCTTGTTTGTTTGGTTGGTTGGTTTTGGTTTTGTTGTTGTTGTTTCTGTTTGGCTTTTGTTTTCATTTTTTTCTAAGACAGGGTTTCTCTGTGTAGCCCTGGCTGTCCTGGACCTCACTCTGTAGACCAGGCTGGCCTCCAACTCAGAGATCCAGCTTGCCTCTACCTCCTGCATGCTGGGATTAAAGGCGTGCGCCACCACCGCCAGGCCCTGCTTGATTATTTTCCTTTACCCTGGATGGTGAGCAATGGCCCCCGGAGTTGCATGGCACACACCGGCTGGATAAATAAATGTGTGAGTCACCAAATGACCATGAAAGGAATGAGACCAACATAGTCATGCTTTCATCTGGCTCAGCCCCTTGTCCTTGGTAAGGTAACAGAGTTGTCAGAATAAAGCTCTTTAGAAATCTCCTTTTGCACCTGATTTTTTTCTGCTGATACCTTACCTAGCCACCGATGGACACAGAGTGCTTCCTTCTTCAGAAGTAGGACAGGCCACTTTTCCCCATGGAGGGCAAGCAGGCACTGGAACCTGGAGCATCTATACCTTATCAGAAGGCTGCCTTCTGGGGGTTAACAATGTTTCTTTAGTACTATTAGGTTTCCTTAAAAACTAAAACTATATTCACTCCAAATATATTGAGGCATATAAGCTGTTTTCAATCATTTTCTTGGTGTCTACATTACCCTTGATGTTTTTATCTGTTCATACCTTTAATCTACCTATTGATCAGCAATCAGGAACCCCAGGTAGTATATGGGGTCCTATTCTCTGTCCCATTTTTTCTTGGAGTGACTAGTCACATCATAAGAATGTCAGCACCTTTCAACGCCCACTCTTTATCATTTGTGTATATAAAAGTTAGACGGAGGCCAAGTCTGCTGGCACCTGTAATCACCAGTTCTGGAGACAGGGGCAGGAATATCACCACAAGTTAAGCCTGGGCTATTTAGTGAGTTTCAGACCAGCTAGGGCTATGTAGTAAACCTCTTGTTTCAAAAATGCACACACACACACACACACACACACACACACACACACACACGGTTCCTGAGCCATTGGTAGTGATTAAAGCTGTGAACAGCTAAAAATATGAAGGGTAACATACACATCAAGGATGATTCAAAAAAGATCATATGTCAAAATATAGTTATATTTTTCAAGGAAACCTAGTAGACAGAAAAAGAGGAAACAAACAAAAGAAACAAAAATGCTTTTACCTAATGACTCATTGTGAAAATCATTTAAAAAGTTCATATTCAGGCTGGGGAGATACTTTGATCAGGGAAGAATTTGCCATGATAGCATAAGGACCTGTGTCTAACCTCCAAATTTACTTAAAAAAACAAAGGTGGGCTATGCATGGTGGAATATGCCCTTAATCCTAGCATTTGGAAAGTCAAGGCAAACGGGTCTCTGTGAGTTCAAAGCCAGCCTAGTCTACTCAATAGAGAGACCTTTTCTGAAAAGCAAACAAACAAAAAAACCATTCCCAATGCCAAGAGTGATGGCATAGACTTGTAATCCCAATGTAGAGAGGTGAAGACAAGTAGATTCCTGGGGCTAGCTGGCCAGCTAGTCTAGCCTACTTGATAAGCACTTGGCTAATGAAAAAAAAACACACCAAACAACAAAGAAGAAAAACAAAGAAACAAACAAGCAAGCAAAAAAGCAAAACAAAGTAGATGACTTCTGAGAAACAACACAGCACCAAAGGTTGACCTCTGACCTCCATCACTGGTCTCTCTCTCTCTCTCTCTCTCTCTCTCTCTCTCTCTCTCTCCATACACACCTCACACACACACACACACACAGAGAGAGAGAATGAGAGAGAGAGAGAGAGAGAGAGAACATGGTCCTTGACATTTTTAAACAGAACCATACTACTTTTTAATTTTCATTTTTAATTAAATATAACTGCACCATTTTTTTCTTCCTTTTCCTCCTTCCAACCCTCTCTCTGCGTTCCCCATTGTTCTTTCTTAATTCATGGCTTCTTTTTCTTTAGTTGTTATTCTACACACACTGCCCCCTCCATTTACTGCATTTACCTGTGTGGATAGGACTTCAAAGCTGACCACTTGCATTGTTAACCGACTAAGGCTCCTCCCCGGGAAGACAAGCTCTGCCCTCAGCAGTCTTTGTTGCCTATAGTTCTCTGACTAGGATGGGCACCGTGCTGTTTCTCTCTTCCGTGCTGCCTTGTCTATTAGTGTCACATTTGCCAAGGTCTTGTTTAGGTAGCAATATTGTCAAGGTTTCATGACGTTTGCTTCCCTGTAATTTCTAGGAGTCACTCTCTTGACAGTCTCCCTGGTCCTCTGGTTCCACGACCTTTCCTCCCTGTTTCGAAGATGTTCTCTGAGCACAGGAGTTGTGTTACAGATGCAGCAATTGGTGTGGGGCACTCTACAACCGGTTGTTTTCTATGTTCTGACCAGTTGTGGGTTTCTATAATGGTCCACATCTGCAGCAAAGAGAAGCATCTTTGATGATGAAAGAGAGCTATACTTATCTGTGGCTGTAAAGATAAGCGTGTAGAGTGCAGTTAGGAATTTAGCTTGCTTAGTGAGGTACTGAGGGCCACACTATTTAAAAGCTGTTTCATCCAGATGGTATTTTCTAGGTTGGATGGTTTCTGTTTTCAGGAGATAAGTTCTTGCTCTGTAGCCCAGGAGAGCCTGTTATTCCCTAGGTAGACCAGGATGGCCTCTAACTTGTGACCCTTCTGCCTCGACTGCCCAAGGACTGGGGTTGCAGGCTGGTGATACCATGTGTGACTTGAGTCAAATATCTTCAGGAGCCTTTGGCTGTGTCAGGGTGCTGGCCATCTGGTCCTCCTACCTGGTTCCCTAGTGATTTCTATGGGAGTCTTCTCTCTCCAAATTAAAGGGAAATGCTGGCTTGGGCTCTTTTCATTGTTTGTGGGCATAGGGCAGAGAGGGAAATGGCTACTTCCTTTTTCTCCTCCTGCCTGAGATGAACTCCCAGGCAAAAGGGAAAAGCCACTGAAGGCTTGGCCACACAGACCAGAACATAATTCTTCCTAAGAAGAAATCACAAAATGTTCAGGCAGGGATGTTTTCACTGAGACTCAAAGTAGGGTCTCCCACTTCTAGAACAGGTCAGCCAGTCATAGCATGGACGATTTTACATCTGCCATCCACTCCCAACTCTCTCCATTCATGCTTAAGTTTCCCTTGTCACCATCTGTATATGGGACAGGAGGAGGTCATCTAGACCAGGATTAGGACACATGTCATATTCCTCCTCCTGGACTTTTGCTCAGCATGTCTCTTGCTTCTTAACCCAGACCCAACCTCTTGCTTCTAAGCCCAGACCCAACCTCATGCTACCATGCTCTAGAACACCACCCCTAGTCAATTTAAGTTGCCACAAAATTCAATTTTCCACTTAGTATACATTAGATCTTCTTTGCTGCAGATGTAAAGTTAATATCACAGTTCTAGGGAGATGTTACATATATAAGGCCATATGTGATAGAGCAAACTTTATATGTACTGGAGGGACAATGTGTGAAAACCCTTACTAACACTAATATGACTGATGATATATTTGGTATCTATGGTAAATATAAATGGTACCATGTGAGAGAAGGTTCTGGAAGACATGATAGAAGACAGAAAACTGTGAAAGTCAACAGTATGAATTTGGGTCAAAGACACTTGGATTTATGTATGTATACAATTGAATATTCTTCACTTTCTAAGGAAGAAGATTTAGGCCCCATACAACATGAATCAATCTCGAGAATATCATGGTAAGTGAAATAAGCCAGCTATAAAAAGCCAAATGCTGTATGATTTCCCCCCTTACATGGAGTGTCTAGAGTTGTTCATCTTAGAAATAGAAATAGAAAATAGAATGTAATTTGTATGGACTGAAGGGAGCTGGAAAAGGGAATTTGATTTTAAATACATGTAGTGTGTCAGATTTGCTAAATGAAAAAATTAAAGAGAATTGTTTCCCAACAATGTGGATATGTTTAACAATACTGATCTGAACCAATAAGAACAGTTAAGATAGTAAGTTTCCTGTTGTATTTGTGTGTGTGTGTGTGTGTGTGTGTGTGTGTGTGTGTGTGTGTGTGTGATTGGCCACAATAATAAGAATCAGAAAAATAAATTTGTATTTTTTTTTTTTGCAAATTTGAATGCTGGTTCTGGGTGACTGTGGTGAGTTTACACAGCCTTCCCACATCTCAGTTCCCTCAGCTGTTGGAAAGGGTGTGGTCAGTGTACAGAGGCACTGGGGTACCACAGCATCCCAGGTCCATCACTTCCCAGACAGAGGTAGGCTAGGCCAATGACTCAGCCCTTCATGCCTCTGATACTGTGTGTAAAGGGAGCTGACAACAGCAAGGTAGTGCTGAAGGGAAGATAAATATGTGTAAATACATAACTTACAAGGAACTTGGCACCTCCGTGCTATGGAAATCTCTCTTATCACAGAGTTTGGATGATTCAATGAGTCAATGCAGATAGAATACTTATAGCAATGTCCCAAATGTAACCATTCTATAAATAGTAACTAAAACCCCTAAGGCATCTCATTCTCTGAACTCCATTAGGTTAAAATCAAGCCTTAGAGTTAGAATCTTAGAAGAGAGTTTTAAAAATGGTATTGAAAATAGAAGAACCAGGGCTGGAGAGATGGCTCAGAGGTTAAGAGCACTGATTGCTCTTCCACAGGTCCTGAGTTCAAATCCTGGCAATCACATGGTAGCTCACAGCCATCTGTAATGGGATCTGATGCCCTCTTCTGTTGTGTCTGAAGACAGTGACAGTGTGCTTACATATATTAAATAAATAAATAAATAAATCTTTAAAAAAAAAGAAAACAGAATAACCATACCCCTAACAATGTAGAGAATTCAAGGAGTTTACATATTGACAGTTAGAAGTCTCCATCTAGTTTCCACAACCCACAGATGTAGCTGAGATAATTTAAAATACAATATCACACAAAGACTGTATGTCAAAGGTGTTTTTTTTTTAATTTTTTAATCCATCAGTGGGCTTTTGAGAAATGACTGAATCACGAGAGCTCAAACATCCTCAATGAGGGGATCTATTGTTGGGCTTATAACTTGATGGCATTATTGGGATGTAAACACCCTAGGAGGAAGTGGTGAATCTGGGGCTATACCTTTGGGCACATCTTGTTCTACGCTGCTTCCCCATTTTCTAGTCCCCATCCACTCACAAGCCCCTGTGAGCTCAGAAGCTTCACCCCACACGTTTCCTGACACGTTCCGCCTCAACAGAAGCTCTAAGGGAAGGGTCTGCACGACTGTGGAGCAAATCTCTGAGAGTGGAAGCCAGAACAAAATTTTCCCTCTTTTAAGTTATCTCCTCAGATGTTATCCACAGCAATGGAAAGCAGAAAGAAATCCACAGAAACAAGAACTAGGTGAGGCGGTTTTTAGACCTGCTATCACAAGCACAGGTTAATAAGGAATATTGGGGCGCTGGACCTTGTTAAATAGAAACGCTTACTTTTATGAGCAGCTAAGTTGGTGAAAGTCAGAGCCACTGAGAACATTCTCAAGTCTCGTTATCTGAGAAAGAATTTGAATCTAGAATATACAAAAAGTCCTCATGTGATGGTTTGAATATGCTTAGCCCACGGAGTGGCACTATTAGGAGGTGTGATCTCGTTAGAGTAGGTGTGGCCTTGTTGGAGGAAATGTGTCAATATGGGCATGGGCTTTAAGACCCTTGTCCTAGCTGCCGTCAGAACAAGAGGTACAAGTCCCAGCTCCTCCAGCCTATGCCCGTCTGAATGCTGCCATGCTTCCTGCCATGATGATAATGGACTGAACCTCTAAACCTGTAAGCAAGCCCCAGTTAAATGCTGTCCTTTATAAGAGTTGCTGTGGTCCTGGTGTCTCTTCATAGGAATGAAACCCTATCTAAGATACCTCACAACTCAACAGTCAAAAGAACAATCCCATTGGGATGTAGACTTCTCACTGGAAAGCATAGACAGACAACAGAGAATAAAGAAAGACATTCATCATCATAAGCCACCATGAAGATGCAAAGTAAAGCCACAACAAGTAGTCACTACCCATCTCTCAAAATGGGTAAGATAAAAAGACAATGATTGCACAAAATTCTGGGAGGATGTGGCAAAACTACATCTTACTGTCTTGCTAGCATGAGACACCAGAACATGCCACCTCAAAACCTGACCCTAGGAGATCAGAATGTGACACTCGAAATATGCCTCTTTGGCATACAGATTATTTTGAGATTATTAGCTGAAGTTCTGTGAAACTATAGACAAAGGAAAGTTCGAAAGGCAGAGCAGAAATTAGTCTTTTAAGAACAATTTACATTTGTAAGGGAAAGGTCTGTTTGTAAGAGACACTAGGGAAGGTGTCTGTAAATCAATGAGAGTTTGAGGCCAGGATGCCAAGGACCAAACAGTGAAACCCTGTCTCAAGCAAATTTCATAGGAGAGTGCTAAATCCTCAGAAGCTGGAGTTATAGATGCTTATGAGCCTTCCAATGTGGTTGCTGGAAATTGAGCTCTGGCCCTCTATGAGAGCAGCAGGAATGCTTAGCAACAGTGGCATCTCCCCAGTTCCTAGCTAACATCTCTAAATATGAACTCAAAACCACCTCTTTGATATTTACTCACACGCTTGGATATCTTGAATGAAACATACAAATGAATAAGCTTTAATTGTTTTCTTTTTATCAATGCACCCCCCCACCCCAGGGATGCATCCGAGTGAAGAACTATAGTCGGTAGAGAGGAAAAGCTTGACTTTGCTACCCCACACCCACAGTGTTAAGTGATGCAGCCAGTCAAGAACGGCGTTTGTTGGCTTCTTTTTCTTTTTATATATATTTTTATTAGATATTTTCTTTATTTACATTTCAAATGCTATCCCGAAAGTTCCCTATACCCTCCCCCCACCCTGCTCCCTTACCCACCCACTCCCACTTCTTGGCCCTGGCATAAAAGCGAAAAGTGCACGTAACAGAATAAATCAGTAACTGACATATTTTTGCAAGCCCTATATATAAGTGTTGTTGTGTGGGAGGTATAAAGAAACATCTATTAACCCTAGGTAGGTACTGAAAGACCAGAGAATGGCTTCTATCCTAGTCCAGCTTAGTAACCAATGAGTTAATTTTGAGTACTTCCATAGGCACAGATGATTCCCTGGCACCTGCATCACTGAATGTCCCACCCAGCATGGTACTGACTCATGAAAGCTACATCACCACAATTCCGCCTTCAGTCAGCCTTCTGCCTCCTGTGTACTCCAGCTCATACCCCAGACTGCCAGAACCTGTCGGGTTGGTAGGAGGCGGCGGCCGGATCTCAGGCAAGAGTTTGATGACCTCCACGTCACTCATCCTTCTATGAAAAAAAATATTAATAGTCCTGGTCCCGTGAGGGTGATCACAGTCCCTCTGATTCGAGGTGCTGATGGGCACGCCATGCCCAGAAGACAGAGCTCTGCTATGTGTATTTATACTCAAGGCTTAAGACAGCTTTGTGTTGAGCCAGTGACAGCACACAGCTCTTCAGTAAGTGAGCAGGTTGTTAAGCTGTAACCAGGCGCGCCACGGAACACGGCTCAGCCATAAACCAGATGGAGCATCAATATACACAACTGGGATCCATCAAGGTAATTAGTGTGAGGAGCAAAAGCTACTCCCTGGGGTCAGCTAGCGTGCACTCCATTTACATAATGGGATGGTTGAGAGTGATTGTTAACCTGAAGATCTAGAATTGCCTAGGACAGCAGCCTCTGGGCACATCTAGGAGGGAATTTCGAGATTGGGACAATTGAGATAGGAGAATCCACCCTAACCACAGGCAGCACCAGTCCACGGGTTAGAGTCCCGTGAACAAAAAAGCGAAAGTGGTCTGAGCTCTGTCATTCACCTTCCTCTGCTTTTCTGCCTAGGAATCCAGTGTGACCTCAAGCCCCCTCCCTTGTGACTCCCCCACGGTGGCGGAAGGTACCCTTTTACCAGGAGCCAATCTAAAGCTTCTCTTCCTTAAGTTGCTTTTATAGGGTGCTTTATCATCTCACTGAGGGATGTCGTTACTATGTGCAACTTTTTGAAACAACATGACTATATATAGATGTTGTGAACGATTCAGGGATTGCCAGGAGGTGTGGATGGGGCTCATAACAGGCAGTAGGAGGCAGCTTTGTGGTGATGAGGGCAACTATAAATGAGATTA
The DNA here is from genome assembly GCA_902729485.2 of Mus minutoides. Taxonomy (NCBI): domain Eukaryota; kingdom Metazoa; phylum Chordata; class Mammalia; order Rodentia; family Muridae; genus Mus; species Mus minutoides. The sequence goes on from LR755184.1 coordinate 224,784, forward strand.
CACAGAACCACATGCACACCAAGTATTATAAGATGGGTAGAGACCGAGTAAGCTCCATGGAGCGCATGTGTCTCAGTATCAGTATTCTGGATTTGTCATTTTCTCACCGTTCTTGAAAACATTAATTTCTAAAACCTTTTAGTTTTTAAAGTTATGTGTATATGTTTGTGTTTATGTGTGAGAAGAAGGTGTCAGGTCCCCTGGAGCTGGAGTTATAGGTGTTTGTGAGCCACTTGATGTGTGTCCTGGCAAGAGCAGTATGCTCTTGAACTACTGAGCCATCGCTGCAGCCACAAGATGACTTAACACTGAAGGCTGGGTGGCGGAAAGTGGGTCTTTCTGTATGCATTTCTGGTGAGTCTATATTTGAAAATAAAACATTTTGTTTTAAAAAAAATTATACTGCACTTGAGCATAAAACTTTTTCCCCCTCTTCTCATCCTTTATGAATTTAACATCTCAATACATAGACCAGGCTGGTGGCTGAGCTCCACAGCCTTTCTCCATGGTGTCTCAAACGCTACGGTCCACCATGTTGGCTCTTATAATATTTTGTAATATAAAAATGACCAGCCGGGCATGGTGGTGCACGCCTTTGATCCCAGCACTCGTGAGGCAGAGGCAGGCGGATTTCTGAGTTCGAGGCCAGCCTGGTCTACAAAGTGAGTTCCAGGACAGCCAGGGCTATATAGAGAAACTGTCTCGAAAAACCAAAAAAAAAAAAAAAAAAAAAAAAAAAGAATGACAAGAATGACTACCCAAGATACAATTTGCAAAACACATGAAACTCAAGAAGA
>LR755182.1:2962-60429 GCA_902729485.2 Mus minutoides
TTTTAGATTCTATCATCTGTCTCATTTCCTTAGTTACATTTATTCCTAAGGGTTTCAATTCATTTTAGTGTTGTTATCAGTGGGATATTAAAATTTTTGAAAGTTTTTTTAAGTTTTCAAACTACATGTATACATTCTCAATCAAATGTCCATGTTAATTTTATACCCTGTATTTTACTGAACTTATCATATAAATTCATAAGTTATCTAGTGGTATCCTTGGGGTTTATATGTTATTATTAATATATGAGCACAAGTAATGATATGTGTATAAGATCATGTTACCTACAGACAGACTATGTAGCTTTTTCCCCTTTTTTGGCTTAGATGGTTTAATTTGTTTTCCTTATACTATTGCTCTGGCTAGAACACTCATAACAGAAACTCAACAGAAATGGGGAAACTAAGCATCAATACTTTGTTCAATTTTTTTTAATTCCAATTTTACTGGTTAAGTAATGATGTTCTCTTTAGGCTTGTCAAAATCAATTTTCATTACATTAAACAGTATTTCATCTATCTTAAAATACTGAGTTTTAGTCATAAAAGGATGTATAAATGATTATAGCTGCTGTGAGTTCATGAATGTGAAAGTCGGGTCATCCTAAAAGACATCTCACCTGTCCTTCCCATCGTCTAGCTCTTATATCCTTTCTGCATCCTTTCGCACTATGATCCCTGGTCCTTTCTGATGGGGAAGTTAATATTACATTCAGGGATGAGCACTTAGTCTCTAATTCTTTTCACTTTGGAGAATTATTCATTTTTCCATTGACTCCTGTCTTCCGCAAAGAGTCACTTCTCTGACCAAGGCTGAGAACAATTCCGGTCTATGAATGTACACATAAATATTTACAAGGAAATTTGAAAGCATGGCCAGACCCTTTAGCAAAATAACAATAAGTGTGGTTACATATTCAAGTCCCACAACAAATTAAGCCAGCAATCCTGATATAGATAATATAGCTGATTTCCAGGCCCCACCCTTACTAAGAAGCTATTGGCATGTGCCAGAATTGTTCTCTATTAGTATGTTTCCCATGGTTTGGATCCAGTAAGTGAACCCACACCCATGCATGTACCAGCATCATTAACTGAAACTAGTCAGCTACCCCTGCCTACCCCCCAAAAAAGGGGGCCATTAAGTTGGGAGAAAGACATGTTAAAAGAGGAAATAGATTTTGAAGGGACTTGAAGAGGATGTATATGATCATATTTTATTGTATACATGTATGAAATTCTTAAAGAAACATGTCTACATGTGTTACATGCTTTTCTGCATATGGTGAAATAATCACAAATCACATAATTTTTTTCTTATCATCTTACTAGAACATGTACAATATACCTTAAAGATCCACATGTTTGAGTTTAAGCTCCCACAGGCATGAGTGTCCAGGCCCTAGCCCCAGGCTACTCTACTCTACATCTACATCTACTCTTAGATGCAGGCAGCCAAGCTCCACTCTACAGAGAAAACCAGCCCAAAGTTAAACCATAAAATCTCACCAATCCCTGAGCTTGCCCCAAGATCAGGCCACAAACTTGCACCTATCCCAGGCCACCCTGGAAACTTCCACCTTCTATGAAACCCTATATAAACCCTGCCTTCCACTTAGTTCTTTGCTGTTTCTTTCCTGACAAGATGGAGACAGCCTCCTGTGTTTCCCCCAATAAACCTCTTGTGTGGGGTTTATTTTGCTGTGTGACTTTGTGGTACTCCTTTGCTCCTAACTGCCAGAATACCTTTCTTCTCAGAGCTGTAGCGTTGGCTTTGAGCCTCTCACCTCTAATCAATGGTGTTATTTTAAGAGGTTGTGGACCCTTTGGGAAGTGGAACCTAGGTGGTAGAGATAGGTCGCTAGGACAGAATACATAAATTATATCCATCTCTGGTTCAGTTGTTGGTCTGGCTGACATGTGAAGTCCTCTGTCACACATTCCCATACACTTAGAGCCACCTCATCATACTTTTCCCTTTTGATAGCCTAAAATTCTCCTGAAACCATGAGCCAAAATATATCTTCCTCTCTTACATTGTTTCTATCAAGTATGTTGTCCCAAAATAAGAAAACAACTAAATAAATTCTGTCATTTTAGTGTATCACATTTATTGATTTGCATACACTAAACTTCACTTAGATTCCCATGAGAATTCCCACGTGACAGTGCTAAATGGTCCTTTCCATGTACTGGAGTATTTTCTAAGGATTTTATTCTATAGATCTGGATTATTATAAGAGTTCACCTCAGGGTTTCTCACTGGCTTATTACCATGTTTGTGGATATATATGAGTCTTTCTAGTGTCTTACTGGCCCATGATGCATCAGAGAGGATGGAACATGGTCAGGGAGGTCTGGTACCAGACCATAGATGAGGAAAACTACACCTGAGTCAGATCAGAACTCACATCTCAGACAAAGGCTTAAAAACTTACTGTCACATTTTAAATTTGGCTCTTTGCATATGACCTTAAGATTCGTTAGAATCTCATGAAAAAGGAGTCGCACCATTGCATTTTAGTTTAAACCACCATACTGTGATATGTGAAAACTCAGTTTCAAAATCGGGCTTTAACTCTTACAGATAGGGTGACTATGAACAGTATAACCTCTTTATAGACCTCATTTTCCAGATCTGGAAAGCAGGAAAATACTGGTATTTCATAAAGTTTTTCTGGGGACCAAGCAGCTGTCTGCATATGTCATATAGTCTAACAAATACAAATTTGCTAAAGAAAGGATTGATTATATCTTATGTTGCTATTTTTAAAGTTCTAACACTAATAAACATGGCTATAGGCTTAATATATGTATCCTTTTATTCATAATTTATCATGGAAATAATTTACAGTGATGTGGACACTTAAGCTAAGAGCAGGAGCATTACTCTAGCTTTCTTCGTACAGAGGGACTGAACTTTCTCTGTCTCTTCATTTTCATACCCGAGTTTTTATTCCTTTATCTTAGATTTCTAGACCTGGTTTATTATTATAAATACTTTCTTACTTAGTTGGTGATCTTAGCTTTTTCTTAACCTCACAATTATAATAATATTTGATTGGGCATTTTTTAATTAAAAGCAAACGCAGTAAATTCTTTGTATTTCTGTTAAAATTGTGTTCTGATAAGTCATTCCTCAAGAGACAGATTTTCTTTTCCCACATAGCATCAAGAGAATAAGCTGGCTGGATGTTAGCCTAGGTTTCTAGGAAGACATGACCTAAGGCCAAATATTAATAAAATAAAATAAAAGAAAATAAAATCCCAACAACAAATGATATTCCCTACAAGTGTGATTCCATTACTCTACGCCATCTTATAGTAAATAATTGGGAGTTAGCCGTGTCTTTCTTTCAACATTTTCCCATCTATGAAATAAAATCAACTTCATTTTTCAGTGTCAGACAAGTAAAGTACAGTGCTATTTACTGAAGGTTAATGAATTCTAAAGTTACAGATAGACTTTATTATTAATGAGAATATTATTGAATGAGAAATACATTTTATTCCTTTAAGGAAAATTTTTTGGAAGTTTTGGAGAGTTACAGGAAATGAATTGAGAAAATGCTAGTGTTTCTATCTCCATATGTTTGAGTAGAGCACTGTGGATGCTAGAGAGCTATCTGCCCCCCCCCTCTGAGGTGCAAATTTTCTTTGTTTATAAGCAGTTCAAGCTACAAATGCATTTTCTACATTGGTATGCAGATAATCATTTGAAAATGGATTGTGCTAATTCAGCACAATGTTCTTTTCACTAGAAAAAGGCTTTAGATTGGTGGTTTTCAACCTTCTTAATGCTATGACCCTTTAATACAGTTCCTCATGTTGTGGTGACCCCCAACCATAAAATTATTTTTTTTGCTACTTCATAACTGTAATTTTGTCTCTGTTATTAATCACTGTGTAAATACCTGATATACAGAATATTTGATATGCTACCTTCAAAGGGGTCACAACTTACAAGTTGAAAACCTCTGTTTTAGTTATTTATGTCTATTGCTTTGACTTCTCGGTTTTCTATGGAATTATTTGGGTAATAGTAGTATTTAAAGAAAAAACATATATAATCAGTAATGAGATAAAGAGAAAATTTAGCAGGCTCACTGAATCTTATCGGTGATTCTCAATTATTACTTTGATAAATAATAAAGGATTTTCTTGAGCTATAAAAGAATGGCAGGTAGAGGCAATCTACCACTGATACTTTTTACTTCGATTCCAAACATGGTCTTCAGTTCAGTTAACCTGACTTGTTAAACTGGATCCTAATCCTTTAGGAGTTTATTTGAGTTTCAGAATTGTCTTATTTTTCCCACATATTGATATTAAGGCAAATATTACTCTTGCAGAACTTGTTATGCAAGAAATGAATTTGACAGGAAGAAAGGAATGTAATGCAGGAATTGAATAAACGGTTACTATCATCTTAAGTTGTCCTTCTGAAAGCTGCCCATTGGTTTAACATGCCAACCTTCTCAGAGCTCTAGCATGAGTCCCCCAGGAGTGCTGGGGGTCTGAAGCTTTTCATTCCTATTTTATAATTACAGTGGAAATAATCATCATTGTGTTCATTCACAGGTGTCTCTCACATACAGGAGCAGAGACCCCTGTGTACTTGGCCCTTTTGCCTCCAGATGCAGAGGGCCCACATGGGCAGTTTGTTCAAGATAAAAAAGTTGAACCATGGTGAAGCCAACTCTCTCTTCCCACTCCCTTAAATCCAGACTTGGTGAAAGAAAGGACATTTATAATCTAGTAACACTTCTTTCTCTATGGTTAATTACCATAGAGAAATTTAGTTTATTGTCATCTAAGATGATTGAGCTTAGGACCTCTTGTCAATGCCAAAATCTGCAGATGCTTAAACCCCATACTTAAAGTGGCTTAGTAGGGAACCAGAGATGGGCCAATGGTTACAAATCCTTAGAGCTATTCCAGAGGACTCAAGATCAGTTCCCAGTACTCACCTAGGGTGGTATAAAGCCATCTGTCACTACTGCTTTGGTGTAAACAGAGCTCTTTTGGTGACCACAAGCACATATAAATATAAAAAAATACACTCACCACACACACATGGATAAAAATAAAAATATACGTGACAAAGTATAAGGCATAAAGACCATGAAAAAGATCATAAGGTCTCAACCCTATAGGCAAGTAAGTAATGCTGAGTATGGCAGAAATAATCTTCCATGGGAAAGAGCATACCAGTTAGTTATCCAATGCTAAATTGTCATCTCTGAAAAGGTACATCCATGTAGCATTATGTAGATTGAGCAGGTTATATTTAAGAATATATATATATATATATATATATATATATATATATATATATGCATGTAACAACAATTAGTGGGGAAAAAAGACCATGAATTTGAAAGGGAGCAAAGGAGACCACTATATGGAAGCATTTGGAGGGAAGAAAGGGGAGGTAAAAATGCTTTGATTATATTATAACATCAAAAATAAAAGAAAAATACATAATAATCCTTCTAATCCTTCAGATGGCATAGTAGATACTTAAAAGCTGTTCAAAGTCTCCCATATATTTTGGATCATATCTACTATGTATAACATATAATGCATTATAAGTCTCATATAAATACATATATAATGATCAGAGATTAATGACAAGCAAAACATCTTATATGTTCAATATGGGTGATTTTTAAATATTATTTCCTACCATGGTTGGATGCACAGATGTGAAGCAGATGTCTAACTATATTCGACTCAAGAATAGATTAAAGCAATCTGGATAGCTGAAATTTTCAAAGAAATTCTTCTTTATGCACTCAAGCTTCACACCTGACATATTAGTAGTTATGAAATATCAAATACTATTACTCAATTTTCCAAAATTTACAGTTGAAACTGGGATCTATATTTTGTATATCTATATGACTAATTCACTCCTTCAACAAGGTTTAGTTAGCATGTTTTCTTCCCAGCCCCTGCCTTTGTGGAAGGGATACAGAGATTGTTTTAGCATGCTCCCCTCCCTTCAGATATAGCCATGCTTCCAGGCTATCAAAGGGAATACAATTGGTATACATTTCTGTCCCCAGAACTGGGATGGGGGAGACAAATGGACCCTGGACAATTGGTGACCTAAACACCAATTTAGTATGACTCACCAACAGATTAATCCATTTATAAACTTAGGAGTTGCATTCCAATTGCATCAACAATGCCACCAGGTGGGAGCCAAACTTTCAGGACATGAGTTGGGTGTTTGTGTGTGTGTGAGAGAGAGAGAGACAGAGACAGAGACAGAGAGACAGAGCGATGGGTGAGGCATTCATATGCAAAAAACAATATTTAAAGGGAGATTTTCCATAGAAAACTTAATTTTTATGATGTTATAAAATAAATCTTCAAGATTATTAGATTATCAGCAGCTACAAAGCTATTTATTACTTTTATAAACACATACACACACACACACACACACACATATATATATATATATATATATATATATATATATATATACATACATATATATGATAAATGCAAATGGTTTGTTACATACTTTTAAAGAAAAAAGAACAATAAACAAATTGAAAATGAAAGCATGAAAAACTGGAAGTAATAGTGAGTAATAATGCATTTTATGCTAACCTATACTAAGCAGCAATTATTACAGAATTGTTTGAAGTATAACTTCTTGAAATGTGCTTATTCTCACAGTAAAGAGAGTTGTGTTAAAATTGTCTGCTAACTATTCAATGGATGTTAGTTAATAACCATAGAGAAATTTAGTTTATTGTCATCTAAGAGATTCATGTTAAATTATCTCAAATGCTTCCCAGTTTTCTGTCTTTTAATTGTAAATGTTCTTAAGCTAAATCTGAGGTATTTCTAAGTACCATTAACAGTGAATGTTGTCTCACCAACATGACTACCTAAACATCAAGTGACCAAAGATACCAATAATGGTCACATTAATGTGGACAGGGAAAATCTAGGTGGCTTCAACCCTATGGAAAGAACTCTAGGCAACAAAAGAATTTGTAATATGTAATATGTAATATGTAATTATGTGTGTGTATGTATGTATGTATGTATACACACATACATATACATACACATAATTACATATTACATATATATTGTGTATCATACACATATACATATATGTGTCTGTTTATGTAATAACAATGAAATAAAGAAGGAAAGATTCTGAAAGAGAGCAAGGAGTATTTGTGAGAAGCTTTCCAGAGACAGAAGAAAAGGAAAAAATGATGCAACTATATTATCTCAGAAATAAATAATTTTAAAAAGTGAATGTTTCATTTTATTTTAACTTTTATTTTATTATTTATAAAAACTAATAATTAAGAAAGATTAAAAAAAAAACAAGAGCATTATCAATAATAACTCCCAAGGAGTTTGGATATACCCTCCCAGAATTTACTATGACTATATGACTGCTTAATTTTTGGATGTGATTATTTTATAAATATGAAGATCACTCTATGCTCTCTTCTTCTCACTCAGGATTATACAATAATCCTATTTTCATAAATTTTTCTGCAGTGTTTTAATAGCCCCCCCACCCAGTATTCTATCACATACCAAAATTTTTCAAGCAAGCTCTTCAGAGAAGCAGTTATAATGCACTCAGTCTCTGTTACTGTGAATGAGCTGTGACAAGTGATTTGTAGCTGAGTCTGTGCCAAATGATCCTGTTAGACTATTCTAAGCCGTTAAAACATCATTTCTCTAATATAAGTGCACATATGAGTCTAGATTATTAATTACTTTTATTCACAGGCACTAGTCATGAAGACAGTGATTGGGCAAATGTGGAAGAGGTCCTTGATATTTGCACATAAACCCTCTGGGATTCTCACAGAGGAACTTTTGAGAAGTGATGGCTTAGAAACCTTGGAAATACTATCTTCCTACTACTTACAAAGTGTCATTTTTGGGGACAATAATATTCATATGACTCTAGTAGTTAGATTTCTATCCTTTTCCAGAATAAGGTAATTGAGCATTCCACTTTGTGGTTGATAAAGTCTTATTATTTTTACTTCTAAAGCATAATTGAAAAATATTGTTCTGTTGTGTGAAAAGGCCCCATGCTATAGCGTTTTAAGTAGGAAATAAGATGTTGACATCAACATCAACTTCTTTGTTTTTTTTGTTTTTGTTTTGTTTTTGTTTTTTTGTTTTTAGTATAAAAATAAAATCTATCTAGATGGCTTTAAACTGGCAGTCATTCCCCTACATTGGGGCATCAAGGCTTCACAGGACCAAGTGCCTTTCCTCCCACTGATAGGCCACCCTCTGCTACCTATGTGGTAGAGCTTTGAGTCCTTCCAGGTATACTCTTTGGTTGCTGCTCTAGTCTCTGGGAGCTCTGAGGATATTAGTAGGTTCATACTGTTTTTCTTCCTTTGGGGCTGCAAACCCCTTCAGCTCCTTGGGTCCTTTCCCTAGTTCCTCCAATGGGGACCCTGTGCTCAGTCCAATAGCTGGCTGAGAGCATATACCATTTGACAGGCACTGGTAGAGCCTCTTAGAAGGCAGGTATATCAGGCTCCTGTCATCAAGTACTCGTTGGTATCCAGTATAGTGTCTGGATTTGGTGACTGTATATGAGATAGATCCCCAGATGAGTCAGTTTCTGGATGGCGTTTCCTTCAGTCTGTGAGACACACTTTGTCTCTGTATCTCCTCCTATGGGTATTATGTTCCCCCTTCTAAGAAGGACCGAAGTATCCACACTTTTGCCTTCCTTCTTCGTGAGCTTCATGTGGTTTGTGAATTGTATCTTGTGTATTCCAAGCTTCTTGGCTAATATCCACTTATCAGTGAGTGCACACCATGTGTGTTCTTATGTGATTAGGTTACCTCACTCAGGATGATATCCTCCAGATACATCCATTGCCTAAAAATTTCATAACTTCATTATTTTTAATAGCTGAGTAGTACTTCGTTGTGTAAATGTACCATATTTTCTGTATCCATTCCTCTGTTCAGGTATATCTGGGTTCTTTACAGCTCCTGGCTATTATAAATAAGGGTGCTATGAACATAGTAGAACATGTGCCCTTATTACATGTTGGAGTATCTTCTGGGTATGTGCCCAGTAGTGGTGTTGCTGGGTCTTCAGGTAGTACTATGTCTAATTTTCTGAGAAACTGCCAAACTGATTTCCAGAGTGGTTGTACCAGCTTGCAATCCCACCAGCAATGGAAGAGTGTTCCTCTTTCTCCACAATCTCACCAGCATCTGCTATCACCTAAGTTGATCTTAATCATTCTGACTGGTGTGAGGTAGAATCTCAGGGTTGTTTTGATTTGCATTTCCCTGATGACTAAGGATGTTGAACATTTCTTTATATGTTTCTCAGCCATTCGGTATTCCTCAGCTGATAATTCTTTGTTTAGTTTTGTACCCCATTTTAATAGGGTTATTTGGTTCTCTGGAGTATAACTTCTTGAGTTCTTCATATATATTGTATATTAGCCCTCTATCGAATGCAGGATTGGTGAAGACCTTTTCCCAATCTGTTGGTTGCCACTTATCATTAGTGTCTCAGTGGGACTTAAGAATTTCTATCTCACTGGGCAGTGGTGGCGCATGCCTTTAATCCCAACACTTGGGAGGCAAAGGCTAGTGGATTTCCAAGTTTGAGGCCAGCCTGGTCTACAGAGTGAGTTCCAGGACAGCCAGGGCTATACAGAGAAACCCTGTCTCAAAAAACCCAAAAAGAAAAAAGAAAAAAAAAAAGAATTTCTATCTTCTGATTTAACCATAAGCTGTCATTAATTCCAATGGTGTATGTAGGCCTGTTATTTGCTTAGTTCACTTTTTAAAATGAGGATGAGGTTTACGAAACTGTGGTCATTCAGTGTTCTTTTCTAGCAGTATACAAAATATCACTAACTGTGCCTATTAAGGTTGTGTTGCACAGTAGTGTTCAGTCTCATATTTAATTTAAAAAGCTTTGGGGTTGGATTTTGAATTTTAGCATGATCAGCCATTCTGCTTTGTTTGAGAACATAGTATTTCTCTGTATATGAAATTTGAAATCCTATAGTTAAAATATCCAAGAAAGGCAAGACAGTTTGGACTTTACTTTGTCATAGAGTTGTTTGGACAATATATAACAGTGTGTATATAAACATACTTTATAAATACAAGTACAAATATACACTATGATATATATATATATATATATATATATATATATATATATATGCACAGTATGTATATACAAAATATAATTTATGAACATAAGTATAAATACACACTATCATGTACACACACACACACACACACACACACACACACATATATATATGTATATCCACATTGTCATATACTGTATACATATGTATATATATGTAACTATGTATGTAACTATGTATGTGTACATATGTGTATATGTGTATATATTTATATGTATGTGGATATATGTGTGCATGTATATATATCTAATATTTATGCCTAAAGTGAGAAAAGGAGTGCTATCTCAGGATTTTTGTGCAAATTCAAGGAAGCTTATGTGAAACATAGTACTACCTAATAAATACTCAGTAAATATTAGTTTGACACTGTTGTTGTTAACATTGTTTTTTTTTTTTAATAATATTATATACCTCAAAGAAAAGACTTTTAAAATCTAAAGCTTTATATGTAGGATTTGTAATAAATGAACCCTTTATTTTAGTTTTGACTTCTGTGTTATATTTTGGATTCCATTTGTCACTAAAGTAAGACAACGCACTCCCACTTTCAAGACAGATATCAGGAAGAAATAAATTTTTTATTTGGAAATCAACAAGGAAAACAAGCACTGAAGGCAACATAATGCTATAAAAATTATATAGAGAATTTTTTTGGCTTCTAATGCTGATAGCTGCAATTATTTTGTGTGTAAGATGTTTCTACCCCATGAGCTTCATATCTGGGACAGGACAAGATCCTGAGATGTATTATTATCTCAGTCTCAGAAGGAATTATCTTAGTTTTTTTATTTTAAAAAATCAGTTAAATGTGTTTTAAATATATTAATATGCTAAAGAGTTAAACAAAAATTCTAAAACTTGTTCTAGATACTCCGGAGTTGCTGTGGTCTAAATTTACAACAAAAATGCTAACTTTCTGGAAAGATGCTAGCTCCCTAGGTGTGTCTTCACTTATAATACTCAAAAGAAAGGAAATTGCCATTTGTGATTGTTTACGCCATGCAGGCAGTCAGCTCTGAGTATCCCCACATGTATGGTCTCATTTGATTCTTTTAGGCCATTAGAACTATTTGGTAAATCAGTTGCTACCATAGAAAAAGGTTAAACGACTTTCAAGGAGCACAACTATGTGTGAGAATGCAAGGATTCCAACGCTCACTTCTCCATTGAAGCACAATGCAGCATTGGACTACTTCATGATTTTGACCAGGTACATATAATAAATGCTACTAGAGCAGACTTTTCAGTTCCTCAGAACTAATTATATTCCTCATGGTATATTTTCCCTCAACTACAATCAAAATATTCATTATTTTTATTTTAGAGTTCTGCTTTGTCTTTACATGTAGATAATATATGCCAAATTTGTAAAATCTGGGTGTAGTTTAAATTCTTGTTGGGCACTCAGATTTTCTTTTATAACTTTTAAATTTCTCCTCACAAAGTCTTCTTTTGACACGTGCCAAGAAACCTGAAAATGTGTGTTATAGATGGAGTCCTACCCAGGAAATAAAAGTTAAGAGTTGTGAACTTGCCATGGTGCCACATGCTATTATTTGTCACACAGAAGGTGGTGAGAGAGGGCTTGGAAACTCAGTGTCAGCCTCCTGTGTATAGAAGTAGCCCTTCTGTACACAAATCACAAAAGGACTGAAAACAAACTCGGGGAAGCAGCATCTTTCACATAGCCTCAAATAATATAAAATATCTTGGGGTATCTCTAACCAAACAAACAAAAGGCTTATATGATTAAAAACTTCTTTTCAATAAAGCAGTTGAAGAGGAAATCAGAGGATGGAAAGATCACCCATGCTCATGGATCCATATGATTAATATACTAAAAGTGGACATCCCACCAAAAGCCACCTACAGATTCAAGTCAGTCTCCAGCAAAAGTGCCAACACAGTTCTTCACAGACCTTGAAAGGGCAATTCTCAATCTCACAAAAAACAAAACAAACAAACAAACAAACAAACAAATTACCTAAAACAATTCTGAACAATAAATCAGTTTCTGGAATTATCGCTATCCTAAACCTGAAACTGGACTACAGAACTATAATAATTAAAATAGCATAGTTTGGGCACAAAAGCAGACTTCTTGATCAGTGGGATTGGATTGAAGATCCCGATATACATCCACACACATATGGACAACTGATTTTTATAAAGAAGCTAGAACTTTACACTGAAAAAAGACAGCATCTTCAAAAAATGTTTCTGGTCAAATTGGATGGTTGCATGTTTAAGAATCCAAATAGATCTATACTTATCACTTGAATAAAATTCAAAGTGGATTAGAGACCTCAACATAAAATTGGATAGACTGAACCTGATAGAAAGGGGGAATAGTCTTCAACTCATTGGCACAGGAAAAGACTTTCTGAGCACACACAAAAAAATTAGCAAAGTACTAAGATCAATAATTGATAAATAGGACCAATGAAATTAAGAAGCTTCTGCACAACAAAGGATCTCATCGTTCTGACAAAGTAGCAGCCTACAGAATGAAAAAAGACTGTTACCAACTATACACCTGATAGATAGTTAATAACCATAGTATATAAAATGCTCAAGAAACTAGATATCAAGGAAACAAATAACCAAATTAAAATGGGGACCCAGATCCGATCAGAGAATTTTCAGAAGAGGAAACTCAAATGGCGGAGAAACACTTAAAATGTTCAATATCTTTAGTCATCAGGGGAGTGCAAATCAAAACAGAGACACTTGCTTAACCACATTCACTGCTGCTCTACACATAATATGCAGAAACTGGAAAAAACTTAGCTGTCCCTCTACCTCAACAGATGAATAAAGAAATGTAGTAAATTTTCATTAATAGAATATTACTCAACTGTTAAAAATGACATCATAGAATTTGCAAGTAAATGAATGGAACATGGGGTGGGGGGCATCATGAAGGAAGTAACCCAGATCCAGAAAGACAAATATGGAAATGTGGTATGTATTGCTTATATGTGCATATTAGCTGGTAAAGTTATAATCCATAGAACCAAAGAGACAAACATTTTTGGTCCCTTTAATTGTTTGTTTTTTAATTAATTATTTTATTTACTTGCATCCCAAATATTGCCCCTCCTCTCTGCACCCCTCTCAGAGTTCTTCATCTTATTCCCCCTCCCCTTTGCCTCTAGAGGGTGCACCCTTTCACCCCAAGGCATCCCCCTTCCCTGGTAGATCAAGTCTCTACAGGATTAGCAGCATCCTCTCCCACTGAGGCCAGACAAGGCAGTCTTCTGCTATGCATGTGCCAGGGGCTTCAAACCAGCTCATGTATGCTCATTACACGACTGGTGACTTAGTCTCTGGGAGCTCCCAGGGGTCCAGGTTAGTTGACTCTGTTGGTCTTCCTATGGGGTTGTTATTCCCTTCAGCACCTTCAGTTCTTCCCCTAACTCTTCCATAGGATCCCTGACCTCGGTCCAGTGGTTGGCTCTAAGTCTCTGCATCTGTCTCAGCTGCTGGTCCTCTTGGAGAACAGCCATGCTAGGCTCCTGTCTGCAAGCACAGGAGCATCAGTAATCCTGTCTGGATTTGGTGCCTGCGCATGGGATGGATCCCAAGTTGTGCCTGTCAGTGGTCTGCCATTCCTTCAGTCTCTCCTCCATTTTGTCCCTGCATTTCTTTTAGACAGGAACATTTTCTTAAAACAAAAAAATCACTCTTTTGAGTTTATTTCTGGAATTTCCTCCACCTTGATGTCTTTAGGATCTGTTCCCTAAAGATAAACTTAGAATAGATTGTTTGGTGTTTTATTGTTTTCATATTTATTGTGTTTTTGCATTGAGATTTGCATGTCAGTTGTGATGGACAGCCCTATAATTTGATTCAATATCCTTCAAAATAAGTGGCCTTCTTCTGATCATGTGTCTTAGGATATTAGTGTATTGTGCGGTGTTGATTTATTTTAAGCTGGCCACAGTTCTATACTTTTCCTGTAGCTTCTTTGGTTGATAATCATAAATTTGGGTAAAAACAAACAAACAAACAAACAAACACATACTATATTAGATAGAGAAGCTCATTGGGTTCAGGCTTTACCACCTCTGGCTTTACCTGTGTTGTTGGGCATTAGTTGGCAGCTAAGAACTTAGGTCTCCTGGTAAGCCTGTCCTGATTTATGGCTACATCTGGGCTCAGTTCCTTTCATTCGGGCTAGTAACATAGCTGAGACACAAAGCACAAAGATCTTGGGCTTGAGACATGCACACTCGTGCATGCAAACACATATATGACTGATGATATAGCTCAGTGGGTGGAATCCTTACCTAGCATATATAAAGATTCAATCCCAGTAGTCAAGACTCAAACAAAATTTTAGAACTGGAAAAGTAAAGGCAAGCAGGTCAGAAGCTCAGTCCTCCTCGTGTAATTAGCAAGTTTGAGGTCAACATAGACTATATGAGACCCCATCTCAAACAAAAAACAAAAAAACAAAAAAATGTGTGTATGTGTATGTGGGGGGGGGGGCGGTCCCCAGATATGGTGGCACATGTCTGGAATCTCAGTTACTCCAAGGACTCTGACAGAAGGGACATTAAGTACTATTGAATATGTGGATATCCTAAGTCAGACAGACCCTATCTCAAAATTGAAAAACAAAACAAAACAAAAAGAAACAGAACATTAAAGGTTATAGATGTAGTTCACTGGCCAAGTATTTGCCAAGCACATGTGAGGTCCTGGGTTTGATCCCAGCACTGGGAGAATGAGTAGAAACAAGGCAATAAATAAACAAAACAAAAATGATTAAAATAATTCAAAAAGAAAGTAAAGATAAATTTAAATAATTTAAAGATAGAAATCAGAAAAAGAAAGATATTTTAATTGTTTAAGAACAGAAAAGTATAAATATAATAAATGCAAACATAAAAATAATGGAAAAGCTTCCTTGTTCATAAGCATTCTTATAGGAAAATACATTAATATATGTATATTAGTAATATCTATCTATCTATATATTAAAACATGTAAAAAAATAAATTTATTGCTATTCATTCCACAAACAGAAAAAAATACTTGGTTCATCTTTGATTTTATGGAAATCACATACAAAGTCAGTAAATTCCCAGATCGCTAGGGGACACCAACTGCTATGACCAAACCTAAATAAAAAGCAAATCTAGTATGAGTTATGAGTTATAATCTCTTCGGCAGGTAGGCCAACGCCGTTTGTTGCCAGTCAGAATTTTTCATGTGTAAGCTGTCCTTTCCCCACCCCAAGGGCATACGTCACTACATAATGACACATACTAGGACTCGTATTAATTCTGTGGACTTTGTTGAACTTTGCCTTAGGCCTCTGAGGAAACACTGCACTCCTGTAATGAAGAAGAGGACCCTTTCCGTGGAATGGAGCCCTATCTCGTAAGGAGACTCTCTTCCCGCAGCATTCAGCTTCCACCTCTCGCCTTCAGACAGTTGGAACAAGCGGACTTGCGAAGCGAATCAGAGAACATCCCTCGGCCAACTAGCCTCCCCTTGAAAATCCTGCCTCTGATCGCCATCACATCTGCAGACTCAAGTGGGTAAGTGCCTTTGGTGACGATTCCACAGTAGACATTGTTGATGGCCATTGTTATGGAGGATGTATTAGGGTTTGCTTGGGGCACACGTTTGATTTTGAGAAGGACAATGAGTTTTTGAATCAAAAACAAAAGAAGAAGAATGAAAGGGTTTCTTCTGGTAACATCTGTCTCTGTGTGGGATGAGACATTTTAGCTGAACTATTTTCCAAGAGTGTTGAAAAGTACTGGGTGACTGCTTAGAAGCATCCAGGAAAAGCAAATTGTACCAGAATAACGTTGACTGGCCATAAGTGGTTTTTACAATTCTTAGCAAGTGATAAGTAATGGATTCATTATCATGTAGGCAGACACAGGCAGAAACTGTAGGTAATAATTCATTGAGACAAAATGAATCTGGAATTAAGACTATACTACACTGTAATTAGAATAAATGAAGATATGCGATTATATTCATGAGCCTAGTAATTTGGCCTCTGACATTCTAAGCTATTACCTGAATGCTATTTTAGCACTTATCAGTATTGATATTAATAAATCAATTTTATTTAGCCCCAGTAGTTAGAATAGAGTCAGGGAATGTCTGTCTGCGCCGTGCACCTTCCTACATTGGCAGAGTGAGTTCTTCCTATGGTTTTTGGTCTGTTTAACAATGGACAATTTACTCTTTAATGGTAACATTGGCCCATGAAACAGTGAAATGAAGCTAGTGGACACATCAAATGTTTGCTCTCCTGGTTAGCTGCATCTTAAAGAAGTTTGGATGGAAAAGAAAGTGGAAACTAGAAGCTCGTATGTACACAGACTCCCAAGTATTTCCTATGAAATACCAGAAAAATCACTCGTGCTACATAAAGGACTCTTGTTCATCCTCTGCAGGGTGAAAGGCATTTCTAGGGAAGGTACTTTCCAGATTTACAAAAGAAAAAAAGGCGTGTTCTCAAAAGAAATCCACAAACCCTGTGATGTTTAAAAAAGAAAGTAAAATCAATTGCTGCTAAATAAGATCATAAATTCTCACTTTGTTAGAATGGAAAGAGGAAATATGCATTATTATATTCTTCTTGATCAATTATACATAAGGAAACTGTGTAAATAAATATAGAGCAGTTTCATAATATCACAGGCAGGAATTGAGTATGGCAGCCTGATATGAGGATTCTTTGTAAAAGGACTGTAGCTCTGAACTTGACTTGAATCAGCTTCTCTGGTGTCCTGATGTAGAGAGGAGGATTCAGACACCAGAATGTCAAATAGTCCCAAGATCAACCCTAGGTGATTGTCTTGGAGATCATCCAGAATGCATTAATTATTCGTATGGTTATGATTTATTTCAATGATCAATTTTAAAGAAAAGTCAGCCAAGAGAAAGTCACATGGACATCTGGTCAGACACAACCATCCCAAAGTCCCCTCTCGAATTAGAATGGGGACTGCTCCATCCACAAGTCATAATGGATCACTAGTGAGGTTTTTCCCCAGGAATTCTGCATAGAACTCAGTATCCAGATTTTCCACTGTGAGTAGTCATCCTCTCTTCTTCCTAGGAGCCTAGGAGGTACCAGTCCAGACTTCCAGGAGAAAGGTGGGTGGGAGACATAAGCCACTGTGTCTGTAGGAATGGTTTGGGCATAAAGATCCATACTTGCCATATAAGGAGTGGGGAGAAATGATGCCTACAGAAGGGAATCCCTAAAGGACAGCTCAGGGTCCCTCTTTCAAACTGACCTTTTAAAATTCAACAGTCATAGCCCTAATTAACTCTTTTCTGTATACAAGGTGCATCTCAGAATAATTGCCTTGCTTTCTCCACACTTGAGGGGGAAGGCTCTCTAATTAAATTTCACTAGACTAATTTAAGTTCCTGATATACTAAATTAATGTTGGTATCAGAGAAGTTTGGTGGATAACATGATTTCTCATTTCAAGGTCATGTGCTTTTAAAAGAAAATGCTGAAGTGTACTTAATATCATCTCTGTGTAGTTTGATAATGTGTATAATTAAAAGCCTTAGGTAAGAGCTAAACATATTTAATTAAATTTGAATGTGTTGCTCAAAACAAACAGAGTCTCCAAGTGGCAAAGAATTTAAGGATTTAGGATGCCAGCATCCTAGAACCTTTGTTGTTTCAAACTTTGTTTTTCTCTCAATGAAGATCCAAAGACTTAAGCTTCAGTGCAATATGATAAAGAAATAAATGTGTGTTTTACAAAGAGACAAAGATGACTTTTTGTTCCAAAAGACAGCCAAGAGAAGCCATGAAGAATAGCCAATAAACAGAAAACAGAGACAAGAGAGTTATTGAAGGGACTGCTATGACCTAAGGAAACAAAAATAAGTTTTGAATTAAATACTAGGTGTCAGGAAATTAAGGAATATAAATTCCAGAAGTTAGAAATTAGAAATGTTTCTTTGCTGCCCTTTCATTTAAATTAGAACATTAGATTCCTTTCAAATTATGGAATCATGTTATCCTGGTATCAAAGAAGGGATGGGGGAGATTCATGTTACTCTCAATAAGTTGATGAGAAACCAGTTAGCCTTAAGTAAGGGCTAATGTATGGGTGCATGTGGGCATGTGGGCGTGTGTGTGTGTGTGTGTGTGTGTGTGTGTGTGTGTGCCTGTGTGTATGTATGAGTGTGTATGTGTGTTTTGTTGTGAGCACAAAATAGGATTGTTAAGACTGGGATACACCAAGAAGCTTGGACCCACCCATCAGCTAGTGTTCCATGTAGGGTAGGATTTTTCAAGTACTCTGGACATTGAGATTGACCTTTTATTAACAGCTTGAAATCATATAAAGTTAAAGATGAAGTAACCTGGACTGCTGTGGTTTTATATGCATCCTTACTGATTGGTAGGCATTGGAGTTGCTTCTAGCTGGGTGATATCGTGACTACAGCTCTGATGAACATTCTGAAGCACATCTTTTATAGATATGTGGGCTATTTCCTTTCAGTTCTGGAATGGAGGAAACTGTAGATGTTAGGATTTTTGTGGGTTTTTTTGTTTTGTTTGGTTTGGTTTGGTTTTTTGTTTGTGTGTGTGTGTGTGTGTGTGTGTGTGTGTGTGTGTGTGTGTTTTGGCTCACTGGATATTCATAACCACTTGGACCAGAGAAAGGCTCTGAGTTTCTTGCCCCTGTCAATAATGCACATTTACCCAGGACTTCATCTGTTCCAACAATTTCAACCAATGTACAGAAATTCTCTATTCTAGCCACTGTTTATGCTGATGAACAGGTATTTTTTTTTTTTTTGGTTTTAAAGATTTTTTCATTTTTGTTTTTAAAATTTTTATTCATGTTGTAGCTTAAGAAGGCATTGTACTTCATAATGGTTGTGAGCCAGCATGTGGTTTCCTGGGTATTGAACTCAGAACCTCTGGAAAAGCAGTCAGTATTCTTAACCCGTGAGCTATCTCTCCAGCCTTGTGAACAGATATTTTAATGTAGTTTTAGTTTGGATTTCCATTATGAATAGTGATATTGTTTACATTTTGATACATTGTTGAACATTTTTCATATCTCCTTTGTGGTGTATGCACTTGAATACTTTTCTAAGGTTTTTCTTTGGGGGGGGGATGTTCGAGACATAAGAGTTGATAAATGTGCTATGGCATGAATATTTTCTCATAGAGAGCAGTCTGAATTTTTATTTCCTGTTTGTTTTTTCAACATGGTGGGCCCTCAAAAGTGTGAGCATTTTCACTTGACAGAACAAAAACAGCAACAACAACAACAACAAAAAAAACCTAGAATATCAGAAAGAAACGAAAAAGACCTGGTGCAGTAATGACAGAAGGTAGGAGCAAAGAGACAGGAGGAAGATCAGAAAGCAGGAGAAATGGCACAAAAGATAATATTATGTGTAGGTTCTGCAGACAGGCAGTAGACCCTGCTTAATAAGGAAATAGCAGCTGGTACACACACCACTAACTCTCAGGGTAAATTCCTCTGGGGAGAATGGTTGTTGGCTCCTGGGGTGGTGGCTAGTGGCACCTGGGATACACTGGCAGTGGAGATGCAGACAGAAAAATGCTGAAGATGGAATTACACCATACTTTGGGGGATTGCATTGTAATTAGACAAGGGCTGGGGTTCTGCGCTGGGTGGCTTAGCTGTGAGCTCTGCCTTGTCCGTCATCAGCATTGCATCTTGGGAAAGGACTCCAAGTGCCTATCTCTACAGGGTTAGAATAGGAAAATGGGTTCTCTCCTTCCCTTCATAGGTTAGTCTCAAAGGCAAAATAGTTACAATTGTTTTGTTTTGTTTTTGACATTTTGTATGTGCTTGGTAAACAACAAGAGCTTCCACTCCTATACTCTTTGGGGGAAGTGTTAGAAAAAAAATAATATTTGTTGTAGGTATTATGATCTCACTTTCAGAAGCTGGCTTTGATGAGCCTCTACTAATAACTTTAGGGTAGAGATAGATGCTGTAGTAGATGTTGGAGGGGGTCTGACTTCTGTTTCTGATTCAGAGAGTCACCATTACTCTTCTACTTATATGTATGTCAATAAGGCTTCATCTTCCTTTAGAGTCATTGGCAGGTGATAGTCCTGATGTAACTGCTATTCAGCTGTGTTTGCTATGACAATAGAGGTTGTCCTTCCAGTAAAATTCTATAAGTAAAAACTGATTTCTCCATTTTTCACACTGTTCAAAACCCCCTGAAAGGAATCATGGGTTCCAACTGGCCCCCAGCTCAGAAACTGACATGTTTCCTGAGTGGCTCATGTACCCCAGGTACTCTAAGGGATGTTAAACTTGACACAAACAAGGCAAGGGAGTGCAGAGGAAGGAGACGGAGGAGGTGCTAAATCTCTCTAGTCATCATTCACTGCAGCATTGGCCATAATAAAGAAGAGCCAAGGAACAAGTTGTTCCCTTGTGATGGGATGACACAGCTCTGGATGTGTGTATAATATCTAGGCCTATATGTGGGAGGAGAATATTATGAGCATTTCTTCATCACTGGCGTCCCATTACCTGTCTGGAAGAGTACATTGGGTACATTAATATCACTATGGTCCTATTTTAAAAATGAAAAGAATTTAAAGGAAGAAATGATCCCTCCTGGGGATTAAATAGTGTATGGAAGAATTATTTAGTCACATAAAGTTCACTTTATGAGGTTCTTACAGACTTATTTTCACGAGTGGTGTGTCATTCGCATAGGGGGTGGTCCCAGATGCCAGTAAGATGATGAAGTCTTTGATCAAGTGCTCAATGCCTAGTCCTCTTGAGTACAAAGCATACACCACAGCGAACACATGCCAAAATAAAAATAATAAAACTTTTAGCATTTAGTGACTCAACTGAAATCCGAACAAAAGGTGAAAAGAAGAAAAACAAAAATCTGCCTCGAGCAGAAGCCTCTGTCTTTCCACATCTGTACCCTTCTAGTGTGAAAAGATATTAGCAGCAGGCCTTTTATCTTTGAGGTATTTTCGTTGTAATGATTGATGAATCTAAAGGGTCGTATGCCACAGCCTCCTTGTTGAACCTACACATTCATATTGATTGTGTGCTCGTGTATTGGGAGATTCATTTGCTAGGGTCTTATTGAACATTATATAGAACATCTATAATCTACTGGGCACAGCTGCTGTGAGAGATTCAGTAAACGTGCATCATTCTTGAGCTGTATGTGGTTTTAAAACTGAATAACTGAAAAAAAGATAAGAAGCAACATGCCTAACAGAGATGAAGTCACAAGCAGCATAGAAGAAACATAATTCTTTTGCCTCTGATTTATTTAATTTCAATTTATTTACATAATGTTCTATGCTAAGAGTTTTAAGATAATCACCAAACATCATAGCTTTCCTATTCAATTAAGTCTAGTCTACTGTGGCTTTATAACTTGTGATATTTCAAGACTAAAATTAGTACCAGAATAATGGAGTACTTTCTTCCTACTATGTTTATTGACAACATTTTATTTTGATAATCAGTAGCAATTTGTGTTTTTAATCTAAAATAAACAAAACAAAATGCTGACTTCTTTTCTTCACACATCATAGACTCTCTGAAGAGTTCACATTATCTGCCATGTTCACAGTTTACAAAGTAGTAGGATAATTATCCAACTGCAGTGTCCTTTCTTCACAGTGTGATTCATTTATTTTTATTTTTATTTTTATTTTTATTTTTATTTTTATTATTGCAGAACTCCTGGTATCTGCACTTAGGATTCCCTGTCTTTGTAATATACCATGATATTTTACTTTTAGATGTATAATGTATTGGCTTATAGCAGGAAGTATTTTTTATTTATAAATTAAGGTGTTGTAGTTCATGGTCTCAAAAACACAAAAGAGGGAAGAGGATGTGAATTCATTACACTCTAGCATCTGGTAGAAATGGCTAATCATTTCTCATGCCAACTTGACTTATTTAAATCATATAAGTTGTTTTGGAGTCAGATACATTCCAACAGTGAACACACTGAACCACTTACTTCATTGCAAAACATAGGAGAAACAGAAATCACCCTGTACAATGCCAGACACTCAGGAGGGCAAGGGGCTAAAAATGTAGGCAGAGATACAGGGGAATCAACAGTCCAGAGATGAGTGGAATTAGCATAGATGTCAAAGGAAAGGTTTTATCAAGAGAGAGGAGTCATGATTGTCAGTATATACACACACGGATAAATGGAAGTATACCAACAGAAGCTCAGTTAGGAGAAAATACAACAGCCTTCCCTCAGTGTGTCACAAGGAAGTGACTTCTCAGGAGACACCTGGTTGGAAGAAGTTAGGATGTGAGCTAACCATCCAGTAAAAAGGCTGTAAAGGAAGGGGTGTTTATTCACCCTGGGGAGAAGAAACTTCTGCAGAACTTCACTGAACAGGAGAACAATGTGAGTGGGATTTAAACAAGAGAGAAATGACAGAGCAAGGTCAGGTCTAGACATTGAAAGAACACACACACAGAGGGAAGAACCTGTCTCAGATTGTTCTTCTGTAGGAGACAAAGGGAGCTCACTTCCCAAGCATTTAAATGAATCTCCTAGCTGTTCCCTAACAGAGAGATGCTCACTCATTGGAGCAGGTGGACCATGACTTGTAAACCTCAGTGCAAGTTCCACTCTTGTACTCTGGAGATCATGAGATTTTTTTCAGCATCTATTACAAACAGCAGCATCTTCTAGTTTTGAAGATGTTGGCACTTTCTAAATTATTCAGCTGTTTCTTAGATTTATTATAATAGAATATACAAAGTGAGGGGTGTTTTTAAAGATGGGTATTCATTTTTATGTTCAGTTAGGCTATAATGTATTTAATAAACTCTTTTATACCTATCTCTAATGATCTTATCAGTTAATGTATTACTTAAATATTCTGAGGTTAACACTCAGGTTTTCATTTGCAAATTTCCTTTCTTAGCAATGATGGCCTACTTAAACACTGTAGCCTCCTTTTCTATTCACAAACACAGTCTCTGAAATGTGAGCAGTATTCTAGTTAATCATGTCAATTTAGTCAGTAAAATTTTATGTGGTTAATGCTATGTGCAGAATGCATTCTTTAATAAATTGGGTCGCTATAGTGGCCTTGACAAAACAATGCATGTACTGTGCTTCCATGATTTTGGAAGCAATATATTATTTTCAGAATTTAATATAAAGTAACCTGAAGCCTATTATTTTTTTGTAGAAGAGTTTGTTTTTGGCCTATGGTTGTAGAGAGATAAAAGCCTGTTAATACCATAGCAGGGAAGAATAGCAGCGAACGGGAGGCAGCTGAGTTCACATCTTCATAAAGCACACAGGAGATAGAGAGAGCAAACTAGAAATGGCTTGAGCTTTTAAACTCTCAAAGTTTACCTCTCCCAACAAGGCCATGTGTCTTAATGCTCAACTGAACTAAGTATTCAAACGCCTGGACAGTGAGACCAAATCAAACCACCATAAGGGACAATGGAACCAAATCAAACCACCATAAGGGACAGTGAAACCAAATCAAACCACCATAAGGGACAATGGAACCAAATCAAACCACCATAAGGGACAGTGAAACCAAATCAAACCACCATAAGGGACAGTGAAACCAAATCAAACCACCATAAGGGACAATGGAACCAAATCAAACCACCATAAATGGTCAGGAGGCTCTACTGTCTCCATGCACTTTTCTAGCAACTATTTGTTTTAATTTTTGAGATTATAGTCACACCATCTCCCCTTCCCTTTATCTCCTCCAAACCCTCCCACGTACCTATTAGTTGCTTCTTTCCTTTGTTTGGAAGCTTGCATGGCCCTTATGGTACCATGAAAGTTGAAGCTTACTGCTTTTGTTTAATACTATCTGAAAGAATTGCATGCTTGAGAGCTAACATGAGCACAGTGTTTCATTGTATCTTTTGTTACCTTGGCCTGGCAATTCTTTTAATTTGAATTCAGATGCCCTAATATAGTATTTGTGGCTCTAATTTAGCAACTTTGCAGTGTGCTATGTTAACAAAATATCAAGGTGCACCATAAAGACCTAAGCAGTGAGTGCTGCAACTTGTCGTGAGAAGGAATGGGAAGGTTTCTCGATCTCTAGATGGTTGCTACAACAAACCAAGACCAGAACCTCCTATAGGCTCTAATAAGTTCAGCCCAAGAAACTGAGATAAGGGCTGATAACTTTAATTGTTTCTGTAAAACTTCCCATGTGTCAAAGATACTCTTTGCTATTGGCAAGAAGTGAATAGATGGTAGTGAAAATTCACTTGCATGAACCATTATGCAGTTGTTGAGATGATTATGGGGGATAACTATGGATGTCTTTAGAACCCATTTGGGAAAAAAAGATACAAGTATGTCCATATTAAAGTTACAGTACTGTACCACGCCTGCGCCTATCTAAGAATTGGAAAGCAATGTGAAAAACATAATTCTCTGATATAATTTATTCCATCAACAAGATTGTAATAAAATTAAATACAAGCTTTATTAGCCATTTTTCACATCTAAGTATCTACTAACCCCTGATTTCTTCTTTTTAACATTTTTATTAGATATTTTCTTTATTTACATTTCAAATGCTATCCAGAAAGTACCCTATCCTCTCCCCCGCCCTACTGCCCTACCCACCCACTTACACTTCTTGGCCCTGGTGTTCCCCTGTACTGGGGCATATAAAGTTTGCAAGACCAAGGGGCCTCTATTCCCAATGATGGCTGACTAGGCCATCTTCTGCTACATATGCAGCTAGAGACACCAGCTCTGGGGGTGATGGTTAGTTCATATTCTTGTTCCATCTATAGGGTTGCAGACCCCTTCAGCTCCTTGGGTACTTTCTCTAGCTTCTACATGTGAGTCTGATATGTGTGCTTGCACATAATCAAATGGGAAATTTGGCAACTATGGGGGAAGGTTTGTGGACCTTCAACCTTCCTCCAGATTACTTTATTTAATCATTTCTTTATCAACAACTTTCTAGAGAACACCATCAGAAAAAAAAAAAAGGAATTGATCAAAGAAAACTAAGCAATAGCTTTCTGAAACGAAGGAGACGCCAACACTAAATTGTAGGTTTTCAGAAAGACAGAGGAATGATACTGATAAGGCTCAAGCAGTGATTTTCAAACTGTAGATTGCAACCCCTTTAGGGTCAAATGACTGCTTCACAGAGGTTAGGAGATCATAAGAAGATACAGATATTTACATTGTAATTTGTAGCAGTAGTAAAATTACAGCTAAGAAGTGGCAACAAAAATAGATGGGGGTCACCACAATATGATGTACTGTATTAAAGGGTCACACAGCATTAGGAAAGTTGAGAACTACCACTCTAGATTCAAATCTTTCTAGGTGAAAATAATTGGAATTTGGCAGAATACAGATACCATTTTGTCCAGATTGGGTAGGAGATGAAGTTCTGCCTTCCGCTAACAAAGCTGTGAGACAGGTGTTTACTGATTGCCCTCTGGCCCTTCGAGCAAGGCCCTGTACCTCTGTGTGGTCAGGTTGAACCACAAAAATATATGCGACTCTGTTGACTGGAAAAAGATCATGGCATTGTATTGTGGCTCTTGGTGATGTGGCCAGAGCCAGTATAAACTGTGCTGTTGACCAACAGAAATCTGAGGATACTGTACACCATTAAATTAAGCCCCTGACTACTTGTTAGGTTTGCGTCATCCTGCTCATGTCTGGCTCTTCAAACTCCCCGTCTATTCTGAATACTGTTCTGTATTCATTTGATAAACTTCTTTTGTTTATGCCTAGGTGGTGATTTCTATTGCTTGCGGATCTGAACCATGACAAGGACACAGACATTGAATTTATTATAAAATGTATCAAGTTTAGAATTCAAGATTCAGGAAGTACTCTGAGTCGTCTAGAATTTAATTGTCCTATCAGTGGCGAATTTAGTTGGAGGAAGCAAAGAGAAAAGGGAGTTCCATTTCAGTGCTTTTTATATATATAAAGGAGTGACAAAGTAAGGGCAGACTAGGGAAGAGCCTCTGGAGATGCCCCCGGCTAACTTCGCAAAGCTCTCAATATGGAGATAAAGACAGGGCCACCATGTAATTATTCCCCTTTGACTGCTCAAGCTGGTAAGCTTAAAATGGACTCCTAATGAGAGTGGTTTGCATTGCAATTAATTAAGTGCATGAAATTAAAAACTGAATGCCTTTTCTCTCTCTAGAGGATATTCTTTATAAGTATTGTTTTAACTTCTCTGTCTCAGTGTGAACTCCCTCCCTTTCTTTCTCTCCTTCTTTTCTTCTCCATCTACTTTCTTTCTTCCTCTATGGAAGGAGAATTATCTCCAATCTCCAACAGTCTACAGGCAGGGGCATTTTTCTCAACACTGGAGCAAACCTTTATCTAACTGTTCTTAGTGTCTCATGTTTATCAGTTGTTTCTGATATAAATGTTTTGAAGGCTATCGCAAGGAAAAAATAAGAATGTCCACAAAGCCTTTGGCACAGATGTTCTTGTCCTCTAAAAGTCATTTATCTTTGTTGTAGTGTGAGAAAATGACAGATATACAGACTTACAACAGGCAGAGAGGTGGGTAGGCAGACAGACAGACGGAGGATATAAGGATATGAACACATGCATGAAGTTCTTAGGAAGAATTATTTCAGAGACAAATATGGAAGTTGAGAAAACATAGATTTCTCGAAACAACAATCTTGAGAAGTCTGGTGGTCACACCTTGCCACCAACCCCTCCTTCCACCTGAACATAACCCATCTCTAGTCTACCCTCAGCCTTCAAACTTCAGTTATAATCCCATGCTTCAGAATTGGCTTTATTTTGATATCTTCCACATGAATAAACTATCTGTTCCTTGTGGGGTGTTTTCTAGTAAAATAGCATGGAGCTAGGAGGTTCATGCATTGTGGGGTGGTTGGTGACCTGATCAAGGATCAGTGTTAGTTGTGATGAAAGAAATGGATACAAACATGGACTTTAAAATTGCTCACAACATTAGCTGCATGTGGAATATTATTTCCTAAAACTCCAACAGATATGATGACTGGCCAAAGAAAAGTGTGAAATAAGAACAGGCAAGACGGAGCCAATATGAAAGTTGAGAAGACTACATATTACAAGACAGTGCCTGTATGTGTGCATGTAAAACATGCATGTATATATGTATTTGTGTGTATAAATTCCATGAACCACAAAAAACAGGTAATAGTCCTCACTATCTTTCATTTCCATATCTTGAAAAGTTGACAAGTGAAGAAGACTGTATTAGCATGAACCCTGTGCTCAGCAGTGGGCAGCCTCATGTATGTGTATGCACCATTGTTCTTCTCTTCCTGGGTAGGAGAACTGCAGTGTGGAGGGGGTAAATAGTGTCCTCAGAGTCAACGAAAAATAAGATATAACCCAAATCTGAAAGTCTCCAGTTTTATTCTATGTATATCATAATCTCCAGTTCCAATTTAATGTAACTTTTGTGTTCTACACAGCTGCTAATGATATGGGACAACCCACCTGTGATTCTATCTTCCTTGTGGAATATGTGGAGATTTTCAGAATTTTGCCTTAATGTACCCATTCTATCCAAGGAAGTTCCTACCAAACCCCACAGTTTCTTTCTTTCTTTCTTTCTTTCTTTCTTTCTTTCTTTCTTTCTTTCTTTCTTTCTTTCTTTCTTTCTTTCTTTTTTTTCACAGTTTCTTAAATAGTGGTATGAACTGGGCATTATTTGGCCAGCATAGTTCTCAGCTGTTAAGAAACAGTGTGGCAAAGACTGGGTTCCTGGGACATTGGAGACCATAAACAAAAAGTTCTCTAGGTTCATATGGGAGGGGAGGTGAGAAGGAACTAGAAGGAACTCAGAATGAGGGGAGCAGAATTGAGGATCTATTATATGAGAAAGGAATCTATTTTTAATAAAGGGAACAGGGTTCTCAATTCTCCTAAACCCAGAGTCTGGCCTAATAATTAGAAAGTTATATTGCAAGGACTGCAAGTCTTTAACTTACTGCTTTGAAAGAGTTAACAACACCAGAGTTTTATAGAACTATATTAGATGCCAGAAAAAGGAAAATCCTCCTTCGCCTCCAGTTGAGTTTCACTGTTGTTAATTTGCACTATTAATTAAAATGTTTTTAATCAGAACACCATGCCACGACACAACACCAAGATCTATAGTTATGCTGCCATTGATTATTGTTTAAGCAATGTCAAAATTAGCTTTAGAAAAATAACCATGCAGCCCTGCTATAGGCTCTGTGTACTGAGGAGGGAAGCAAAGTTAGAGAAGGTTTTCAGAGCAAAATTGTCACCAGTTGAAAAACCTAAGCCAAGTCTCACAATTTATTTTCCTCTGTTTGTTGTTTTGTTTTTGCATATATATGACCAAGTAATCTAATACAGCAACAAAATAATTTTTGGATGGCTCTTAATTTGCATTTAAATCATTCTCACGGTGGCATTATTGTAAGCATAAACAAAGAGAAGATTACTTTGAGCAACAAAGGCCTTTACACCTGAGAAATACATTAACTATAACATTTCAAACTATGGGTTTTAGTAAACACATCTAAAAAGGCATTATATGGATTGGAACAGTTTTGCTCCTGGGATTTATTTGTCTAATAGTCTGTCTGAAAAAGAACAGCGCTAGCCTTCTCTCTCTGGGAGAGTTGTGGGATAGGGTACTTAGTGGGAGCCAGCCAGAGCTGAAAACAATGGAATTTCCAAGTCAAGAGACATGTGATTGTTTTATTGTAATTTTCATTAAAGCTATTCTGTAACAGTTCCATAGGTGTGTATGATGTACTCTGGTTGCTCTCATTCCTTCTCCTCTCTTATTTCTCTCCACTCCATCAGGTCTCCTCCCTCTCATATCTAAGTACTTTTGTTTTGTAACCACTGTATATAAATAACTAGGGACAGTGTCCTGCATGACCATGGGTTTAGAAGTGTCCCTTTGATCATGGTAAGCTCTCTAGTAGGTGCTCAGTTAAGGCCAGTGCCTGCACCTTCCACAGAGTGGATGTAACCAATGATTTAGCAGACAGGCAAGGGCCCTGTGCGTTCCCACCCCCACCTCCCCCTGCCAGCCCCAATTGACTAATGGCAGACTCAACCCTACATGCATAAGAGATAGGACTAAGATCCTGGCTTAAGACATTGAATGATGAAGGCAATCACAGGTGATAAAAGGAGTCAAATTTCACAACTGGGAGCAAAGAAGACCAACAAGAGCCTTGTAGTATGGGAAGGGACATGCTCCATTACAGTACTCTAGTTGTGAATACATGCTAGGTACTTGGAATTTATACTGAAATGCTTATTGGATTGACTAATTTACTTTAAACCTACAGGTTTCGAGGTGTTTTGTTTTCATAACAGAATAAACCAAGATCAAAATCTCAAGAAAAATTGGATCATAACTTATATATTCATTGTTATTTGAAATGGTACCAATGGACACTTCCAAGTGCCCTGTCCTAGGGTTATCACAACTTAATCTAGAAGTCTCTTTCATATTGATTACATATTTTATTTAACTCATCTTCTCAATGAGTGGAGAACGTAGATTTTTAAAATAAATTCTCTTTATATATTTTATTAGTACAGGGACCCCCAAATATGTTTTTCTTGTTCATATTACTTGGTATCTCTGCTGAGAATGTATAACCTTATGGACTCTGTCAAAATCGTGTTAAGAAATCATTATGGTGAGACTAGAGAGATGGTCCACTGGCTAGGAGGACTTCTTCCCTTTGCAGAGGACCCAGGTTGCAAAGGACATTAGCAGCTCACAACCATCTGTGACTCCACTTCCAGAGGACATGGCACTTTCTTCTGACCTCTACAGGAGACAGGCTTACACAGGATCAATAGGCATTCGTGCAGACAATACTCATGATATAAAAATTCATTTTTTTAAAGAAATGATTGTAGAAATAGAAGATTGAGAATTGATTCCCAGAGTTCAGTCCTGTTAATCAGTAGAGGAAGCTTGTCATCTTAGAGGTGTTGACAAGATTAAAAACAAACAAAATCAATGAAGAGTGCATCACCTCATTGTGAATAGAGTTGCATTTCTTACCTGAATAGTAGAATGGCACATTTTAGCAGGAAGCATAATTAAAGTAGGGGAACTCTCCGTGTAGCATGGAGTATACCTTAGTGATGAAAATCCAAACCAGAGAACATTAAGTGTACTTATTCACAATCTCATTTGTTGTGCTGGGGAACAGACTTGTCTTCTCAGCTCTGGGGTTACATTAGGATAGAGAATGTGTGTGTTGGAAGCCAGCCTGTGTCTCCGTTCTGCTGTTTTATGGCTTTTGGTATGGCTCAATGCCACTGTGTTCTAGTAAAAATTACCATTTGATGGACTGCTGGGAGAGCAGGCAGGGAGTGGGGGTGTGAGAAGCGTGGGCGAGTCCCTACAAATGTGAAAAGAATGGTTCCTTAGTGTTTGGGAGCGTTGCTAAAAAATCTTCACGTTTACAGAGTGAAGCATTAAGAAACTAAATTATTTCTTTTTGAAAACAGGGAACTAGAACGAATTTCTGTTCCTCTAAGGCAGGCTTTCGTCCATGTATGAGAGCATTATCTTAAGAACTCCGTTGGAGTATTGGAAGATCTCTGATGCATTATATAAAGGAGAGGTAGGAGTGGACCTTGCTTCCCAAAGCCTTGCCCTCTACTTAAGCACTGTGACCCTTGAATGAGGAGAGTGATAACTTGCGTCCCTTTCTACAGCATCTGGATAGCTAGATCTACAAGGGCAGATTGTACACATAATCTTCTCCACTTTCTATTTTTTTATTTTTTATTTTCTTCTGCAGAAAGTGTTTAGGTCTGTAGACAGTGGCTGAAATTTGGAGCTGCGATCAGCTTAACTGCATTGTCCTCCTGAAGTGCAAAATTTTTAAAAGTGTTCATAGCAATAAATAAGTCAGGTTCAAGTTAGTATTTGCAATGAGAAAGAAACCACTACAAATTTTAAATAGAATGTGGCTTATATTAGAAATATCATGAACCATTTTAAAAACTGTGTTTTATTAGCTATAACATAGTTCTATAACTTTCACTCTAGACTTCAATGACATGCTCTTCGATGGATTCTTCAAGTGAAACTTAATGTACCCTGTATGAACACATTTAAAAGAAAAGTCAAGCCTTTCTCAAGGATGGCTTGGTTTTTTTTTTTTTAGTTATTATTAGTTGGAAAAATTGGTTACTTTGTATAAATTATTAAAGCAGGTGTCAAGTTTTAAGAAGTTTTCACTATGTATTGTATGAATGAACTAAATGATTTCAGAGCATTTGCAGGGTGTATTTGTGGGGATAGTGAGTAGTGCTATGGATCTTCTCATTCTGTCATTGAATGCTTTGTCATCGAGGTCTTGGTTATGTGTCATAACATAAATTTGAGGTCTTCTTCATTAATGTCAATATGCCATGTCAAATGAGGAAAAAAATAAACTTTTTCAATATGTTAATTTGATTCACTCTCATGATTAATTAAATTGTCAAGCTTTTCCTGGGAGAGTTGTTTTTCTTAAAACATCTCTCTCTCTCTCTCTCTCTCTCTCTCTCTCTCTCTCTCTGTGTGTGTGTGTGTGTGTGTGTGAGTGTACATATGAATGTATGTGTGTGTTTCTGAATTACCCCCTTTGAAATTATCTGGGAAAATGGTTACAATTTTCTTCCTGGTATCTCTATTGATTTCATCAATCAGCTTTATTACAATTTTCATATTTCAATAACAAGATTCAAAATTTCATCTCAATAATTTGTTTTGAAAATTTTCTTTAATAAATGAACTTAAGGATAAAGAGGTATTATTCAGACACATCTGTATCGAGTTCAATAATTCCCCACCAGTATTATTGAGAGATTCCAAACATTTCTCCAACTCCACCGTATGCTTGCTATTGGATGCCATTTGTTTTAGTATTTCAGCAGCATATGATTGATGAGCACATGGACAGGATACATTCTCAGAGGTACTGTGATGCTTATGTAGGCAGAGTCCCCAGCTTAAACCAAAGTTTCCTCTGCTCCTCTTGCTTTTCTCAAACTCCCAAGACACACACACACACACACACACACACACACACACACACACACACACCACTTGCCTTTCTCCTATGCCTCGTTCATGCTACTTTTGTTTTTAGTGCCTACATCCCCCTCTAAAATATTGTTTCTTTTGCTCCTACCTTTTTCTCCATTAGTATCTATGCTCCACAGAGACAGGCCTGGGTCAGACTTTCTGGGTCAGACACAAATGACTGCCAATCGATGGCTTAAAACAGCAGAAATGTATTCCTTCTGAATTTGGGAGGCCAGAACTTCAAAATCAAATGTCAGTCCACCTAATTCTTTCAAGAGGCTCTGAGGGATAATTGGCTACAAACCTCTCTCAGAGCTTCTGGAGGCTTCTGACAACTCCTGGCATCCCTAGGTGTGAAGCTGCAGAACTTCAGCCTCCGAGTTTGTCCTCACACGGCCTTCCTCTGTCCGCGCCTCTGCATCTTTTACTATTCTATTCTTCCTTAAAGTCATCCTTAAAGAACCTTAGCTCATCAGACTTGAGGGCAGCCTAACTCAGGATGATCTCATTTGGGGATCCATACCCTAGTCACATTTAGGAAGACTCTTGGAACAAATAGAGCTCCATTCTCATTCCATGTGGCCTCCAGTTCAACACACTGCAGAAGGCAGAACTTCCTCTTTTACTCGCTGCTGTATAGTTGGCACCTGGAATAGAAGTTAGTGCTCAATAACATTTGCTGAATAAATGCACTGAGGGCCTCCAACACGCGACATACAGAATATGTGGATGGCTGCAACTTAACTCATCCTCAAGATGACTCACTTTCTTTTCTCCATTTGCATAAAAGTTCTAAGGATTAAAAATGTTATCTCTAATAGTGTTTATGGATTATGGATTTTGTAAAATAATACAGCATGTGTGACTAGTGATGTGCAAATAGTAGACATGTAAGTGGGCGGCAGACTCATTCTGAATCACTAGTCATTGGTTTGTCTTCAATGCAAGCATCCTCGTCTACCTTCCCTGATGGGTGAGGTTTCTATTTAGAAGACATGGTCTTGACAAGGAGTAAAATGGTTTGTTTTCAAAATTCCTTTTCTTTGCCTAAGAGTATACACAGGTATGAAAGGCATATGTAAATTTTAAAATTCTACTTAAAAATGCCAATATCAAGCTTTAGTAATGAAATTTGTTGTAAACATAATTATGATGTACTTTTGCAAGTTTGCTTGTTATAACTTGAACTTAAAATATTACAGATGAGCAAAATAAAAATCAGGGAAAAAAGAAGAGGCCAGAAACTATCACCAATAGTTTATATTTTCCTATAAAAATATTTGCTAGAAATGCCAATGGCTCTAATATCCTCTTGTAAACTCATGATTTATAAAAAGCATTACCTAAATTACCCATTTCCTATATTATCTCTGTAACACAGAAAACACTCTCCAGGCTCTTGTGAAGAATGAATGTTGTCAATGGGACAACCTCACTTGTTCACTATGCTGTACCGGGTCACCATTTAGCCTCTTAATTAGACAATAAACTTGAGCTTGCAAGCCTTCTTAAGGCAACAGTTTACTCATAGATTCAGAACCAAGTGGAGCCTCATAATAGTTGAAAAAATCTCAATCAGCAAGAAGTAGAATATTCTTTGTAATATTTAAAATCATCATCCTGATATCCATTTATCTATTTTTTTGGAAAAACTGAATACTTAATTAACATATTACATGTACTATAAACAAAATTGCAACGAATATCTATTACAAACACAGAAAATATATGTAAAAGACAGTGGTATTTCTATTCTGTGAGTCAGTGGCAGCTAGTTCATCTCATAGACTTGTACTCCCAGGAAAGATGCTTGCTGAAAGGACCATAGACTGTTTCAGGTAGAAAATTCTGGGAAGCTGACACTTTTCCTAGTAAATAACCATGCATGCACACATTCACACCAACAGATTAGGTTGCTGATTTCACAACAGGACAAACTACATACATGGATGTATGTTCTACAAGGGAGAAAGTGCCTCCCCTACCAAATGCATTAGAAAAGAACATTGCTACAGGAAAGTTAGTTCCCAAATGCTTTTGAGGAAAAAAAAAAAAAAAAAAAACTTCAAGAGTATTTTACGGGCTGATTGACTGATCAGCTATTGTAATCATAGCCTTATTTTATCTATGTTTATGGCTTTTTTTGGGGGGGGGTGTACAGGCATTATTGTTTTTACAGAGAGAAATATCAGGTATTTTTAAATTCCTGACTATCAGGAGATATGAAAGCATTACCTTGTTTGCATGATAAAGACTTAGAAAAGTAAAATTAACTTTTAGAACACATTCTTTGAGCCCCTTTTTCCTGTTCTCTCAAGACCTAGAAGATATCTTTCTTAGTCTGGGTGACCAAACTAGATCAGTTGAATTAATTTGTTCTGATCCTCTTGTTCTTGTCTTAGATCCTAAGGGTGAAAACCAAGTTACAAGGTCCTGATGAATTTTCTTGTTTTGTTTTGTTTTGTTTTGTTTTGTTTTGTTTTTTGGTTTTTCGAGACAGGGTTTCTCTGTATAGCCCTGGCTGTCCTGGAACTCACTTTGTAGACCAGGCTGGCTTTGAACTCAGTAATCCGCCTGCCTCTGCCTCCCAAGTGCTGGGATTAAAGGCAGAAGCCATCACAGCCTGGCCTGATGAAATCTTTTTAATGTATGTTTAAGGGATAGAAGGTTGCTTAGTGGTTATTAATATTTGTTGTCTTTCAGAGGACCAAGGTTTGGTTCCTAGAACCCATATAATGGCTCACAAACATTGGTAACTAGAGTTCCCTACTGATTTCTATGGGCTCCAAGCATGTGTATGCTCGCACTGTGGCTTGCACGTGTGTGTACACACACACACACACACACACACACACACACACACAAAGAGAGAGAGAGAGAGAGAGAGTACATATATATGTCCATTCAAGCAAAACACTCATACACAAAAATTAAAACAAATACCTAAAAAGAGACATACTTAAATAATCATCCACTATCATTAGCGTCTACCTTTATTCTGAGAGCATGGACCCTTGTCATTGAAAACCACAAAACGCATCAAACTCTGGCAAGTCTCAGCTTGACAAGTAGCACTTGGGTGCATCCAATTCATAAGTACAAAAGGACCTCCCTG
The DNA here is from genome assembly GCA_902729485.2 of Mus minutoides. NCBI lineage: Eukaryota > Metazoa > Chordata > Mammalia > Rodentia > Muridae > Mus > Mus minutoides. The sequence goes on from LR755182.1 coordinate 38,391, forward strand.
GCTTTGTTTCTCTGTAAAACCTGTATTGATTATCATTTTGGCTTTCATTATCACTTTGTAGGATGCTACAATATCATTATTTATAATACAGACATTTCAAATAATACCCTGGCTATGGTGGAAAGATACTGGGAGGAGCATTCAGAAAACAGATGCTCCTTTAATAAGTACAGATTTTAGGACTTGTCTCCAAGTGATCTGGGGTCAGCAGGCTGTCCTGGAGCTGTGCAGGTTGTTTAATGTGATAGAAGATGTGGTCATTGCTTAGGTCCACCTAGAAGTCCATCACTTCTCATTTGAAGCCCTGCTTCATTTCACACTATGTCCTGGTCTCTTGGACCCACTTCACATGGTGTTTTAACTTTTGCTTCTACAGGGTGGTCCAACTCAGACTCTTAGTCTACCTTTCTCTGTGAAGGTCAGAAATCATATAGTTCCCCTGTAGATCCAAACACTTATTCTTTCTTCAAGAGAATCCATCAGAGGACTGTGTAAGGAAGCAAAGCATATCACAAGAGAAACCCAGATGAAAAAACAAAGACTCTTTAGTAGTCCTTTTAAGAAGTAGCAGCAAGTCTTCTATAAGACATGTGTTTGTCATTTGGTAGTAAAGTTCCTGGCAGAGAAGGGAGACCTGAATGGAAGAGTAGCCAAGGCAGGTGAACGTGTTGGTGTTAAAGGAAGGTAGTAGTTATTTTTGACTGAGCTGGCAAAACTGGCTGTGTTAGAGACATGTTGTGAGAAAGAGCCTAGCATTTGCCTGCTACAGAGAATAAATCCTTGCTGATGGCTGATGCTATGGTTTAAATGAATGGGACAAGAATATTAAGCAGGGAAAACCCTCCTGGCTATAATGAGTGGGAAGTCCTTATGCTTGGATGAAGAAAACAGAGTAATCTTGAACCTGTAAGCTGAAAGCCTGGATAGCTTCTGTCCAATTTTCTGTGATATCCCCTGGGATTCCCTCCGTATTTTGAGCAATGGACTTGGAGGGTGGCATGATCCTGCAAGTTGGCAGACATTCAGTGAACAGAATGACTGATTTGCTACTTGGGCTGCATATGCCAATTGAACTGCCAAGCAGGCATTGCCTGGGGGAAACACTAGCTCCAACAGAAAAGAACTCTAGTTAGAGACATTAGGTATTTATCAATGTCAGCTATTATTATACATAGTGTTTTAATTTTTTAAAAATTTATGTGCATGACAAATAACTCAAACAATAAAAATATGTGGTAAGATGCAATTCTTTGACCCTAGATCCCCTGTTCCCCAGCTCCCTCTGCCTGGCAGGCATAGCCCCATTTGCTAATTTCTTATGCAAATTTATAATGTGTACATAAACAATCACACAGCTGCTTTTAGCTGTTACTTACCTTGATGATTTTCGATTAGAAAATCAATTTAATTGTCATGATTGTAATCACTATGTTTTTTTTTTAAATTTTTGTACATCATCAGTTGTAAATGTGATTGCAGTCTAGGGGGGATATGTTAATATTTCTGTTGCAAATGTAGAAATGTTATTGTTATCATTTTGAAAACTTAATAATTTACATAAGACATATTCATTGTAGAAAATTTATACTGGCATCCAGTGTGTGAAGTAATTTTAGTGTAACACTCACAAAAGTATTATGAGTGCTTTGTACTTGTTATATGTGATTCATACCTCACATTTTAAAAGATTTAAATAATATCTTTATGTGTCGTGTTGTTTGTAATTTAGTGTTTTCTCTGATCATTCTTTACATGGTTGATAACATGAACACTTAAAGAAATTTTTCTAATAATTCAAATTATCTACTTAGGATAGCTTCTAAACCCTGTTGTGTTGTGAAAATATTTTATACATCTTTTACTCTCCTTGGGAAAAATCCCTAAAAGAAGACTTCCTGAATCAAAAGAGTGAATTATATTATTGTAAAACCATATACTGACTTCCAGGTGTATGATTACTCAAAGAAAATTTCAATGAAACAGTTTATGTCATGAGTACACAGTCCAGGCAATGTTTTGTACTTCTCTCATGTTTGTAAACATGTAATATAAGGATTAATTCAAGTATCCCTTAAATTTCAGTGTGTGAACCAAGAAGAAAAGTGCTTGGAGCCCCTGTGTAACATTCTTCTGATTTTTTTCTTGTATGTGTTCTTTTACATGGCACTACAATCAATATTCTGTGAGAGAAGGGGAGCCTTCAGGGCACTGCCCTCTTGCATCCGTGTCCTGAGAGTAAGAGTGAATTCCCACTGTGCTAGTGCCTGCCAGCTCTTATAAGCAGCTCTTATAACCACAGCCACTCGTGCTTTGTCTATCTTCCCTGTTTTTACCCACAACTTTCAAACCCAACCCTGCCACCTAAACCCAGTTTTCCTGATGAATGTTGCTTCATCAACTGCCAAAATTTGAGTCCAGAAATTATGACCCAAACAATTGGCTTCTTGTGGGTCTGTTTTTTTAAGGAAAATTCTATTATTTAAGGTTTATTTTATTTGTATTTGTTTGCGCACACATAAGTGCCTTTGAATTGAATATGGGTACTTGGGAGACCAGTAAATGGGGTTAAATCACCACAAGCTAGCGTTGCAGACGGTTGTGAGCCATTCAGTATCCGTTCTGGGGCTGAAACTCTGTAAGAGCAGCAAGTACTCTCAATGATGAACCATCCCTCTATCCCCAAATATCTAGATTTTTGAAAATCTATATCATCAACATCAATAATTGTTTTATTATTAATCATTACTGTTGTTTATATCTCAAATGATATCCCCCTTCCCAGTTACCCCTCTACACCTCCCCATCCCATCTGCTCTCTCCCCCTTCCCCTTTGCCTCTATGGGGGTACTCTTCCACCTAGCACCCCCCCCACACCGCTCCAGCATCCCCCTACACTGGGGCACTGTTTTCTAGTCCTCTTCTGTAAGGGACATTAAAACCACTCATGAAATCTTAGGTTTTAGCTAGTTTCATATGTCTCTTAGTACTATCAGAAGCTGGACTCATAAAGTCTCACCAACATGACTACCCAAAGATAAGCTGAATAGGGAAAACCAGCAGATGCTAAAGTGGATGAGAAGCTTAGGAGACTTCAACCCTTCACAAAGAACGACAGGCATCTGAGGAAAACAGGGAGCTGGAAAGGTATCTTCCTTGGGAAATAACAACCCCCATTAGTTGTCCAGTGCCAAATGGTTAGCCCTGGAAGCATACATAAAAGTAATAGTACATGGACTAAATAGGTTATATTTAGAAATATGTAAGTGTGTGTGTGTGTGTGTGTGTGTGTGTGTGTCTGTGTGTCTGTGTGTCTCTGTGTGTGTGTATTTATATACATTGCTGAAAAAAAGAGGTCAAAAATGTTAAGGAAAGTGATGAAGAGAATAAAGGAGGGTTAAGAGGGGGGGAATGGAAGGAAAATGTTGTGATTATATTATGATCTCAAAAATAAAATGTAAAAAATTTAAAATGTATCACTATCGATCTTCCTTGGGCCTTGTTAGTGTTTCTTCTATTGCAGTGAAGTTGATGCCGTCTTGGTTGGATGGATGAGACTACTGACCCTTTAGCTATTAGTTATACAAATGTATTTTGTAATGCTACCCATGTTCACAAACTCCGTATAATACTGCGAGCAACAGAAATAATTAGATTAGCACTGGGCCTGATCAGCCTACATAATCTCTTGCTAAGAATAGACTGAGAACTGAAAAGACATTAGTAAATATGGGTTCCCTGGCTTACTGTCGAAAATATTCTGAAGCATTAGGGTTTATTGTTATCATTGAAGTACTGTTTCGTCTTATTTCCAGTTTTATAAAGTGAGTGTTAGTGAGGAATATGCTTTAAATGATAGTTTAATACTTAATTTTCTTGACTTCAAAACTCTAAAGAACACAGGTATTTAAAAATAAGTACTTTGATGTATAATTAGTAAATTATCAGTTTTGTTTCCAGTATTTCTCATATGAGGAACGAGAACAAGTTTTTAAACCTATCATTTCTCATTTAAAAAATTAGACTTCTTAAAGACTAAGCATTTGTATGTAAACAAGTAGGCAAATACTGTGTGAGATTCAACTGTATGCCACCAGTGTTTGTGTGGTGAATATTTTGAAGCGGTTTGGCATAGAACACATTGAAACATTAATGCTGCCACTCCTCTAAGAAGATGGTGCAAGCAATCAAATTTGTCATGGAGCCCCTTTGTCATGGAATGTTTTAATTATGTATATCAGCTACCAGGGCAATCCAAAAGAGTGTGTTAATGCTAATATTCCATTGCTGCTCACAGTCAGGAAACTGAACAAGGTTGAAAGAAATGGCTGGTCTTTGCTCTATGTCTGAAGTTTCTGCATGAGTTCACTATCTGGAAGATCTTCCAGGAAAACAACTGATGGTTGATTACCAGCCTCCTGTAAGATTTGGAAGGAAAGGAAAAGCTTTGTGGGATAACTTACCTGCATCTGCGTGTTTGCCTTTGAAAAGCATAAATCTCTGTGGAGGAAGGGAGTAGGACCCAGTAATGACAATGTAAGGTATTATTGAGAAAAATCATGAAAGCTTAGGTCTGGCAATGGTTGGTGGGGGCGGCTGTGGGAAATATGAAAGTTTAATAGATTATGTATTGTGGGGCAGAGGGTTGTGCACAGACAGCCTAGTCCCTGGAAGAGCAAAATTCTAGAACCCTGGTGACCTAGTGGGTGGTGATTTCCACCTGCATGGCAGGGAAGGTGTTTGACCACACCTCCTAGGCCCCTGTAGCAGCTACAGCCTCCCACACAGCCCCCGTCAGAGAGGTATGCGGCCAGGGCCATTAGTCACATAGGAGGAGCACCAAGTCCTCCCACATGCAAATAAGGTTTCCCCAAAGCTCTCAGACCAAACCAATGAGAAGTACCTGCTATCAGACCCTTACCCACCCCAAAACTGTATATAAGAATCCTATCCAGAGGATTAAAGGTGTGTGAGAACTACCCCGTCATCTGAACCTTCTGTCCTAAGAGCTGTAACACTTGGGAAGAGGTCTGCTCTACCGAAATGCCACCTGAAGCTCCATGGCAGTCGGCCTTCTGTAGGCCCAGCCCGACCCTACTCAGTGCAGGGCGCAGAATAACCAAGTAACCTGGAAGGCAGGCAGAGAGGAGGGTCAACTGCAGCAGCAGAAGCAGCAGAAGCAACCTCCCCCCCCTCCCCGCTGCCTGAACTCTCTTCCCTTTGCTGGAATTCTCACACGAGACCAGGCCAGAGATCTCCGTGGAAATCCTCTGGTACACAGGCCCACAGTGAATGTTCATAGGCACAGAGAAAGAAAGGCGAGGAATTCCCATATTCAGAGGGAAAAACAGATATATTTAAACAAGACATATGTAAAGTTTTGCTGTTCATATATAAAGCAAAACAGTTTGGCTAGCTTCTTATAATTTTTAGAGAAAAAGATACCATGCGGCATTGTAGAGCTGGGTTTGCATTTGGGAAAGATGCAATAACTTACTTATTAAATGTGGCCTCTTTTTAGATGAAGGGAAACAGAGGAGGCCTCTGAAATGCAGGTTTCATCTGTTTTCAGGACAGTTTAATAGTGGATGTGGCCTTTGTGGCCTGAGTTTTGGTGACTTGCAAGTGAGCACAAAGCCTCCTTTAGCCCCGGATGACATTTCACCGGCAGGATGGGCTGCCAGAATTTAGGTAACATTGTGCATTCCTCTCAACACAACGCCAAGTCTGCTCACTTAAAGAGGATGACTTTCATGATGAGCTTCTATTTTCCCAACACTTCCGCTTTGAAATGGTCTTTTCTTTCTGAAATGATGCTGGTGGTTTCAGTTTTTAAGTAGCAGTCCTTAAAGGAGTACAAAGTTGCTGGTCAGCATCCTACAGTCTCCAACACTGGATGCTACTCCAACCTGCAAGGAGGTTCTTTATAAAAAAAATAAAAAAAAAAAACCTTCAGTCCCGGTCGTGGTGGCGCACGCCTTTAATCCCAGCACTCAGGAGGCAGAGGCAGGTGGATTTCTGAGTTCGAGGCAAGCCTGGTCTACAAAGTGAGTTCCAGGACAGCCAGGGCTATACAGAGAAACCCTGTCTCGAAAAACCAAAAAACAAAATAAAACAAAACAAAACAAAACAAAAAAAAAACAAAACAAAAACACTTCAGTCCCTTTGCTTTAAATAATATTTATTAGTCTTGAGAGTAAAAGAATAGCGTAAGTTTATTGGAATACATGGAAAATCATATTTCTTTATTTCTTACAATGCCAAAGGATTGTTCCTGGGTTATTGTTTTCTGCTACTATCAATATCTGTCACTGAGGCTGAGATTATCTGAATATGATATTATCATCTTTCTCACCTGAGTTTGTGAGGATTAAAATGTTAATACTTACAAAGAATTTAGTGTCATACCTGGTATACCAGATAGACTTCTATATTGTTATTGATGATATTTGATAATAATCCTTTTGAAATTGTTTTGTTTTTTTGTTTTGTTTTGTTTTTTGGTATAAGTAATCAATTTTGTGTTTCTCTTGACCTAAACACAATATTGTTTTAGGTTCTTAGCCTGACTTGATTATTCTTTCATATTTTCTGCCATTTTTCCTATCTGTCTTTTTAAAATCATCTATCTATCTATCTATCTATCTATCTATCTATCTATCTATCTATCTATTTAATGTGTAGGGGTGTTTTGCCTGCATACATGTCTGTGTATCTCATATGTGACTGGTGTCCATGGAGACCAGAAGAGAGCATTGAATCTCCTGGAACTGAAGTTACAAACAGCTGAGTCTCCATGTGGGTGCTAGAAAGTGATCATAGGAATGATTCCTCTAGAGGAAAATTTAGTGTTCCTAACCACTGATATATCTCTAATTAATTGTAAATAACCTTATACAGGCTTAGTTTTAAGTCACTCAAGAACAATGAATACATTTAGTAATAAAATAAACCAACTTCTAGGGAAAACAAAAGATAAGAATAAAGTAAATTTCAACTAAATGTAGAACTGACAAGAAAGGTTTTACCTTACTTCATAGCCTAGAGCAGTGGTTCTCAACCTTCCTTACACTGTGACCCTTTCATACAGCTATTCACATTGTAGTGAAACCCCATCATAAAGTTATTTTCAATACTATTTCATAACTATAATTTGCTGTTGTGATGGATAGTGTTTTCTGACATGTTGGGTTGACCCCTGTAATGGGGGTCACAACCCACAGGGTGAGAACCACTGTTCTGGGATGAGAGGGTTGAGAACGGGCAGCCAGGGTAGTAACAGAAATATGTGGTAGATAGAAACCACTTGGGTGCCCTGTATAAGGTCCTGATTCCCACCACAGCCTTCACCCTTCACCCTCACCCCCTGACAAATAAAGAAAAGGAAAGAAAGAGAAGGGGTGGCAGAGAAGGAAAGAATGGTAAAAACTGAAAAGGGAGAGGAGGAGAGGAAAGGAAAGGTGGTCTGAATCACACTGAGCTGTATCATAGATCTTTGCTTCTTAGTTTAGTCCATGAGTATGGGTTCGGCTGTCTGTTTAGCATCTACCCACCCAGTTATTCATCTCACAGACGATGCAAAGACATATGCCATCCACAAAACATAACTGCCTAACACAGCAGTCCTTCACCTTGATGGAATCATGAATATATTTTCCCAGGCTCCAATTACAAAGTGAGCTGAATTATAAATTCTCCAAGTGTGACATTTACAATGATGCCCACAATGGTAGCCTCCCTTCCTCTTCTGCCCTCCTCCCAGCAAGGGACAGATTTCATTACCCAGCTACTGTGCCAGAAATACTGTGCCAGGAACCTTGGTGCATGATAGGTTGGTAAACTTGGCTCAAAGGTACCCAGCTGTTGTCTACAGATGTTATGAGTTATGTGAAGCAAAGTCAGAACAGTAAGATCTGAGAAATGAATTAAGAAGGGAGAACAAAAAATATAAAGAATTGTTAAAACAACTGACATTTGGGGGGAAATACCACAAAAAACAACCTGAATTTGTCTATCCTAATGAAGTTTTAACTCTGTTGTATTCTATATGGATTAAATTGGTTTAAAATGGTTATTTTTCATTAAAATATCTAACATTTGTTCTTTATCATAAACTGTATCTGTTTCCAAGTTTCTCTTGAAACTAATATAAAATGAACAAATGCAAAACACGGACAAGTACCTTCTGCTGTGTCCACAACAACGAGGGAAAATGAAGGTTCATATAAAATGCACCTGGAACAGGTCTATACAGAACAAGATTGCTAGGTCTGCTGGACTTAGAAAGTGGATAACATGTCTAAAACATGGCAGATTGGGCTAATGAGATGGTTCTGTGTGTGAGGAGCTGTGCAAAACCCTACAGCCTCAGTTAGATCTCAGGGACACACATGGTAGAAGGAGAGAATTGGCCCCTGAAAGTTATCCTCTGACTTCCAAACATGAACTATAACATGCACATAGTGCATCATTCTCTCTCTCTCTCTCTCTCTCTCTCTCTCTCTCTCTCTCTCTCTTTTACTTAATTAATAAAATGTAACAAACCATAGCAGATTATCTTTTGAGAAAAGTTGTCTCTTAATATTTAGAGAAACACACACATACTTGTGTTTAGCATACTATGAAAACTGAAACAAAATTAAGCCCACACAGGGGTATGTTTTTAAAAAATCTGCTTATAGTGTTTTGTAGTTTAACTAGAGAATTAGTGATCCCTTCACATGGTAATTTTTAAAAACATAACCAGAAAATTTGATTCGTAATATGCATAGTTATACACACACACACACACACACACACACACACACACACACACACACGCTCTTGTAAAAATTATTTACCACACACTAGGTGAATAATTATTTGTTGGCTAGTTTTATGTCATCTTGACACAAGCCATAGTCATCTGAGAAAAGGGACTCTCAATTATGAATATGTCTCCATATGATAGGCCTATAGACAAGCCTTTGGTGCATTTTCTTAATAAGTAATTATTGTGTGAGGACTCAGTTCATTGTAGATGATGCCAGTTCTGGGCTGGTGCTCTTGGTACTCTAAGGCCATAGGAAGCAAGCCAGTAAGCAACATTCTTCCATGGCCTCTGCATCAGCTTTTGTCTTCAGATCTCTGTCTTGTTAGGATTCCTGCCTTGATTTCCCTCAACAAGGGAGTTGTAATCTGAATTAAGTCTCCTCCTTACCAAAGTTGTTTATGATCAGTGTGTTTTATCAGAGCATAGAAACTAAGATAATCATTTACTGCTTAATTAAACATACTTTACTTCCATTTAAAGATGAAATGAGAAAAAGGATATAAGCTATAGGTGAAAATATTGATCAGATTAGAATGTTCAAGACCAACAGGATTGAACAGATAATTGGGATTAAAACCCATATAATGAATCTCACCTCAATATTCTTTCATTTTTGCTAAACCATCTAATTAATTTTCAACTGATTATATATTCCTTGTGTTGGTAACATTCTTATATGAGTGTACTGGCTTTCTAAAGAAATTTCAGGCATAGGTTAGAGATGCCATAACCCACAAGTCTAGAGAAAGCCTTTGCAATCATAGGGGCTCAGCATTAATTTGTTAATTATGAGCTTTTAGCAGTCAATGGAAAATTCATCTCATATTTTGCCTTTCCCTTTAGGTAGCTTAGTATAGAAGAACAACCAGCCATCGCAAGCCGTGGGACAAAATTAGAATTGCATAATGCATAACCACTGTCTCCTCCCTCTGAGATTCCTGGGACGGGAGCAGGAAATTTTTATACTATATTTCTGATATAAAGAAAATTGTTTAATTCATCTATGCTTAAATACATACAGAATTTGTATTTGATACCACTCGATCACAAAAGAATTCCATTACTAATTTAGCTTATTGTATAAATTCAGCCATAACCCAGGCCATAAAATGATCCCAAGAATATAACAAGTTCCCATAGGGAAAACAAGGTAGAGCATCTCAAGTGAGGACTATTTTTAGCTTTGGATAAAGGCTTTTACATCAAGGAGTTGTGCGCACAATGCATTAGTTGCCCCATTACCTACAATCAGTAACCTAATATTTAAGTATATATTTCTTTACATCTCTGTCAGAGTGTACTGGTGAAATAATCATTACAAATAACTACCATAATTGCCTTTGGAGCTTCTCTGAAGAGTTCTTCTACCATATCCTTTAAGATCATTTGCCTAAAAATGCTTCTACTTAAATGTGTCATTTAAAGATACGAATCCCTCTTTGTTCATAACTGCTTTTTGCCTTTCAAGAATGTACCAGCGTTTAGCAAGTATGAATAGCCTAAGTCTGGGCTTTTCTCAATGCTCAGGATGCAGTGAGTATCCTTTGGTGCAGAGCCTGTTAAAAGCTCAAAATTTCAAACCGTCTTTTCATTCCTCGTTTTGACTTGTAAGAGAAATCATAATTAACTTTCTTGGCACACAATAAGTTTGACATAATGAATTCATTTCAAACATCATTGTAATAATTGCTAAGCATGGGAGTTTGTGGGTTATATGAGTTCTAACCCTAACTAGTATGTTGTATTCTGTCATGGTATTTGGTAGACTGCTTGCTCAACATGATCCTATCATCTTGACAGGATCTAGCATCATCCGGAAGAGAAGCCTCAAAGTATGTGGTACCCAACCTGTAGGTCATGACCCTTTTGAGGGTCAAGGACCCTTTTATAGGGGTCACATATCAGATATCCTGCATATCAGATACTTACATTATGATTGCTAACAGTAGCAAAATTACAGTTATGAAGTAGTAATGAAAATAATTTAATGCTTGGGGGAAGGGGAAGTCACCACAACATGAGGAACTGTGTTAAAGAGTCACAGAATTAGGAAGGTTGAGAACCACTGGTCTAAGGGCTTATCTAGTTTAGATTAATGAGGTAGGAAGACTCACCTTAACTGTGGCAGCACTATTCCTTGAGCTGGGGTCTCGGGCTGAATCAGAAGGAAAAAGGAAACTGAGACACCCACTCTCAGCTTCCTAACTGTGGAAGCAGCAGCTGCCTCCTGCTAGCCCTGTGGCATCTCACTGTGATAGAAGGTAGCCCCAGGAATTAGAACCCCAAAGATACTTTTCCTTTTGTAAGTTGCGTTTGTCCTGTATTTGTTGTTGTTGTTGTTGTTGTTTCAGCAAAGTGATAAGTAATACACCCACCTTATACCAGTTTGTTTTGTGGAAAGGAAAAAAGGGAAGGGAAGGAAGGAGGGAGGGAAGGAAAGAAGGAAGAAGGGAAAATGAAGGATGGAGACAATGTTCATCTGTCAGAGCTTCAGATTAATTTGATCAGAACGAGTACCATTAACTAGAACATCCCAGTTTGTAAATCACGTGCAGCACATAAGGATGCTCAGACAAGGGTTAGTTTTGTTGGGACACTAACCTCTGTGGTGGGGTCCTCATTGTTTCCACTTAATGAGCTGTTTCATAAGATGCTCAGACTTGAGTTTTGCTGTGATTATCTAGCCAGACTGCTCTTTTCTACTAACTGCCCATTGCTACTCAGAGGCCCACCAGTATTTCACAATAGCAATGGACTCAGCAAACCAGATTCAGACCAGTATTTAAGTCTGTAGTTCTCAACCTTCCCAATGCTGTGACCCCCTTCTTGCACACAGTTCCTCACGCTGTGGTGACTCCAGCCATACAATTATGTTCATTGCTACGTCTCATATATAACTGTACTTCTGCTGCTGTTATGAATCCTAAGTAATATCTGATATGTAGATAGACTTAGGTGACCACTGTGAAAGGGGATCATGACCCTCAGGCTGAGAGTCACTGCTTTAAGTGGAAGCAATTATGAAGGATTAACTGTTGTAATCTGAAAAGCCTAAGAATTACTCTGGATAGATAGAGTTTCAAAACGGTTTCAATGTTTGCCAATGCCACCTGATCACTTTCCCTTTCCATTACTTGCCTGGCATGAGGCTTTGAGGACACTTGTCACCACAGGAGCAATGATCCCTTTATATTGTATTTTGCTTTTTAGCTGACAGCATAGATGACAAATGCTGGAGAGAAAATCAAAAGCAACAAGAGCGTACACTGATAGGAAGGGGTAAGAAGAGACAGAGCATTGTCTTTCGAAGCCAAACTTAGCAGAATATAAATTCTCCATTCTTGTTTCCATTTCAGTTTCAGAAATGAAACTGTCCCTAGATTAAAAGATCACAGATCCCCATTGAATCCTGTCTCTCTTAAGTGAGACCTCTTTGGAAAGCAGTGCAAACAGGATGGTAATTCTAGCTCTGAAATAAATGGTTAGGCTGTGCTCCAAGGGCTTTTCTGTGTCTTTCTGGCTGACTTTTAATGATTTTTTCATGAAAAGTAATTGATTCAAATGTTACATTTCATCTTTCATTATTTTATTCAATAGTATATGATATTCTCTTTTGACACACTCCTTTCTGAGTGGTAGGAGTTATGACAAATTACCATTTCAATTATTTATTGTGATCTACTAATGCAGTATTGACTGCATCAAAACTGGAAAACTTAACTATTTCTTCATACCTTCGATGACAGAGAAACTTGCCAAAATAATAATGGAGAATTTATATCGCTTTTTAGTGGGTTAATATGTAATATGTAGTTAATATGTAATATGTAATTTTTCAGGCAGTATTTCTGAAAAGAAAAACTAAGATCTTAGTAAGTCATATGGAAAAAAACAACACTATAGCCAAAGGTGGCTTTTTATATTTCATGTAAACTATAATCTTTGTGTTATTTGGGATCAAACACATATTGGTTCAACTATTAAGAAGATACCACAGAAAGATGAAGAGAAGAGGAATTAAAAAATGGGAACTAAGGGAAAAGATGGGGAGGAAGGAGAGAAGAAGATGTTGTAGAGGATGAAATTCCTGCAGCCCATGAGCACTGGTCATTTTATAAGTGACCATAGAGTGTCTTCAGCTCAAGTGAGCCAAGGGACAATTGCACATCATGTGATCAAGAAGAGTGTAGGTGAGTCTGAATGTAGGATTTCCTGATAGAGATAAATAGTGCTAGCTGGAAAGATAGAGAATGTCTGGTTGTAAAATCTGTCCAAAGAGAATTAAAAATAGCTCAATACAGAATCTGTTCAAGCAAGAATGTAGACTCATGGATCTCCCAAATCTTCTACAATTTAATGCTGCATCATTGAGTTAACATTTCTTTAGTCTTCTCTTACATTCAGCCAAGTTCCTTGAGAGGTAGTAGAATTTCTCTGGACACTTTGAGTGTCAGTCTTGGGCTGTCCCCTGGGTACAAGCCTTTCGGGTTTCTTCCACAGACATGTCAGCATATTAATGCATTCTTTGGCTCCAAGTGACTTGCTCTCCCTTTATTTCCTCATTTGCCATTCATATCCTGCCCTTCTTTGGCCTGCATATTAGTCCCCTGGGCCCTGCATAAGTGCTTCCAGGGCATGCTTCTAACTGCACAGTGACTGGACTATGACTAAGATACTTTGCTATTATGAAGCAGCTGTGCTTAGAATTCTGCAACTTTGCTCCTAGGAGTCAAGGAGGACAGAATGTCCAGCAAAGGACAAATGTACTAAAAGAGACCTAAGAAAGAGCTCAGTCGCCAAGTGTGCTGCTGCCTTTCTGTGCACTGCACATGTAAATCATCAGTCACTTAGACTTCAGAAAATTTCAAGGAAGGGAGGGGGAGAGGCCTCGATGAGGGTGCTTTTCAGATAGAAGGGGAGCCCTGAAATGGAAATAATTCCCCTGAGAGACAGAGGCTAAATGGCCACAAATAGGTCTAAGAAGATTGAAGCCTAGACTATAGGTGAAGGTTCTCTTCACTAAAGGGTATACTCAGTCTTGCAGGCAAGCTAAAAACACCATTAAATGAAGAAAATGGGAGCCAGGAGAAGCACGGAGGTTTCAAGGGGTAGGCAATAAATATCTTTAATACCATGTGGTTGGGTTTTCCTTGCTGAAGCCAAATGTCTTTACCAGGATGCCAGGAGAATAAGAGCTCTTTAGCAACTTTTCCTCCTAAGACAAAACACCCGCCCTCCCTGCATGTCAGTGTCTTCATCTATATAAAGGGTTAATAATAATTCTCAGCAAATCAAGTTCTCAGCACCACTGCCTAAAAACACCCCTTTCCTCTGACCCTCCTGACACACAAGATAAATGGAACCTTTCCCTCCATGTGAATGTATCATGCTTCAGCATCCTGTATTAGTCTCCTGGAAATGCTGGTAGAAGGGTTACCAAGAGCAAGGGAGTCATCTTTTCTCCAAGCAGTTGCTCGCATCACTTCCTAGAAGCCTCTGGGAAAATGCTCAGTAATGTCCAAGGGGCTACCCAAGGCTGAGGTACAGGGAAGTATCAATTCTTGGCATCATAGCTCAAAGGAATCTGTGGCCTCATTCCTCACTGAAGCTAGAGTAAACCAAACAAACACAAACTCTAACAGTTTAAAAAAACACTGAAAGTCACCCTAAGGCTAAAGAGCAAGAATCACTTACTATGTAAATCCAGTGATGTGGGAATCATTGGTACTTGAGTTAAAAGTTCCCCCTGCCCACTCCCTTCCAATCTCACTCCAGATCTGTGTGGCCAGGAGCACTTCCCAAGGGTGCTGTCAGGAGGTGACTTCCAGGGAGAAATGGTTCCAGCATTTTTTACTTCACCTTCCCTACTTCCCTGTCTACTGTTTTAAGGCTAAGCCCCAGAGTGATAGGATAGTTACGAGTGGAATGGGGACTCTCTCCTTGCCAAATCAAATCCCTCTCTGTCATTAAATGGAATGCCAGCCTTAGGCAGAGCATGCTGGGAATATTAAGACCTTGTGCCCATTGCTCAAGCTCCTGAAGTGTTTACTCTGGAAGTGATAAGCCTGGGGGAGGTCAGGGTACTGAGTACCCTCTTTCTCACTGAGCATAGTTCCTCCAGTGGGGACCTCCATCAGTTCCCGTGTCATTGCTCCCATTCCCTCCTCCTGAGCCTGGCCTGGAGATTTGGCCAGGAGGAAAAACAGCTCATAAAGTAGATAGTTCTTACTGTCCTCCCAGACTCCCTGATATCATTAGTGACTGCACTCAGGAAAATTCAGTGCTGAGACTGACCTCCAGAACTGCAAAAGCTGTGGTGGATGGCCACTGGGGGAGATACAGGCAAAACTGCACACTAGGTTGCAGGGGAGAATTCAATCAGGGTAGGGGTAGGAACAGACCTAAGGGAAGGAGCGAGGAGGTGTCCTGCCCGTGTCACAGCAAAGGCAGGACACTGTACTTTGAATGATGCTTTCAAAGGCATGGAGGCCTAATTATATCAGTTTATGGAGCCCTTAAAGTTTTCCTGAATGCACTATAATCATTAGCCACCACCCAGCGGACTTTAACATCTGAATATGATCAAAGAAAGAGAACCCTACCCTATGTTCCTCTCTGGGAGCAGAACTTAGGCATGTTTGGATATCTACTTTTATGGAGGAAATACATTTTATTGAAAAATAATCTAGACAACTATTAAACATTAATCAATTCATAGTAGAAAGCCCAAATTCTATTTGTAAGTCAGGCTCAGGACCTTAGCACCCACACAATATGACTGAAAGGAGAGAGGCACAGATAGAGGGGAATTACACTGCTCAGCTAGAGGGAGACAGGATGAGTTAGATCTCGGTAACTGAAGCTTTGGGTAAAACAATGCACATATTTTGAAGGATGAGAAAGATTTAAAATATATACGTTTTTGTTTTTTCTAATTTTTATTTCTAGAAAAACAAATTTGTAATGTCATGTTTTCTAATGCAAATGAATAATTAAAATAAACTTTTTTAAAAAATAGACTGCTTCCTGGTGGCAAAGTAGAGTACTCAGTTACTAGGTACCATCTGAGATCTGTCTCTCAGCAAAATCCCAAGACATAGATAGAAATAGCAAAGTACATCTATTTACAGGAAGAAAAAAAAATAAACAAGCAAAATTCAAAAACAAAAACAGATATACAGATTCTAAGTGTGGTCTGTTGTTAGATTGCATGGCCGGGGGTAGGGATGGTGGAGGGTGATCTTAAAATAGCTAATTGCAAGCAATCAAGCAATCATATCCTTCAAGTGTGAAAATCTGAACACCACTTTTATTATTTCTTTTTCTTTCTCTCCTTCTCTTCCTTTCTTCCTTTCTTTCTTCCTTCCTTCCCTTTCTTCTTTCCTTCCTTCTTCTCCTCCCCCTCCTTTTCCACCTGATTCTTCTTTTTCTTTTACCTCTAGGTGATATCTCTTCATCCAGATTCCATTCCCTATGCATCTTAATGAATTACGACTTCCTGTCAACTACAACTCTACCTATCACTCAATCTTCTTGGAATTTCTATTCTTACCCAAATTGACCTCTGACTAAGCATGGCCAGAGTCACTGCATCTGTGTCACAGCGTTGCCATGGGAGGCATCTCACTTCTAATGAGAATTCTGAGACCTTTATAACCTCTTATCACTTCTGGAAGCCAAGTTCTTCTGAGACCCCCCACCCACCTTCACCACCAACTGCTCTCCTTTATCTCTTCTCTTACCTGGATCACTCTAAAAGTCTCCAAAACAGATATGCACATTAGGGGCATTGTCCTACCTGGTGTTTAGTTTCAAAGGCCTGTCTAGAAACATCTTTTGAAAATCACATTTAATCATGATGCCGCATTTGTTTACTAAAGTTCTATGATGAGGGGAGAGCCCTCTACCCATAGTAGCACTCACTTTCTAGCTGCCGATTTCAGGTTTTGTTCTGGAAAGATGTCTCCAGAGAAGATTCTCTTTCATCAAAGAGCAGTCCACTCTATGCTTATTCTCTCTCTCTTCTAGACTTATTTCAGATATGTGCATGTGCACGACCCTTTGTCTCAGGATGCTCTGTTTATGTAGGAAATAGATCCTTCTTTGATCATGACAAGGAGCTAGTAAGTAGGAGTTTCATAATCAGAATTCAACATTCAGGGGGAAATCTCTGATACAGTGTGGATACCTCTCATAAGGACTTCACAGTCATTTCATGGCTTCCAATCCATTTACTTCTGAGATCAGATCTACAATCTTTATTTTTTTCTATGAAGTTTTCTAAAGACCACTCTCATCTAACTCCTTCTCCTCTGCCTCACCGCACATGCTCTCTGCTCCCCACCATACACGAACCTATCACACCCTCTGCCTGAAATCCTTACTTTTGCCACACATTACCTTGTTTCCCCTCAAAGAATCCTTCTAACTCCAAAATCACTTTTTCAGAAAGGGCTTCACTGGATCACCATTCTCTTGAAAAGGCAGAACAACTTTTTTCTTAATTGCACTGATTTTGTTTTAAACTGTGTATGGACTTGGTCATTATTTGATGAACATTTACTTTTTCTACTGGATTATGGATACAAGGAGAATATAGATTCGTGGGTGCTACTTACCCATGTATCTTTTAGTGCCTAGACAATTGACTGTCCCATAGGAGCTGTTCTGATAAGTATTTTTAAGTGTGGGCAAAATGAAGAGCCCCAGAAATATGATATATGTAATTTCAAAGATAGCATAAGCTAGGTTTGCTAACATAATAGTGTCTTCCATAACATATACACTAGCCACAGCTATCCATGAATGTCAGTGCCATAAGAAGGTTGATTTCTCGCTCACTCTGAATTCCTATTGCCCTGTAACTAGATACACAGTCTGACTCTGATTTGGAAGCTGATGAAAACTATTACCCGAAACATTGTTTAACATTGTTTTCAGTGTCAAGAATGGTTTAGCATTGTTAATCAATGCCCCAGCTGGGAAACCAGGTGCTACTTCATCTCCATACACAATCCAGGAGGAACACATAGAGTCAGGAGGAGCCCCATGGCTTTCTGTACATTTAAGGGAAGCAGTAGATGTCATCTTCTCATATGCAAAGGAAAAAAATAATCAGAAATGTATGGCCATTCATTTCAAGACTTCCCATAGGCATACTGGTATAGTTCTAACTATGATTAGGGTTTAAACTACCTGAAGGGATGACAGAACATTTCAAGAAAGCATGACAAAGGACTTTAGTTAAGGGATAAGATTTGGACAGTCTAAGTAGTTGTAGTAGAAGAAACTGCAGACATGGTAAGTAAAGTATGTATGAATATGTATGCAAGGCACAGTGATAATGTTCCCAGATTTGCTAAAGAGTCAAAGAGCATATTGGAAGGATAGGTTTTACCTTTATTCACACTCTTGATCTTCTCTTAAATATTGTTATCATAATGAAGAAATAGCCTCAGACTACTGTATTTAGTATGTGGCTTGGACAATAGCTTGAAGCCACTATACTCTTTCCACATTCAAGTTTCTAGTGGTCAACTGCTTTTCTCTCAGGCTTTCTTGGTTGGCCTGATGCCTCAGAAAAATCTGAGTCTGATGTAGCAGATAAAGCTGCTTATAATCCCTCTTTTCATCCCAGTGCCCCTCCAGGAGCAAGCAGATGCTAGTGGCCCTGTCAGTGTGAGAGCTAAATGTCTCTAATCTCACCTGTAATTGGTACTTCCAGGGACTTAATTGAGGGGAGAGACTTACATAAAGTGAAAGTTGGTGTAGAATAATAGGCTTTGTGGAAGCTCAAATCTAGTTGATGGTTCCTATTCAGTAAATCTATCCCTAGGAGCTAGGAGCACTTAGTCAAGACATTTAACCTGTTTTCTCCAGTACTACATTGGTGTCGAAATAGTAATGCCATGCCATTACAGCATCACTAACAGAGAACAGAAATTCTCAAAGGGAAATTTGATGAGAGCAAAAGTATCTTCTCAAACCCAGCCAAGAATTGGCTGTAGAGTAACCATCAGTGTAGCGAGTTGTCAAGCTTTTTCCTTGATCTTGAAGGAAGCACAATGTTCAGGACGGCCTCCAGTCAGTCTGCACCACTTCAAACGGCAGCCACTGTTCTCAAGCCTTTGATATTGGAGCAAATCATTTCATCATTCTGATTTTTTTGTGGTTATGGAGTGAAACATGTATCACTAGTCTGCATATTCATCTGTTCAAGTCCCATTCCCATTGAAAGTATATTTGGAGGTACAGCTTTTAGGGCACAATTAAGGTATAATACAGGTGGATTTTTAAAGATGAGTAAGTGGAGGCTTCCCAGTTGGCATACATAGAGGGAAGGCCCTATGAGGACTCAGTAGAAAGGTCCCTATTGGTAACCTAGATGTAAGCCTCACTAAGACCAAACATGCTAGCTCCCTAACCTCAGTCTGTTCCCAGAGCTGTAAGAAAAAGTGTTATTTAAGCCTCCATTCCCTGCTCTATAATATTTTTTGATGACAATTTGTACTGATTAAGACGTACCTAAAAACAAGTAATGTGTTTGGGGGGTGGGAATGGCTCCTGCCTGTATTACCAGTGAGACAGGATGTTTGTCATGAGTTTGGGACCATCCTGGGCTAGAGAGCAAACCCCTGTCTCAAAACCAACCAACCAACGAACCAACCAACCAACCAACCAACCAACCAACCAACCAACCAACTCAAGACTCAAGGCCGAAGGTACCTGCTCGTGTTTATGTGGTGCTATTGTTGTTAGCTAACACTAACATTATTTATTTTCATTCCTAGTCTCTCGTTTGATAGCATTCTATTGAGGAATTCCACTTAGCTAATGGGATAGCCCTAAAGAGCTTAGATTCTGGGCTTTGCTTCTCCTAACCAGATGGCCTTGTGAAGACATGGCTAGTTTATTTGACCCTTAGTTTTCCTGTCTGAGTCAAGAGGATCAGTGTTGAGTCTCCCTGGAAGCTGTTGTGTAGATTAGAGAAGATATGTATGCAACCATGCTTGGAGCTTCATCAGCCTTCCATTCATGCTGTTTACTTTCTTCCTTGGGGCACACCAGAGCCTTGGGGATTTGCATTAGCAAATGAAGAAACAGTGTTTTCAGAAAACCCTTGAACCCTAAAGAGAAGCAAATCAAGCAATTTCTCCCCAAACACAGGTCTCTAACCTTGCCCTCCCAATCCCTTCTTACTTTCAATTTAGAATTACAAGACAGGAGCTTTGTCCATTTCCTTTTTTTTCCCCAAAATGGACATTTAAATGTCTATTGTTTCAAAAACAAACAAAAGAGCAAAAAATAAACCAAAAACGAAACAAACAAACAACAAAAAAAAATAAATGAAATTCCTAGGGTTCACCCCCTCCCTGTAAACATCTTATTTAACTCTTGAAAATAAGAGCTGGTTGTAACTTCTACTATGCAGTGAAAGAGAGCTGAAGAGTGAGGTTTTTTTTTGGGGGGAGGGGTGTTTTGCTTCTTATTTTTCTTAGTGCTATTGAGTAGTACATTAGAATTAAAACACAGTCTCACATCATTGTTTTTGTGGAACAATGTGAATTTGGGAACTGTAACTAGATCATTGACCATACTGGTAGCCGTAAACATTCTTAAATTTGCCTGTAGACAACACTATTTTGTGCAGCAGCCCTGCTCAAACTTTAATGAATGAATCACACCTGAAGGTCACATTAAAATGCAGGTTCTGCTGCAGGAAGCCCTGGAGGGACCTGGACTTCTGCACTCTGACCTCCTCCCAAATGGTATCAGTTGGCTGAGCATTGCCCATTCTCTCTGAATGGCCTGGAAGGAGCTGATTTTATTAATAGTGACTTGGAAGATTTTTTTACTAAGAGGTTTGTCTTGTTTGTTTTCTCATTTCGTATTTACAAATGAATTCTAGATGCAGGATATAGAAAGAGGATTAAAATCCAACTTGGCAAGACTCAAATTGCTTCAATTCCTTTCTCCATATGTTAAGCACACGTAACTCATTTAGAAACCTCTTTATACAAACTCATTTATAGTCTGCCCCTTTCCCATCAAATGAGAGTGTATATCCCTTTGATTTTTTTGTTTGTTTGTTTCTACCATCCAGAACACATTAAATCACCTCCTCCTTCCTGAGACCTCTTCCTGCGTTTTGACTTCCATTGTTTTCTTTAAAAGGAAAAAAATAGTCCTGAACCAAATATGAATATGAATATGGAACAGGATCATGGCATCAAGCCTGCCTCTGCTCCCCAAGTGCTGGGATCCAAGGTGTGTGCCATCACACTTGGCCTAATTTTTAACAAAAAGGTCAGAAACAACGCTAGGGGGAAAGCACCCTATTCCATAAACTGCACTGGGGAAACTGCATAAAAACCTGTAGAATATTTAAAATAGATCCATATCTGTCATTAATTCTAAGTGAATCAAAGACTTTCATTTAAATCCTGAAATGGCTTGAGGAGAACATAGGAAATGCTCTCTGAGAGTCACATAGAGGCAGGAACTTTCTGAGCAGAGCTCCCAGCACAGGAAATAGCCTCAAGGTTTAACAAAAGGGACTGGCCGAGAAGCTTCTTCAGAGCAGGAGATATTATCAGCTGAGGAAATAGCCTACACAAAAGAGAAAAAAAAATGTAATTGTGCTAATTCCTTTTTCTTTTCTCTATTTTTCTTTTATTGAATATAGATTTTCTTCATCCAATATATTCTAATTATGGACTCTCCTCCCTCACAACTGTTCTGAGGAGAATATTTTTGTGAGCTATACTTTAAAAAGGGAGCGAATATCTAGCCTATATAAAAAATAGAAAAATACAACAAAAATATAAATATATCAATCAATTCATGAGCTAACGAGATGTCGAAAACCACAGATGTACAAGTACTTTAGAAATTGTTCAATATCCCTAGCCTGGAGAGAAATGCAGCTTAAAATTACTCTGCACATAGAATTGAGAGATGTTTCAGCCCTTAAAAGTATGTGCTGCTTTTGCAGAAGTCTTCTGTTAAGTTTCCATATCTGTCAGCTCATAACTTCCTCTAAGTCCACCTCCAAGGGATCCAGCACTTTCTGTTGGCCTCTAGGGATTGCCACACACAAATGCACATATATATCACATAGAGACATACATGTGCTTCTTTGAGGTGAAAGCTGTTTGGCAGTTGGTGGTAAACTCAGTTTCTTCTGCAGTATGGTCTCTGATAGATTGCCTGTACTGCAGTGCATAGCCC